>JANEHU010000580.1:0-463477 GCA_027563435.1 Nasonovia ribisnigri
TTCTCTCATATATATATATATTCATTTTTACGTTTATTTTAGGAAGCAATTATGGTCCTACAAAATTATATACATGATTTTCATAGCTTGGTTGAATGGTTTCGATTGAAATGGGAATACGAGCATACTGATCCACCTCAAAGACCAAATTTTCTTGCTTGGGAAATCCGAGGCGCTTCTCCTAGAAAGGTAATTTCTTAACTACTGTGTTAATTTTAGTTTTATATTTTATTGACTGATTAAATTTTTCAGATGATCCAAAAACCTCCTATTATTTCAACTGGATTAACTCGAAGGAAATTGGAACTTCTGTCTGAATCAATATCTAGTGATAAAAGTGCAATTAATTCTACACAATTAAAAGATGAAGAGATTATCATAGAAAATATTTCAATTGAAAAGTTATATACTAATCAGTGTTGTCAAACTGACTTTGATTCTATTGTCAAAGATACAGACTTAGATACTTCTAAAGAAGTGTTTAAACCTATTACAAAACCAGTTGTTAAGTCTTGGATTTCAGATTCCAATCAGAAGAAACAAATCCCAGTTCTTGTTCCTAAACCCTTAAATGTATTGAAATCAAAAGTAGATGAAAAAGATAAGACTAAAATAGATCTGTTAAAAATGTCATCTACGTCAACCCCTCGCTTAACAAAACCTACAAACACAAAGATTATTGAAAATGTTAAATATAACTCAAAGACTGTAATCTCTAAGGAAAACAAGCAAAAATGTAATGAGAATAAAATTATGGTCAATATTAAAGAAGATAAAACCAATTTGCAAACATTAAATACCACTAAAAATGATTTTATTGATTATTCAAACAATAGAGACAATACATTTGATCAGAAATCTAATCTGGTTAAATCTAAAAAGCAATCAATTGAATCTATAATTGCAGTCAATACAGTTGGGAAAACAGAAAAATTAACTCGTTCTAAAACATCAATTGATATAAAAGTCCCAAAAATTTCGAAACGTGGTATTGTGAAAGGAAATGATGGATGGGAAACTGTTATTAGATCACGCCGTAGTAATCCATTAACGCAAAGTTCAAGTAGTATAAAACTCAAATCACCATTTGATATAAAGAAACGTTTTCAAGTACCATCTGCTGCTAGCTCCATGCCTACCTTAGCTTTAGATTTAGTATCTAGTCCTGATAAACCAGAAACTATGAGCATTTTGCCTGATAAAAATGATCGTCCAATTATTTCTAATGCAGTGGTTTTTCCCAAAAAGAAACGTAAGCTTGATAAGCCACCTGTTCCTAAAAATAAAATAATTGATCAGATGAGAAAAGAAATGTTGAAAGATGAAATAGAAGAACGTAGAATGTGCGATGAAGAATTGATGCGCAATAGACAATTCTTTGACGAAGAGATGATGTTGGCCAGAGAAATACGGGAATTAGAAAATGCTGAGAGTAGCTGTAGTGATGATATGACACAATCTGATCGTTATTCAGACCTTTTAGACAACATGATATTAACAGAACGAATGTACACGATAAATGAAATAAAAGCATTGATACAATATGGTAATGAGAGTGCTATTGATTCAATTGCAATGCCTTCATGGGATATAAGCAAATCCACAGAATCTATTAAACAAACTTATAGTGCGAGACAAGCTAAAGCGCATCAAAAACGTCAACAACTATTGCAAGACAAATCAACTAAAGTCCGCGAACTGCTTAAAAAGGTAATATTTACAATTTATTATTTGTCAGATAACTGTATTTAAAAAAAGTGATTTACCTAAAGAATTTTTTTAATTGTAGGTTGGGGAGAGAAAAATGTTGCAAAGCCTAATTATTGATGAAAAACGAATTAATATAGATAAAAAGCTTAAACGTGCTGAAGAAAATCGTAAGTTACACTTACAACAAATTCAAAAAAAAGCACATGATGAAGAAGAAAAACTCCGTGAAATAGCTTTTATTAATGAGTTGGAGGCACAAAATCGACGGCATGATATTCTTACACTCTGGCAAGAACAAGAAGATAGACTGCAAACTATATTAGAAGAACGTAAACGTAACCAAGTGCGAAAAGCTGCAAAAGAAGCAGCAGTTGAAGAGCGCTTAAAAGCATTGGAAGCTGAACGCCAGGGACGTATTGAACAAATATTAGAAAGAAGGCGAATAAAAGAGGAACGCATTGGTCGAGAACAACAAGTAAAAGAAAAAGAAAGACTTGAACTAGCTAGAGAAAAAGCTAAGGAAAGGGAAAATAAATTAACCGCTTTATATGCAGCACAATCAGCTAGTGCTGAAGAATTGCAAAAAAAAAATTCAACAAAAACAAAAGGAATCAGCCAAGCGACATGAACAAAATATTGAACATATCAGGCAACGAGCTCTTGAGTTAGGTGTTCAGAAAAATGATATTGACATGGATAGATATTGTCCTTCTTGTGAAATCTTGGTATGTATAGTTTAAAATAATTATTTATATGCTATTATTAAAAATAATTAATATTTTAATACTTAGGATTGTAAATAGGATTGTAGGTACATAAAAAAAAAAATCATTGATTAACAGTATTTTATTAATACATTTAAATCTATATATATATAAATATATATATATAGACGAGTGTCCTCCTGATTCATAATCAACGCAGAGCCAAACCTATTAGAGCATTGACTTGAAATTTTGAGGGTAGATTAATATTATAATTTCACCGTGCACTACGAAAGGATTTTGAAAAGTTTTGATTTTAAGGGGTTGAATTCATCCAAAATAAATTGGTACGTGTAAATTGTATACCTATATACTTAGTTATACAATGGTTGCTATTGGTTATTCGGGCAGATCAGGTAGAAGTTTGCATCAAATCGAATTTTTGAATATTGCCTAACAAGGTGGATGAGTTGCCCTTTGTCTGTGAAGCGACATAGTCGGATTACGTACCAGGGTGGCTGAGTTGCACTTACTGCAGCAAATTACACCCAATAGGAGTTGAACAATACATTTTTTTTAAGAATTTTTCTACTGCCCATTTTCTATGGGTAACAAAGTGCATGGGATCAGCTTGTAAAAATATATTTAAATTGTATACATATCTTATAATTGATTATCAATTACTTAATTTCACTACAGTTTTAAGGAGGTATCAATTAATAAAACTATTATTTTTGTAATAAATTCTAATAATAACAAGTTTAAAATTCAAAATTTGTAGTTTGAATCAGTGATAACTTTACATCATCATCTACGGACAAAAACCCATAAAGAACGCATAAAGAAAATTAGGAAACAAACAAAAGTTGAACATTCTGTAATAGATAAGTTTAGTCAAGATGTGAAGAAAAAGAAATTGAAAAGAGTAAAATCTTTTGATACCATTTCATTAGATACAAATGTAACTGATGAAAATAATGATAACAAATCAAAAATGAAGAACAACAGGAAACGAAGTATGAAGTTACGACACAGAATTTTAACTAGGTAGGTAATATATTAAGATTATTTTTATTAGATTTTATATTTTTATACGATTATTTACAAAGCTAATTTATAATTCTATAGAAGTAAAAAAATTGAAGATAATTCACCAAAACAAGATTCATCAGTGGACAAAACAACAATAGAAATTTGTGTAAATTCTATTGTTAAACATCTGAATGAACTAAAGAATGAACAGTGGTCCAAAAATGCTTTGAAAAACTTGGAAACAAAGTTACTATTCTTGGAAAAACGATCAAATGAAATTCCAGTACGTATACAAATTTGTTAATATTAATTTGTCTTTACTTTTAATTTAATAATATCTTTATTGTTATATAAATATTACTGAACATTAAAATACTATCAGAATTTTGAATATAATATATTCTGGCATTTTATTAATTAATGATAAATATTTTTTTTTTCTTAATGTAAAATTTGTATTTGTATACATTTGAATGGATTATTTCAAAAACATTTTTGGGCTGCTGTATTAAAAAAATTAAAATGTAAACAAGAAATTTAAACTTATAATAAATTAGGGTCTGGGTTTGTATGTATTTTCATAAATTTTTTAGTGCAATTTGATGCGAGTAAGAAATGTTGCAATTTATTTAAGAAGATGTGCACTCCCTGGGTTGTCTCTACCTTAAAAACATACAACATAGCAAATTTTACATTGACAATAATACATTTTGCACAGTTATTTTTAAAAGTAGAGTAAATTGACATGAAAAAATGTAAAGGCAAGATTGTCTAGGTCATCTCAGAGAATTTTATTAATATATTATTTTTAAATAAGTTATGATCATTTTAAAATGCACAGCTTAAAAATGTTCATAATTTGCTTCTTAATAAAAATATCAATAAAAACCTCCAAGATGCCCTAGATAATAATCTTACATTTAATTTTTATAACAGATGAATTTAGGACACATGTTAAGACATGCAAGTTTATTAAAGATGTTGAAAGATATGAGTAAAGTAAAATACAAGGATCTAAATCAATTAAACTGGAGTAGGGAGTCATGGAGATCTGCGATAAACTAATCTAATGATTATTAATGAAAATAAATATAAAACATACAGACTAATTATAATACTATTTTGTTATTCTAGGAGAAAGATTTTCAATCATTAGTTTCTCGAAGTGATGGTTTGGCAATTTTAAATAAAATACTATTGATGGGGCTGAATGAAGATAAGAGTACAAATAGTTCGGAATTTTTGATGAAGTATGTTAGAAACAAAATTATAGTTATATTAGCTTATTATAATTGTATTAAAATGCCTAAAATATATTATACAATTGTCTTGATAATTTAATTAAAATAAAGAATTTTTTTGTGATGATTAAAGATTTAAAATTCTGTCTACAGACATGTTTCAAAGGCAAATAAACTATATTTGAAAGTATGCAATCGTAGTGACGCAAACTCAAAGAATGTGATATTTTCAGAAAATATCTTTACTATTTTAGATTTACTTACAGCTGAATTAAATGTAATTATTATTATAATAATTAGTACAGTTAATTATGACTTTATATACTTATGTACATTAAATATTTTTATTTCTATAGAAAATTTTACCTGATACTGGCGTGGAAAATAATTTTAAGATGAAAGCTCAAACTGATTGTGAAATTAGTGGACAGCTATTAGAATTATTAACTACTGTTTTCTTATCATTTAAAATTATTGATGAAGAAGATAACGAACATGTTCATGACTTGATCAGGTAATGATCAAATAAAAATTATATTATTATTTGTGTTCATCAATTATTTTTGTATTTTCAGTTATATGTGTTATATTGGCATAATAGACAAGATTGTACAATTTTTCACTTTAGTAAGAGATAGTTACCCTGAAACCAATGGACATGTGACTGATTTTGTGATTCATTGTTTATTCTTTATCGGCAGCCTTTCAGAAGTCAAGTAAAAAAATTTATAATGGAAATATGTTCATATTTGTTTTTTTCAAATTATATAATATCATTTTAGCATTGGCATGCCAGTTAAAAAGTTCACAGAAATTCTTAAAAATACTGAGCTATTAGGTGTAATGCCCGTTTTATACAGTGTGTTGTTACGTGATGACTGCAGTGCTAATAGTCTAGGACCAACAGATTTATCTGCTGCTGCATTAAAAGTTACCAAAGCTGTGTTTAGCATGTTGACATCCATTGCTAAAATGGATCCAGAAACATTCCAAGTAAGATGAAACAACACAAATGAATAGTTACCATAACTATTGTTTCACAAGAACAATATAATGTATTTAGTGTCTACAATATGTAACACCTAATTTTATATTTTAGGAAGTGCTTAGAGCTGAAAGTTTATCAGTTCAATTCCGGCATATAGCTAGATATTTGTTATGGTTTTGTTCAGAAAAACCAGAAAACAAAGACATTTTAAATGAGGTTATTGTTGCTGTTGGATATTTTACTTTAAACAGTTCTCAGCATCAAGTAATTAGATTTATAAAATACTTAAAATACATGAGCAAATAAGTTCAAAGTTAAATCTTTGTTTTTCCTATTTTTTAGTCAATGTTACAGTCTGGACAATCCCCAACTGTGCTCCAATTACTTTGTACGTTACCATTTCAGTATTTCAGCAACCCAACATTGACTTCAATACTGTATCCTACACTTTTGGCATGTTGTTCAAATAATACACACAACAGAGTACTAGTGGAATCAGAAATATGCTTTGATGTATGTGTTAAAAATATTTATAAACTTAAATTTGAAGTAGTACTTAATTACAATTAAATTAGTACAATTTGAGTATTAATTCGAACTACATGATTATGATTTTGTATTTTTTTAACAGCTACTTGAAGAATTTCAAAAATCCATTCAAAACCAAAGCATTCAAATTATTAAATTGATTAAGTAATTAGTAAAATGTCTATATCATAATAATAATCGTTTTTAAAACTAATTAGTCATATTCATCTAATACTTAAATAAACCATTTTAAGTTAAAGTACATTTAAGGGTCTACCAACAAGTGAAATTAACATACTAGTCTGTTAACCTTGTGATAAACAAATTATTATTCTGTTGGTATTTCTTCAGTATTTTATTGTGAAGCTAAAAATAATACTAATATAAAATAATGATTATTGATTAAAATATAGTATTATTGTGTTTTTTTCCTAAATTTATTTAATTTAATTTTTTTAGTTTTAGTGGTTTATTGCAATTAATTTAAATATATAATATGTTATCAATTTGTAGAAATATTAAATATGTTAAAATAAAGTGGTTATTTACTTATATCATTAAAACGGTTTAATTAATTGATTTAATAGTATACATCAAACAGAATTTTGGTAAATATAGTTGAAAATAGTAATACTAATTTATTTACTATTATTAAATTTCTGTAACATCTAAGTACCTATTTTACAAAAAAAAAAATAAAAATAAGATTGATGGAATAATTATATTGTTTAATAAAAAATTTATGTTAACCTTTTTTTTTTATTTGATAGTATAGAAACAAAAATTGCATGAGTTAATGTAGGTATTTCTAGTAATTCAATAATTCTTATAGGTATTGTGTAATATAATTGTCATGAAATAATGTTATATGAGGAATAATGTCAATATATGGTTTTAAATATTTTGTTAATAAGGAATTATATTGCTAGAACTTAGAATACCAAATATTTCTTGACATTTTTGTAAACACAAAATCTTTGTTAAAAATATTAATGCTGGTATTTAGTGAAATATCATTGATCAATGGTCTTAGCAATAATAACTATGAATACGACATTAATAATAAGCTATAATGAGGTGAAAAATAAACTTAATTCTGAATTATGTAGGTAGTTGTGTGTATACTATTAAATTTATGATAAAATAACTAATGCCATTGGCTAGACATTCACAATTAGGTTAGGTTATGTTAGGTTTTAAACATAAACATATTAAACAGTGGATGTTTGCTGGATTGTTGTGTTCAGCACGCAAGAAACAATAGATCTCAATAAAAAGTGAAAAGCACTCAAATAACAAAATCTTATTGCCTTACCAAACTATACTATTCTATACCTATAAGAAAATTAATTTAATAATGTAGCATCTAAGTTATCCAAAATCAATCTAAAAATCATTTAAAAAATAATAAATACGAACTTTGGTACCTACCAGAACATAATATGTCCAATAAATCACAGGTATACCTACACGATAGGTCAAATTCACTTTTAGTAATCAATTAGTTAATGAAAGAAACGTGTTTTTTCTCAAATATATTCTTTAAATGACTAAAGATAAACAGTACGATTTGTTTGTAAAAATCCAAATTTAGGGTTTTCAAAAAAAAAGTAATGATATTACTTAGTACTAGTAGTACTACTTGTAATTTATTACATTAAGATTTCATGTAAAATCGATTATTGAAAAAACATTTAGCACGGCCTCGCGTGGGTTATAAATTATGATATTTTGTAATAAGATAACACGTTATATTATATTGGTCGTATTCGCATTGCTCTGCATATTCACCTAAAGATCGCATTTTTTGCAATTTATTCGAATGCGTAATATGCACGAAAGTACCTTTGTGTGGTGTATAGGAACTCGTCACTCCGCTCTTCGAGTGATAGGTTAAGACTTTACGAGGACGTTGTATATCATTGTCTTCGTTTTACAAAATGTACGACATAGCAAAAAGTGTTTTGCGTGGAACAACTATGTCTACTACCTCTGTATTTGTAAGTAGAATTAACAACACAGGGAAGAACTTTATCTGCGCTGTAGCGTTTTTATTATTTAGGTAACATAAATACAATCGGTTTGAGAACATCAGGTTTTTTTTATTTTTATCATTTAATTATTAAAAGTTAGTGCTATGAAAAAAAAACATAAACGCTACGTTACAGATAAAGTTTTTCCCCAGCGTTTTGGAGTTTAGGTAATTATGCTATAAATACAGAGGGAGTATGGTTTTGCCGCTCAAAAAAGTTTTTGCTAAATCGTACATTTGTAAGATGGCACAACCAGTGGCGCAACTACACCTTATGGTGCCCTAGTAACAAATTTACTTATGATGCCCTACAATGTGTCCTACAATATAACATTTTCGTTATATAATTATATTTTATAGTTTAGAAATTTTACAAATTATATCATAGGTGGGTATGTTCTTTAATTCATAAAAAAAAATTAATACATGTTAACAAAATCCTATAAATTGGCAAAATGTTCTATTATTTTACTTAAATTTAATTTTTTAGTTTTAATTTGTTTGATGTTCAAAATAGCAATGTTTGTTAGTCGCCAGTATCGGTCTTAACTCATTGCTTTATATTTGATTGATTTTATGACATGTTTGTAATAGAATGTAGTATTTAATTAAAATTGTTAAATTATTACAATAATTAATAAAGATGATAATTAATTAACGATTCAACAGTGGACACTAAATTTAAATTTAACGGCACTAACTTAAAAACATCAAATAGCTTTTGCATAGGTTCAAAAAATAAAATTAATTTTACCTGCAAAATACCTGAACTTTCTTATTTAGTTGGTAGTTCATATACTTGATTTTTGATTCATCACTCATGTCTCATTCCTCGAACCAACAGCTGTTCCAAGCAAATTGCAAATGATCCGTCGATTCCTTGTGATAATATTACAGATATAACAATTTTTTTTCTAATTTTAGATGTTATTCTCATTTCGTCTATTAGCGTCTTCGTAACATACTACAATACATACTAATGACAATTACGTATTGAAACCACAGTTGTCAGTCAATCTCAAGCATTACCCGCTGCGGCATTGCTAAACCAATCTATACGACTATGCCTATATAGCTATATAAACGAATGTTTCACGGAATAAGCAATATAAACTACTTTCATAATATTTACAAGAAAAACCTTCATACGGGCTTCATTATTCTCTATTACCACATTATTATCTTTATTCAAATTTTAATGTCTTAATATTTATATTATTTATATTTTTATGTAAGGAATTTATGTCATAATAAAATAAATACCAACCACACAAACGAACCAAATGGTGCCCCCTAAAATGTCAGGTACTCTGGTGCCCTGGTGTAAGTACCACCCAACACCCCCGCTTGTTGCGCCACTGGGCACAACACAGGTGTAGCGTCCTCTCAAGGTTGCAGGTAAAAATATTATGTGCTACATAGAAAACCGTTTTTATTTGTCGTGTGTGGGTAATATAATGACTTAAGTCGAATACTTTTCAATTGTTATAATATGCTATTATGTAGAAAATATTTTTATTTTATCATATCTAAGATGAACTGTGAAAAATAAAATGTCCACTATAGTCCAATTGTATAGTAAAGCATAGATTATTGAATATTGAATAAACTAAAAATGCCATCACAATAACAAACTCAATCATTACGTTTTACGAAATTCAATAATACATTTAATTGGAACTGTATTTTTTTTCATCTATAATCTATGTACTTATATATGGAAAGGTATAACTATAAAATGTATGATGTTTGGGAATTGACATTAACATGTTTAAAGAAAATTCATTATAATATACAAAATTTCGAGCTATCAAGGTTTGAGTTACCGAAACTGTAGGTACTCACTATATAATATGTCCACATTAGGTATTATTATTTTTTTTTACTAGTTTAATTTATTATAACTGAATGGAAAAAAAATGAAAAGAAAATTAACGACACGGCAAGATAAAAGTTTTATTCTGAACAACAAAGTCATTGTTTCACAAACTACCTACTCGGCTATTTTTTTCGGTAGGTGAAATTCAATTGTGTTAAGTGGACTCAGGTGTTGTAACTTGTAATCGCTTATCTCACATAAATAATTAAATACGAACGTAATTTTAGCAAAACTATACACTCCCCCAGTTCTCTTGTCCGTAAAAACTCTGCACGTGATCATAATTGAAAAATATGGTCTATTCAATGGGGTGGCTTTGTATCTAACTTTAATGAAAAGTTGTACTGAATTCTAGATTTTTTGAAAATAAAACTGTAATAGTCTACTTGCCTACATAGATTGATTATTTAGACTTTATTAAAATGTAAAATTAATGAATAGCTAGGTTAGGTTAATCTATGGGTACCTATAGGCATATAAATATTGTACATAAAATATTGTTATATAGTTTTAAATTATCTATAGTTAATACTATTAGTAGGTACTGGCATACTGCTCCAAAATGGGTGGGGGATCTCCTCAGACGGCGCTTCTTTTATACTGCCAGTGTTTAGATTTTGTTGGTACCAAAAAAATGTAATTTGTAAAATGCAATCTGGATTCTGGACACGACTTTGGTTATCTTTATGGATTTATTAATTTATTATTTATACACGTTTATCACAGATCAGTAGATTACAGTTATATTTTGTAGTTAGTCGAACAATTTACTCAAAAGTAGAATCTGTGATCACTCAACTCCGTTTATTTCATGCGTATAACATACACTAGATAACTTCCCTAGCGAAATTGGTTTCTATTGGAACTCAATAGTGGGATGATATTAGACAATATTATATGTGACAGATTCAACAATAGGTACATTTTATCAGGTAGTTCTATTAAACAAAATGCTAATTAATGGTTAAATTACCATTTAGTATTATATTAGCTTTGCAATATTGAAAGTACCGGTCAAGCCCTAATCATTGACGATTGTACCGTATTGATTATACCTATATATTATACTATATGAGAACAAATGGTGCAATCAAAAATGTACCACAGTGTTCATTGTTGTGGGGGGAGGGGGAGCACATAGATTCCAACATTTTGAGCACACGTCTCTTGTAATTAATAAGTATTAAGTAGGTACATAACACGTCTAACGTATACAACCATTCCATGGACCCAGAATCTAAAACAACACGTTGGAGTTATTTAATGTTTTTGTTGGAAATTTAAATATTTTATTGATATTTAAAAAGGAAGGGAAAGTAAGTACCACTCAGAGTGGTCCACTCTACTGTACAGTATATAGGTGTCAAGACTCTAGAGAGGTCATTGTAATGGATGTGTTAAATTTGAATTTAATGATACAAAATCATTGTATGTGAAAAACGATTCTGAGTGAAGGTGCGGTCTGTCAGCTTATGTTACTAAGTATATAAGTATTTTACGATATTATTGCATGAAAGTAGTTAATTTTATTATATATTGATAAAGTAAGTTAAATTAATGTTTGCCTAAAATATTGCATTCGAAAACATCATTGAGTGTCTAAAATATAATAATATACCTAGGTACTATAAAAGTATAATATAGGTAGGTACTATATAAAAGTTTCAAGTACCCACAAAATAATATTTTTGATTTACAACAAAAAAAACTAAAAACGTTATTATTTTTCAAAACATTTAATTCATCCCAAATTTGAAATTTAAATTTCTAAATAAAACAAACGGTGTTTATATATTTTTGAGGTATTTTGGTTACAGTATGTTAGAGTTGACGGAATTCAAAATAATATTTCGGTATTACGGTATTGATTTCAATACTGGTTTGAAACGGTATACCGAAAAACCGTAACGTTTCGGTATACCAAAATAATACATTTTTTACTTTAAAATTGTTTCACAGTATATAGTATATACCTACTTTATAGTTTATTATATAATATATAACCCACATAATTACCACTGATACTAGAAAACAGCAAGCACTAAAACTTGTGCTAATGTCTAATATAATTACCCCTATGCGACATGCGTAAATCTCGTGTCTTATCTTTTGAAACAGAGTATATATAATTTATATAAATATAAACGATAAGGACAAGAATTTCCCAGTACTAAAAACGGAGGTAATTTTATAAATTGAAAAGTTTTCTAGCTTATACCGTTTACACGGTTTTTACGGTATAATGTTTATTCGGTATTTAGGGTTAATCATTTATTCGGTTTTCATAGGTATACCGTTTATTCGGTTTTCTACGGTATATCGTTTAGGAAATTAATTTCAAAAGACCGGTATACCGAAATACCGATATACCGGTATTTACGGTATACCGAAAATACCGTCAGCCCTACAGTATGAGCTACTCATCTCACCTTATAAAAAAAAAATGTTATGATAATTAGTTTAAATACTTATTAAATGGATCACTTAACACTTTGTTTAATTTAGCTTAAAATGTGTAAAATATAAATTATGAGTAAATTATGATTAAGTACAATATTTTTTAGGCATGTTGACATAAAGTGTCAAAATTATATGCAGGCACCTAGATATTGCTACTATTTTTCGATTTTGACTGTTAGTAATCAAAAACATAGGTAAGTACATCTAGTTATTATATTTCTAAATGATTGGTTTTTGTTTCCTCAGTAAAAACAAAACAAAAAAATGTTCATGGCAAATGAAAAAAAAAGTTTGTACATTGATATATTCCCTTAAGGTAGAGTTTTAATTTTTTCTAGAACCGATATTAATTTATCTTTATCCTATTTTTTTTATTTTATTTTATTTAAGTTTAAAAATGTATTAGTTCAATATTAACACTCATTGTTTTAAAGAATTTTTGGACTCGACAAGGAAACTATCAAATAATAGGTAATTTATAAATGTTCACAATCTCTGAGGTACCTTTCAAAATATAACCGTTAAGTTTGAACTATGTATAATATATATGTATAAAATTCAAGAACATTTTAAATTAAGTGTTTGTATACCGTACTTAGATTGTATGTATAATACCTAGGTATACCTATACATGGATATCGTATACCGTTACCGTTTTACTCACAACAGGTTCACATGATATAGTAAAATTAAAATACTATGGGCTATTCGAAATCAGGCGAAACATTGAAATTACGAATTCGGACTACGTAAGGGTAAAACGGATGCGATATGTGTACGGATAGGTGCAGGACTACAGGACTGCTGGAGTATAATAAAGTGCATACTCTAGTACGGAAAATGTAAATTGCCGGCAGCCAAGTTCCCACAGGGTAGCAGCGGTAACGGCACAGGTGTCTCCTCTATATGGTTAGGTATATAATACATAATACGTTTCACACATCATTAGCGTCCGTATAATATATTGACAATCATATTACAACATATTATTATTATTATAGCCTCGGGGCTGTTGGATACTATAACGTGTACATGATATGTTCAACGGTCGTAGTGCATATTGTTATTAATCGAGTAACATGCACAATTTGTACCGAAACATTTCCTCTTTTCGAACTTACGTGCCGCGTACCTGTATAGGTATATACACACACATGTATATGTATATATACATTAATTATTATACACATGTATTATATATACATACTGTACACACCTATAATTCGGTTTTATTATATATGTCTGGGGTCGTATCCGGTATGACAGTTTTTTGAGCGTGTGATTTTTAAATGTTACAGGTGCAGGTCAAGAGTTATTTTAATTTGTTATTTTAGCGAGGTCGGTTTGTGTTTTAGTTTGTAGTGTTATCGAAGGATTGTTATAGTTTAAGAATAAATTATTATTCAAAATTTAATAATTAATGTGTGTTGTATGATTGTTCAGATAAAGAACAACCGTGCGTATAAATAATATATACAATTTGTATTTTATCAAAATAATATATTAGGTACCTAGGTATGTTAAATGTTATTACCATTATGAAATTAATTGATTTAGATAGTAATGTTTATTATACATAGGTAGTATTAACTTGATGTAATTTCACTAAATTGATACTTTATGAATTTACGATCGCCATCCCGCTGGTATATTCTTTACTGGAAGTGTGGGAATTACCTTTTACTTACTCTAAGGAACAACAAAAATAAAAATTGATTAGCACATTACCTATCATTTTTTTATATAAACATATAGAGAATATAGAGCTAATAAAAACATCGTATAAATTCTTTGTACAATTTTTGAGGAAATATTACCTATAATGCATAAAAATATACTGTTGAAATAATTTATTAATAAAAATTAAAACGAAACAAAATTGTGGTAGTTATTATTGTTGTATATAAACTCGTACAATGTTTAGAATTTGTTAATAATTTTGATTAAATATTTTTTAATACATGTATTTATACTTTATAGGTACTGTTTTAATTATAATAATTGATAAAATAGTGATAATTATGGTTAAAAAAATAAATATAATATCTTATAGGACTACATATATAGCTTGCCTGCAACTGGTACCTATACTCGCCAAACCTATACATTTCAAATCAGTTTTACCAAAAGATATTTCATTATTTCAGTTAAGTAATTTTTAACACTGACTATTATAATGTGCGGTTACAGAATAATATTTAATACCTATACGCGGTAGGTATTCTGTATGCGCACTGCTGCAGGTGCTTCGGTCAAGGGGAATGTTAAAACGTAAAAAAATACAATTCGTATATATAGGTATAAGGTATAGTGTTAAAATGAACGGAGTTCTATATATATATACGGGTTCCGGTTTCATATCCGCGTGTTTCCATTGTAAACCGTGGAAAATAAACAATATTTGATTCGATTCAGGGATTATCGCCGAATAACACAATACGATGTTTTGCGGCATTAATCGAATCCGACACATTATATGCATTATATGCAGTGCGCATGTATACAACATATTATATAGTGTATGTATAATGTTTATTTCATTATCGTTTTTCTCTCTATTTTTTTTTTGCCCTAGGGGGTGTAAGTTTTGTTTTGGGGTTCGTGTGACGTTCGAATAAAGCGCTTTACAACACCCTATTGCGTCAGGTTTCGCCCGAGGCCTGTTATTATAAATAAATCTGCCTTTTACTACGCAATAACTGGCATTAGCATTACTTCCGGACTTTGTGATTAATACACAAACAAAGCTTATATTATATATTTTATCACTTTTATGTCTGCTATGTGTCGTAAATAGAAATGGACTACAAATTTATTGTGATGGGCTGTCAGCAGTGCAGTGACCTAGTGGTTGGAGAGGGGAATAGGAGAAATTTACACGGAGTTTCAAATTTTTGTGATTGCATTATATATTTATATAATATATAATATATTAAATATGACTGTTTATAGTAAGTTTCCATTTATGGTCAAAATAGTGATTAAAATAAATAACGTCTACAACCGACGAGGAACGTAAAATATGAAAATTATGCTTATAATTCGACTTCTACAGAAGACTTTTCCCATTTTGAGTGTTGGAAAAATAAATGTAATTTATGTTTCATATATATTAACATAAACTATAAGTAAAGTTACCTATTTTGAAAATATAATAATATTTAAGTAATAATGCAGTTTTTCAAAAGAAAAAGAGAAGTTATTATTTAAAATAGGACAATCCATAAATTGCATAAAGCAATATTATATATTTTAGTTTACAGCGAGTTTAAAGTTTGAAATTTGTGATTATATATTTATGTATTATTTTCATAAATAATATAGGTATATAGGTATATACGTAGGTATATTCATCTACTCTTAGTCGTGATAAATGTTTTGCATATATTTTAATATCCGATCATTTTTGTATTCCGTTCTACTATTTTTAGTTGCTGTCGTTTTATTGCTTTTCACCGTTTTCAACACGTTAGAAGCAGTTTAAAAATAATAAAAATGTTGTCCTTTGTTATTTATATGTATATTACACCCCATATATAATGTCGTGCGTAGTTTTGTTAAATACTCTCTACTAAATTATTACATGGTACTGCCGTATTGCTCTTTTAATTTGAAGTTCCTCACTTCCTCAGTTAAAAAAAAAAAAAAAAAAAAAAAAACGACTAAAAACGAGTGAAAGAGAAAATAATATTTTTGTCGCGGGGACATAATATATATTTTTTTGTCCATACCAATCACACTGATGGGGGAACGATTGTCGAGCAAATTAAAGGGAATTGCGTCCGTCGCACAATAACATAAACGTTCTTCATTTTCTTTAATCAACATCCCGGAGAGAATGCAGAGACGACGGGCGAGGCCGCGCGAGTGTGACAATAGGCCAAAGTGTGCGTACTAAAGCACGGGGACTGCGGCGGGGATCTTTTGTCCTCAGTATATTTTTGCACTTTTTTAGCCCTCTTTGCCGCACCTCTCTTGTTTGCCTTCGTCCCTGCTCTATTTTTCAGTGCCTTTTGTAATTTTTTATGTTTCTATACTTAGCGGCTCTCTGGGAGATTGACTCGCGCTTCATATTTCCACAGTTTCCGTTAATATAATATTCGAAACGTTCTTTCTATCCGTATTATTATAAATTGGTGTATTTTAAATTGCATTCGGAGGTAAACGATACCTACCGATATTTTTAAAATTTTTCTTAACAAACTTATGATACAATAATTATTTGTCTATAACCAATTTATTTTCGTGTTATTATTAGTTATTGTATTTTGAAAATTATGATCTTATAAATTAATAATATTACTAAATGAACTATAAATATTAATGTTGCAGTAATATTATACTGTAATGTTTGTAATCAAAAAATTATTATAATAGTTAGTATTACCTACGTCAGTTTTACTTGTACTATGGATTCGAAATAATTAGAATTGTTCACCTTATCGAAAAAACTAACGATGTAATTCATTCTTAACAGACAATTATATTGAATCAAGTGAATACTTTTTATTAAGGGTGTTATTATAATTTATATTAGCGAAGCGATGCAAATAATGCAAATATTCATTATTATATTTCATTCCAATATTTGTTTTGGTTTTAAGGAATAACATAGGTAGGTTATCTACCAGTTATGAAAATTTGATTGATTAGGTTAGTAAAAATTGTTTCCCTTTCATTCTAAGCACATGTTTTGTATGTTAATATAATTATTATATTGTTCTTTGATACGTACCTATGTCCTATACATTTATTTGAAGAGTTATATCCAGTTTTGTTTAAACACTTAATAGTTCAAAATTCTTTAAATAATTTTGTCTAAACGAACTAATAAGTTACTAATAATATGGTTGTTTTGAATTACTTAAGTTATTTTTTTTTTAGGAATAACACTAAACAGTGTATATATCTATAGGATATAGGGACCTACATATATCCTCTATTATTTTCTCAACACTTATGGCCTGAACACTTGATCTAACTGATTCTCTAAAGATAATGTATTATATATTTATATGTATAACTATATTGTACCTACATTGTATTTTACTTGAAATGTTAGTAATTATATGTTCATATATTAGTAGTTAAGTATAATGTAACCGTTTGTGTAAATACTGCTATAAAAGAGATGTCGGTGAGGACTGAGAACCAGTATATACTATATTGTATAGTGTGCGCTTTTATTAATTTGTCTTCATACATAGACTATATATGTAAAAGGGCGTAAACGATAGCGTGCAAATAATAATCAGCATCAAATGACACGGGGGGACTACTGTTTTGTAATTTTTTTTTTATTGCAGTACATACCAAGTATTGAAATCGGTTCGTATTGGAAAGGCGAATAACACAGTAAAAACTCTTTAACTTAGATATTTTAATATTATTTTTTATTGTTTTTAATAATTAAAATATATAATAATGTATATTTTTTTCTCACCAAATTGTTGATAAAAGATAATACGGCAATGGCTATTTGTGTGTGCGAGAGAGTGGGGGTGTTAAAAATTGAAAAATAATGCTATTTAAAAAGAAACTATATTATAAACGCATAGAACAAATAAATAAAAAAATATGAAGTAAAAAAATGATTTGATTACCTCGATGGTAACATTTTTGATGCGGAAATATTAGTAGTAACGGCTTTATCCCCAACAAGTAGCAGAAAACCGATATTTGTAGGTACTGGTTTTCTTAGACTAATGATATATATACGATATATTCAATGCTAAATGCCCAAATTTACCAAATAAATATATAGGTACACATTACACATTTACACAATGCGATGTAGATGCACTCCTGGAACTAAACGACTTATTTCAACAATGCGTTGTAAAAAGTAAGGTTACGTACAGGTCATGTTGATGCAAAATCATAAAATACAGTAAAACCTCCTTATAACGGAGTCGCACGGTACCAACTATTTTTTTCCGTCAAAGGAGTTTCCGTTATAGGGAGAGTAAAATATACGGGATAGGTAAAGGTTATTTGGGACGGTTGTTATTTTCCGTTACAAAGAGAATTCCGTCTTATAGAGGTTCCGTTATAAGGAGGTTTTACTGTATATGTTTACAAAATATGGTTTATGAATCGTGGACACTTAATATAAATCACGGTATACTCGACGCGCACGAACATATTATAATATCTGAAGTAGAATAAATGTAAGTATTATCGATCATGTGAATAATCTTGAAACATATTATATAAGTTTACCTATAAGAAAGCGTGAGAAGTAGAAGCGAACCGACCATTACTTCTCCCCGTTGTAATAGTGTACGGTCGCTTGGAGGCAATGTGGCGCGACGTTTTGCAGTCATGTACAGTTTTCAATCATGATTAAAACGCGCGAGCACGCATAACATTCTCGGAGGGATTTTTCAAGAATATCGTATATGGCATTACATTATATAAATAACATTACATATGCAATACAAACTCTGATGGGGTGGATTTCGCGGGTAAATATTCATTAGCATTGTAGGGGTAGGAGGAGGGTTTGTCCGCAGTTATTGCACAAATAAACCGATGCAATCGTCGAAATAATCATCGGAAACCGCCTTGTCATCCCTTATGTTCGTGTCCCGTTCTTTCGATTATTATTATAAATATATATATTTTTTTTTTCATTTTTATTATTGTTGTATACCGACCACTAGGGTATTATTTCATTCGGAGGACATTTAGGACAATTCCAATTTCCAGTTCCAAGTATTGTTTTTCAACCGACAGGCGACAGGAGTTTCGCGGGTTCGACAAACTATATGACGAGTTAGTTTCCGTTGTATTATTATTTAGTTAGTGAATTTGGTTTTGCGGTGTACCTATGCATCTATATATACGCCATTATAGATTATGTTAATTAATATAATAATGTATAGATGGATTCTGGCTGTATCTACTTTTTATTAATAATATCTGCAGCTGTGTTTAAAATTTAAACAGGACTTATCATTCATTGTTATTTTGGATCGATATACAAATATAATTAATATAACACATAATTAAATATACAAATATTATTAGTTTATAATATTTAGTTTATTTTATATTTTTAATTTTTAACCCAAAACCAAATTCATCACCTAGTAAATAATAACTTTTACAACTACGACAGCTAACATTCAGCCCACAAATTGAAAAATAAAAAAATCTTTGAAAATCGCTGTACAATTGAGTTTGAGTGTACTACGCCATTGAGTAAGTTACTGTTATAGGTGTAATACACTCGAATTCAATCATAAATCATTAAAAATACACGACTAACGATTTTGATCTGAGATGGTGCGCAGTCAATCACTATAATATGTTCTAAGGATTTTTTATAGTACTATATATTTAGAATGTGCTATTAGTAATTTATTTCTCTATTAGTCATACACTGTAAGTTAAACTAATTTTTGACAAAAACATCGAATATATTGTTATTATATTATAATGTCTTATATGAATGTAATTAACTTATAAGTTATTACCGACTCACCACGTATATTGGTGTGAATTTTTGAATGATATAAATAGCTTTAAATTAAGAAATTTTAAAATTCAGAATAAATAACGAATGAAAAATAACAATACACGTAATGGTGCAGAGTTTCAAGTTTTTATGATTGATTTTGAATTAGATTCAAGAAAATATCTAAAATTGTTAAAGAGAAAAAAAATAGTAATTGTTCGTTTAATTATCCAATTTTATCAAAATTTGTATTTCAATCAAAAATTGTACCTATGTAGGTATGTTTGATATTTTTAAATTTCAATAAGAACAGCTTATAAAAATTTATGAGGAACTTTGTATTCATTTTCATGCTTTTCGGCTAATCATAAATATTTTTATCAATATTTATAGAAAAAAACTTAAAACTTAATATATCTATTTATTATAAAGCCAATAAACTAATCGCTCGGCTTGAAATCGAAACTTCGCAAAATTGAGGATGGTTTCTGGTAGCAAAAGTGAACCTAAATTATGGTACTTTATGGGCCAATTCCTAGTGTTTTTTTAAATAATCAGAAAAAACTTTTACCTAACAAAACAGTGAAAAAATGGGAACATTACCAGTTTTGAACAAAATTGATTTTTCAAAAAGGAATAACCACTGAGACACGAAAATCTTTGTAAAAAATATGTATAGTCTGAGTTCAAATAAGGTCAAACTTTATTAAGGGATCAATTGCATGCGAAACTGTTTTGAAGTAATTAATCATCTCAAACAATAGGTATATACAAGGACAAACGAAAAGAAGTCTACTTTTTCTGTTAGTTTTTTTAGATGATACCTAATCTTTAATAAAATAGTATAATATAACATTATAACAAGGATTACCTATATCTGTGATGAAAAATTGTCCTCATTTTTATACAATGAGATAACAGATACGGTAGTTTTTCATTGTAGTACGCACTTAGTCATTATTACACTATACATTTGTATATGATCCAAAATGTGTTCACTGTACACTTGTGCGCTCAAGTATATAGATGACTCTTATCGGTCTCAATAATCAAAGTATTATTATTATATGCTCGTTGAAACCAGTGCATACGTAGAGGGCGCGTTGAGGCGAGGAGGTTAAAATCACTTGACGCGCTGCCGTGTAAAAAAGAGCATTAGAATTATATTTTTTTCCCCATTATTATACAGCTTGTCCCGGTAATCCCGATCAAAGCTCCTGTGCGAAGTGCAAACATCTGTTGGCCGGAGGGTGAGTGTTTTATCGAATATACCTTATCAGACCCATATGGTAACCCTGCAGCCCCGTCACCATGTTTTATATGAGTGTAACTATATCTTCCCGCCTATTACTACTAATCCGGTTATTCGTGAAACGGGGCTACTTTTTAACATTTTACCAAAATCAACATGCTTCCGTAGAAATGATCGCATGGTGTGATGGTGTAAAACCAATCGATGAAAAAATAAATATCATTAAATTAAGTATGTGCATATTATTGATGTAATTATTATATGGATATTGGAGACATTCGGGATATTTTTGTATAAATATACAATATACATATTTTGATAAATGTGAATGGAAAATATTTTTATTTTTCAATATTATTATATATTTAAAAAAAATTGTATCAATATAATTATTGAGCTATATAATTTGTGGAGAGAACTGATAAGTAGTATTTATTATATAAAATAACTGTAGTATATTTATTTATTTACATTTTTAATATCACTTGGAAGGCTACCCAAATACCCAATGCGTGCAATAATTGTATAAGCAGGAAACTAAAGTTTAACAGCAGTATTTTAGGTAACTATGGCCATAACCAATTTAAGTACCACCGCTGTAACAATATTTACACAAATTTATGGAAACAAGTCTGCGAACGTAAGAGAAATAAACATGTTCAAGTCATTGGTAAATATTTATTTTTTTATCATTTTTTTTCTTTACAACCAAAAGTTCGTGGTTTCTTTTCTGTATTGGAAAATCCACCCTTTTTGTAAAACTACAATTTCAATTTCGGCACCTAAAACAAACCATCATCCCCTACCGCTATCTGCCACTCGAATCCCAAATACGAACGCTGACTATCCGTGCATGAACTTGTAAACATTGATTCAGTATACGTATATGGTTGTCATGCCTGCCGACTCATCCCTTTTACAGATTAGCAGCTATTTAAGAGGGTGGTCCCAGCCACTTCATGTAATCAGTAGGCTTAGGTGAAATCCTTCTTGGGTTTATGTTGTCTTCCTAGATTTTCATGAATTCGTTTATTCGTAATAACTATTAATAACTACACAGAATAAACTATGAATGCTATAGTGCAGAATATTATATTATTCACTACAGTTATTCCAAAAATAATTTTTGACTTAATTGAGAGTATTTTCAGAAAATAAATAAGTAAACAATCAATACAATAATTTATTATAAGGATAATTTTCATAATATTATTTTGCATTTATAATAAAACAATTTCTAATAAAATTTCTAATTATTAGATTAGATCTCTATAGTAGATCATCTAGATCACTATTTTATTGCTACTACCTAATTTTAATTTCAGATTCTGAGTGAAGTTATAAATGTATAAGTTTTTTGTTGATTTATGTTGTTTTATGCCTGAAGACAGTTCTGAAGATGTTTTATAACATTTGTATAAAGTTATTTTGAGGTGAACAAGTTTATATTCAAACTATATAATGAAATTTAACATATATGTAACGAACAACAGTCAGTAAACTATAACTAGTGAGCTTAGATATACAAATATGAATTATTAAAATTATTTTTTTATCTAAATTATTGAAATAATAGTTGAATAACAATATTTTAAATGCAATAAATACACACATATTTTATTTTGTTTCATGATGTATAATACATTTTTCATTGTGTACCTAATGCTTAAATTTTTTAAAACGCTGTAATATACATAACTATTTTAATTTTATTTGATGGGTTGTCATTTAAATTTTCTATAATATTTTGTTAGGTGTTCATATTATAAATTATCACAATACTGATGTAGCTGGCATCTTGTATCTAACCAATAAATAAAATGAGAATATTATACGTTATAAGGGCTATTTTAAATACACTTGAAATTCATATAAATTGACTAAAATCTGCATTTTAAATCTTTAAAATTATTAATAATCCTTAGCCAGTTATAAAATATCTTTATAATAAAATTCTGTAAAATGTTAAAGGATCTAGGTATTAAACATATTCCTAATATGATATGACATCAAGGAACGTTTATTTTTTGTAAAATGATTATTATGTACTTTACGTTCAAATAAGTTATTGATATGTACTTTAATAATTTATACCGAAAGGGTTGTAACGAGCTCAATCGTTTTTTTTTTAAACTATATATTCTGACAGTATGCATATTATGTGTCAATGATGGTGGGCTTTAAATTAAGACATTATACCATTATATTTAGGGGAGGACCGGTCGTGGCACATTTGCATCCAGAGCAACAAAGAGATTATTGCTTTGTGATGGGGTTGTAAGGGTGTATGCAAATAAATTTTTAAATTCAACTAATGTATAAGGGGCGTTGTTGAATTTTTATATTCTCTACATATATATGTTCTAAAAATAACATTATGTTCGTAATTCGATACTATACATATTACATATATATAGTAGGTATATAATAAAAACGTCATTAAAAACAAATCAGCTTTTAAAATTTATTTAACAAGTGAAACATGTTTAAACATGTCAATTTATATTAATAGGTACCTAGTATTCCGAATTTTTACTATATTATTATATTATATTATATATTATGATTCTGTCACCCAGAATTATTTTAAATATAATATAAAATGTATTTTTATTAATTTAAGCTTTTAAACTATAGTTAACTATAGTAAATTGATTTAAAATTATTTTAAACGTTGTTACTATAATACATAGGACTTAATACCTGCCTAATGATGGTTTTTGATTTACATAATGTAATGATTATATTTATAATATTTATGTCGTATATTCATAAAAATAAATAATATAATAATACATTATAATAATTAATAACTAATAATTATCAAACAAACTTAACATAATGTTATTAATAAAATATTTAGCTATTTAGAAAAAAAATAATAATGGCTTATGAGTTATGAGTAATTACAATAACAATACAGAATTAATAAAATGGTGTCAGTTCTGTGGTGTGGATGTTAAGATATAATTTCAACAAGTTTATTATATAGATACTAAGAAAAAATGTCAATAGTATTGAATTATGATTAAGAATAGTACCTAACACTTTGTAACTAATTATCTAATTCATTTTAAGTGTAGATAAAACTGGAAATATAATCACATGTACCTACTCAATTTACTTAGCATATTAAGGAGTCATCAGTAAATTTAAATGGATTTAAATGTTAAAAACTAAAATTCAAAACTGTGGATATGGGTATAAGATGAATTATGTTATTTATAATAGGTATGTCTACACCATTATTATTTTGAAAAGTGACATTTTTTCAAATCTTATAGGTGTTTAAAAAATTATATTTATTTATAATTTTTATCTTTATAATTTCTTAAGTTTTTACTTTTTTGAATGTTAAAATACATTCTTTATTTCGTTTTGACAAGCAGACATTTTTTGGAGTATTTCGATACATAAAATTGAACTTTGAACGAGTAGTCATTTAGTTATAAGTATTTAAAATTTAAATGATAGGATTGCTGTTGCTTGGCAGTGATATATCCTGAAAAATACTGGCCTACTACTCCAGTGTTTAAATAAGACTAATAAATAAATAAATACATACACATTTAAAAAAACTCCAAAAATATTCTGCTTCAAAATATTAAATTAAAAATATATACTCTCGTTGTAACAAGTAAAACTTTTAAAATTATAATAAAAATAACAGTTATTTACAAAAAAGTTACAATTTTTTTAAACAATGAGTGATGGATCACCACTTGTGTATATAATTATCTAGTTAATATATTAAAATATATACTATTATAATATTATTAAATATTATGATACTGATGATTCACATTTTGTCAAACTGAAAATTAAATTTAAAGAAAATGGAATGCAAATTTAAAATATTAGGTTTTTTTTAGTAGGTACCGTTAGAAAGTGACTAAGGTTAGCATCGAAAAAACTCATTAGATGTTTCAAGTTTTAACTATACGCAAATAGCTTTAGTATCTTAGGTGAACACGAGAAAATATTAAAACCAGTAATGTCTCGTATGGCTGTTTATAATTTATATCTTTGCGTAAGAATTAAAATCGTGTCTAGTTCATATAAACGTGACTTTTCAGTTTTCACGAATACACTATATATATATTCACTTTGTGTTGTAAAAAGTGGTAAATGGTTAAATCATTTTTAACTCTTAACGTTAATATGTTATATGTATAAGGTACATTACATTAAACGGATAACAATTTAACTGAAAGAGTGTGTTTTAAGAATGTTAGGTGTAACTACTTTACCTATATATTTTTGTAATTTTTATAAGAATCAATTTATAAATTTTGTTGTTAATCATACTCATAAACATTAAATTTGATTTCCTAAATTATATAATATATTATGATTCATATTTACTTATTAATAAATTACACACTCTAAGTGTTTGATATTACCAATATCTTTAGAGTGTTGGCTATACTAGTAGGTATACCTAATAAATATAAGTTTAAAATTCCATATTACAATTTCACTTAAGTTTCTATAAATATATACTTTTTAATTTACGTAACAAAACCTATGTTTTCATTTCATAAAGTGGATATATATAGGGCTTTTGCAATTACAAATCTATTTTACGGACAATTATTATTTTTATTAGTAATAATATTTCTTGGCTTCCTAGTGTAAATCCACTTGCTAATATTTAAATTTCATAAAGCCCCACCATAAATTGCAGACTGAGCTCTTTACACGCTTTACTTTGAATTTAGCCTGGATTAATATTGTCTCTCAACTTTTGGCAACGACTTTATTTTAATTAAAACTGATCCATGCCGTTTTTGCTGAGCTTATCACGCAAATTGTTTTAATCAAAAATATTTGCACTTGGAGAATTTATGGTGGTTTAATTTAACTATAAATCTTTCATCTTTTGACGGGATTTCAATAATTGAGTACGTGGTTAAACTTCATACAATATAGTTATGCAAAAGGTATTATATATAGTCGGTATACCTTAAAAATTAAATCCGTATATCCAATTTAATCTAAAAAGATGAAAAAATAAAAATCTTTTAAAAATTATTAGTTTTTATAAAATATTATTTTAAAAATAAAAAACAACTAAAGTGATTTTTTTATAAATATGACAACAATTTATTTTATAAATTATTTAAAACAGATAGTGGTCTGATTTTTTTATTAATTGAGTTAAATAGATTTTATTGTAGGTACCTATATATATGGGTTTTATGAAAAAAAATAAATACCTACATATTATATGTGTTATTGACATTTTTAACATACCTAGTAATAAAGACTGAAACTAATTTTGTGTATAAAGTACAATTTTTATTTTTAGTATTTTAAAATGGTTATTTAAGTTAAAAAGGAAATTAAATCCACTTTGCACCATATTTTTTCAATTTACTATATTATTATATCAGTTTAAGGCGTTTAAATGACATGCAATTTAATCATTCCAAAGAAGGCACACCTAGGACCTATAGACTATTGCTCTCCTATCAATAATAATATGTTTATAACAAAAATTTGGCTTAAACCACTAGGTACCAATATTGGTTACTAAAAAATTATTGAAAAAGTATTTAAATGCTAGTACTAAAATATTTTCCAAGAAATGTTCGCGATTTTTTATTCATCAATAATATAATACACGTAGCAATTTTTATTGTTATTTCATACATATTAGTTGAGCATACACAATCACACAAATAGTGATCTATATTGTGTTAGAATATATTTATTTAAATAATAATAAATTACAATTGTTTAATGTATTTTAATTTTTACAAACAATGATCAAGCTTCTATAAAATAATTTTTGGGATGAATCATTGAAATTAGTACCTGCATGTAAGAGCATATTATATATTTTTTCTTCTAAATATAATACTATAGTATTATTATAGTAAGATTACTATAG
Source organism: Nasonovia ribisnigri (assembly GCA_027563435.1). Classification (NCBI taxonomy): domain Eukaryota; kingdom Metazoa; phylum Arthropoda; class Insecta; order Hemiptera; family Aphididae; genus Nasonovia; species Nasonovia ribisnigri. The sequence continues at coordinate 27,185 of JANEHU010000580.1, forward strand.
TACCTATATAATATATATATATGTGTGTTAACATTTAATTCTGCTTCATAGGTTCAAATAGATATTTATAATTTACTTATAACTTGACTATAATTTCATCATTAGGTATTGGTTACAATATATATTATATCATAGTTAGGTACATTTATATTTTTGATTGAAAAACCACATACAACCAATATGAATATTGTTGACTAAGTTAACTTAAAAAATTTTTATGTCAATGGGAAACACGTGACGGAACAGTTGCAGTACATGTATACTTACAACAAAATGTTGCCACTTAGCCCCGGGGAATTTATGCGGCCGTTTCTTTTGACGTTTACCCTTATTTTGTGATACATAAACACGATCTACTTAACTTAATATTACTACATACAACTATATTATACACCTTTTGACATTTGCCCCTTATGTGACGATATACGACAGCAGACAAGCCCTGCGCGCAATGTTCATTCCAAAAATACACGAACCAACCGACGCATTAATAATCTTTAGCTTCTAAACACATTTCCTGCATCTGAAGTGTTTATTTTTAACAATCTTAAAATTTTCATTATTCTTTAAATATTATTATACAAATAAATTATGCAAACAGATTTATTTCCACTATTATGTACTTGAAGACGAATATTATATAAGTTATTTATATTTTTTTTTTTATTAAAAGTCTTATAACATAAAACACTATAGAAATTAAGTTATACGAATCGCGATTACAGATAATTTGAATGGACACGCTCGGCTTGCTTTGCCAATTTCGGTCTAAGACAGTTTTTTATTATTATAATACATACATTAACAATTTATAATTAATAAATCATCTCATTTTAAAAAGTATTTTAAGCAGAAGTCAATTTATTCTTGCTGTTTTTAAGTCTATTTTATTTTAATAAGAATAAACATATTGTCTATAATCAATTAGGTACTACATTTTCATAAAATAATAATTAAAATATTTAATTTTCAATACAAAGTAGTAAATGTAAATTTAACTGGTTTCGTAATTTTTTACGTTATATATGTTTACATTTTTGAGATACGTGAGTTACGAAAATATTATGCAACCATAGTCAAATAGTCAATTAAACTATAAAACACTGTACAGAATTAGTGTTTACAATAATATTAACTAAGTCTTTATTTACACATAAGTCGCTACTTTAATCGTACTAAATATTATACTAGTTTTATGTCTATTAGTCTTGTTTTTATAAACACAAAAAGTAAATAGGTAAGTTAAAAATAATTGTATTGATTTATTTTTTGTAATATTATATAAGTTATTTTTTTTTTGTAGTAATTTCAAATCCGTCTAAACTATAATGATACATTGCAGTAAATCTAACTAAATATAATATAGATACATATAATATTTATAAATATTTTGCCTTTATGCAAAAATATTAAAGTTTTCTTATAAAACGTTGTGCACTATCTCTATTTAGACTCATAGTTCTGTCACGTGTGTACTCGACATTTTTAATTTGAATATTATGCGAGGGAATTTGCTTATGGTTGAGTAGACTCAGGTTACGCATCAACGAGTCCACCCCCGATTGGCGCATTGAGTCCTTATACGCGAATGAAAATCTTTTATGCGAATTCACATTAACATTTTCATCGTAGTGCTTTTCTACACACCCGTAAATCTACCAAGTCGATAAACTATTCTTCGTGAACCGAAAATGAATGGTAAAATTGTTTATTCAACTGCAAATAAGGCGAAAATATGTATACATAAAAACACGTCACTGCCAAACCTTCTCTTACCGCTTACCGTTGTTGTACAATGTGACTACGAAACGTGAAATAAAATCGTAATATTTGTTGAAGAGAGTTTTTTGAAACAATAGGTTCTACAAGGTACTATTGAAAAAAAGAAATAATTATACTAGACAAAAAAAACATACGTAAGTCGAATATAGCAAAAAAAATATTTCTATTTATCCATGCAAGAGGTTTTGTCATCTGAATTAATTTAGGAGCTTTGTCTTCCCTCTTATACTTCACCCTAGACCGTCTCCCGCGAGTCCTTTGCTCAAACCGAATTACTGAATTTTCCTGTTGTAATAAGGGTGGGTCTACGGACTACCCAGACCTTTTAGAACGCTGCATATAAGCCACAATGTTTTTTCATCGTCACATAATGTAGGATGGAGATTGTGTCAGCCTCTCGGGGGAATATTAGCCATTACCGATTATACTTAACATAATATTATTTAGAGATGGTCAAATACACATTTAAGTTTAGTTGGGTTTAAAATAATTATATTTTTGTTTATCTATATGTACTACCTATAATTATTAAAATAGGATTAATAGGGCCGGTTGATATTATATTATTGTATTTTAAATTAACAAAAAAAGTGTTGAAATAGTTTAAAAACCTAATAAATATATTATGTATTATCAATATTGATAAACATAATTTAAATAATTTTACATAAAACTATTTACATACTGAGTGTTTTCCCATTCCCGTTGTTATCTAAAAAAAACAAAAGTATTTATTTTATATTTTGGCTTGCTCATAAATTATTATCCGTTAGTGAGGGGAAAAAAGTCAAACACAAGTTGTTTATTAACGTGAATGTACTTAAGGATGCCTTGTGTATGTATTTTTTCTTCATTTTTTACGCTACGTTTTTTCTTTAAGTATATACTGCCCTTGATAGACCATGATTTATCGTTTCAGTATGATTCGACGGAGCCCGGATGCTTTTTAACGTTAATCATTGCCGCCTCGTGATTCAAGACTGGCGCCATCTTAAGTGTTGGAAGCTCTTGGTCAGGCAAGAGTAGAAGAGGAGAGAGGTAAGATTCTGCTACTGTTGTAACGCAGGAAGCCAGGCGCTAGTTTTTTTCCTTTTTCAATCATCTGTTCACTATCGTCCACTATTGTGATGATCACTTTGAAATATTCAGTTGTTTTTATTATGAAATATTGGTTATAAAACTTTTTATTGTGTAATGAATCTTTTGTGAAATTTGTTTAAAAAAAAAATCATTTTTTTAAAATTACATTTTTTTTTTTATATGCAAATATCTATTTATTTTTTAATTTCTATTTTCTAAACGTGTAAATATTAAATAATATTAGGTCTATTAAATTAGAATGTCTTAACTTATTAATAACTAATAATTTTAATACATTTAACTATTTTTTATGGTATTATATAACCTTCATTTACTTTATTATCGTTTATAACTTTTAATTTTTGTACTACTATACGATAGCTATGATAATATTATAGCATATATTATATATTTTTTTTGTTTAACAATAATTTAAGTTTTTACTTAAAAACAAAAATGATCAATGAAGTAAATTAGGTTCCTTAAATAGTAGTATCAAAATATTTCAGTAAACTGTTCATTAAAATATAGGAATACTGGAAAATTACATAATTATTTAGGTTATATTTTGTTATGTGTATTTACTACTATGAAATTAATCAATTACCTGCCTAAGTGAAGACGGTTCAACCTTTTGTCTTTTATAGTATGCATAAGTCTTATATAATCATTATGATTTTTTTAAACTAAAACTTTATAGTGAGATTTACTAAATTGTGTGTACCATTTAAAAACAAAGAGTACATGCAGAACTTTTTTCGTGAAATTATTTAACAATAGTTACAAAAACCTTTGAAATGATTTTGCATAAAATAGTTTTCATTTTAAAAATACGACAAAGTATTATTTAATTGTAGGTATCATAATTATTTTAGATGTGTTGCCACTATTGATACTATATATTTCTATGTTTTTCCTCTATAGCTTTATTTATTGTCTTATCTACTATTTACTATGTACCTATTTATATTAATCGACTTGCTTTGCCTAATAGCGACCTACCTCACCCATAAACTACATTCTATTCCCTCCCAAAAATGGTTCGTATACCACTATTAGTAGGTACATATTGTATTCCAAAAGTGTATTATAACTAAAAATGCCTATATACATTTACATTTTGAAGTAATAATTGGAAAATATGTCCGTGGTATGAAAAATATGTCTGTGTTTGTATGAAAAAATAAATAACACATGCTGAGTTATTACATAAAAAAATACGCAACGAATTTTCAAAGTTGCCGTTGGCTATTTTGGGGACAGCTGCACAATATCCCTGACGACCGTTACGCCAGGGTTGTATAGTCACTTTACCTCTGTCGCAGGGATGGCTGCTAGACGATAGCGGAGGAGAGGATGCTATTTAATTAACCGACAATTTACGCGGTCATCCTAATCCATCCTCCAACCACCACCCACTCTCCCCTCGCACTAATTCCTGGCCGTTCGTCATGGTTTTTCCAATACCACAGGAGTGGCAAAAGTAAACAGCCGATCGTTTTTACCCTCGCAAAAATATTAATTTTAAAATCCTCTCGCATAGTCGCATGTGGCTGGGTTCGAGGATTAGTTTCGAAAATTTACCGAATCCTACGCGATTCTGCTGAAAGCTGTTTTTTTTAAAAGCACCCTCCGCCCAAATTGGATTTAAATTTTGCGGGCGAAAACAAACACGATTTTGGATAGAGGCCCAGGGATTAACGCCTTTGAGAGGCATTTTTTGTTGTGTTTTTCCACTATCGTTGTGTTATGCTGCCACGTATACAATATATTAATAAAGCGGTTCAATAATATATACGAATATAGTGGCAGACAAGGGGTGGTGTGGAAAAAAAATACTAGAAGGGGAAGCCTTACATATGAACGAATATTCAGGACGAGGGGTAGGTCTGGGGGTTGAACTATAATGGTAAAACACTTCCTTGTATCGACGGTTGCGTTATTGATGGTGCAACGACTCTCGATAAATCTGTCCATTAAGTATAGTTACCGTAATTATTATTATTACCAACTATTATATAATTCACTAGAGAGGAGAGAGAGAGAGAGAGAGAGAGAGAGAGAATCAGAGCGAGCTTGTGGTTGAACCGGAATCAAAAACCGGCATTTCCGATATGCATTTGCAGGGACGTTATTATTATTTCGGTTATGATCAGTAGACGAAAGATTTGTATTGGTAGTCGAAAGTAATGACGGGAAATTTAATTTGTTCGTTATATACACTACATCAATGCGTTTATACACAGAGATTTTAGGGAAAGATATATAATACAAATTATAAAATATAAAGCATTTTTAGTAGTTACTATCAAAGACATAATGATAAATAGGCAATGTATAGTTATTTGTAGTGTTCAATTGGATTGTAAAATATAAATTAAAAATATTTTGTTAGTTTGAAACATCGTTATTCGACTGATCAACGTCCCTTACCTTTTTTAGAAATCTTTTAAAAAATCGATCAATCATTTTATATAATATACATTATTTTATGAACCTCAATTTAATATTTAAACACGATGCATGTGTATTCTAGTCGTAAAGTTCCCTCCCAATTGAATAGAGCATATAAAATATAAAGAAAAGTAAATTGGATATCTATGTGTTAAATAATAAATGTGTTATACCTATTTTCAGTTACGATGCTTTACATTTGAAATCATAATATTATTCTTGATTTGCTGGAATATAATATCGAGTCCATGGAATTGGGGTTGTTTATTGTGTTTATTAATCTGTAGGTACTATGTACACAAAGGGTCAGGACTATTGTATCAAAATTAAATATATTATGATTGACAGTATGATGTTAATTCTTGTTATTTAATCATTATTTATTACTGCAACAAATACGAATACCTAGTTTTCAATATTGGTCTTGTGTTGATATTGTATGAATAAATAATATTCATGAATTACCTTAATATTTCCTCAATATCAGTACGCGTGGTATTAATTTTATATTTTACTATTTAGCTCCATAAGGTATATTATGATTGTAATTATATGAGTAACAAAAATCAAATTGTTATAATATGTTAACTCCTTCGGTCTTACGGGATTTGAAAACCAGATAGCTAAAACTTGTAAACTACACTGATATAATACCTATGTAATATTAACATAATATTAACACTTCTGCGAAAATATAATGTAAACATTTTTGTTGAAATACATAATAATAATTTACATAGTATACCCACCTAATAAAGACTTCCGACGGACGGAACGGGGCAATAACAAACAAGTATCTAACTCTAAGTCTTACCACTTTCGCTTAAAGGCTTGATTTAGCAAGTCAAAAAAGACTATAGCTCCTTTTTTTTAAATGTAGTGCGCTGCTTCTCACGCTCTTGTTTTAATGTAGTGCGCTACTTTTACACTACATTTTTTTTAAATGTTCCAATTGAAAATTGGCAGTTTATAGTTTGTACTGATTTAACATTTGGTTACTGGACCTAACCTAACCTAACCTGCTAAACCAGAACTATTCATTTTTATACTAATCATTGTTATAATTTAGATAAATAAATTAAATAGTAAATAGTTATCATACTATTTTAATTATCCCCAAATAGGTTGAAGGTAACGACAAAATAATTATAATTGTTAATAAAAAATTTTTAGCGCACTAAAATATATATCTACATTGGGTTTATTGAAGCGATGCTACGTTAATCGCTCTAATTAAAGTAGCTAGCGTGCTACTCCCGACCACTGATTATATAACTCTAAAGTATAGAAAAATGCTAAAAATTAGTCCATCAAAACCGTGATTCGAAATCGATACATTCTGTTCTAAAATACATGGGCATTATAATTAATAATAATTATTATTAAAACCAATAGCAACCATTTACAAACAAAAAATGTAAATTTCAAATCTTTCCTACATATAATTTTTCATTAACGCTCCGCTCCTATTGTTCGTAGCTATTATATTAGCTTGTATCGTAGATATTATAGCCTTCCTAAATAAATGGACTATATTCATCACAAAAATAATTTTTTTATTTGAACCAGTAGTTGTGAGGTTAGTGCGTTAAAAAAAACAAACTCTTCAGCTTTATAATAATATCAATATATAGATATGCATTTTATTTGTTATTTTACATGTATTATATACTTAAGTAAAATAAGAAAATATGAAAAATCGAGGTAAAGAAAATTCCGATAAAAACGTAACAATTTTAAAATAAAACTATAGCGTTCTTACAAGCAAAAAATCTTTGAATATAGCTCGTATAGTAGAGCTCAAAATATATTGTAAAAAAAACGTTACTTAGAAGTCTAATTGGAAGTTAAGTACTGTTGTATTTTATAATTCCATTAAATTACAATGAGTTTTTTAAAATCCGAAGACTATTAATGCTATTTTTTTAATACTATAGTGATTAAATTATTAGTTAAAAAATATCATAATATTTCAGTACAGCCGTACAGGCCAATTTAAACAAGTTAATTGCACCTGGCTACACATTAGGTACATCCTTTTTTGTTCAGTATTTTTTTTATTATTAAGTATGAATTAGGTAGTTATTACGATTAATAGTAAGAAATAAAAATTAATTAAAAGTTAACATATAACAGGAAAATAAAAACCGGGTTAATCGATTTCCTGTAAGGGAATGTTTCGAGAGTAGGTGCTCTCAATCTATGCTTATTGTGCAGTAGAATTAAATCACTGTAATGGTTGCATTAAATTTGAATTCAAAGATAAATGTTTGCATATGAAAAACGATTCTGAGTAGAGAATGCTCTCATCTCTATTTCTATGAATATTTTAAAATTAATTTATATTTCTTACTATTAGACATTAGTAGGTACCTAACTTCATTTTCTATTAGTTATACTGTAGAATTAACTAATTTTTTCAAAAACTTCGGATTTATTGTATAATATTATATCATAATATACTACCATTGTGATTAAAATATTAGCCTTAATGTAATTCTGACAAAAGTAGGTATAGGTACTATAGGTATCATAAAATGGTGTCAGTATTTTCACGGTATAAAAGTTTAAATTTAGTTTAAATATTTTGAACATTTTATTGTGTAGGCGTCTATAGAAAAGTATAATATAAATAATAACAAGAATAAAATTATTGTTGAGTTCCTACGATTAATATTTTATAAATTTCAACAAAATAACATAAATTGTTTGATGAAAAATCATTTTTGTACGTTTGCATATCCAAAATAACAAAATTTGAACTTTAAACGCTCATTAAAAATGAACATTGTCTTGTAATTTGGTATTGAATTCAAGCACCAATTGGGTGTGCCTTATAGTCTCAGAAAGTTGGTGTTAACTAATATGGTTTTTTTAAAGGTGATGACAAACAGTGTGATAAGTGATAAATATTGTGACGACGAAGATGATGACAGCTCCGTTGATAATATAATAATCTTAACAATAATAATTTAATAATAGGTATATTAGATACCTATACTTATTTTTAATAACATGGTTACATAGGTACCTACTACCTATTTATAATTATTTTAAGTATTATTTATTTCGTAATTAAAATCACCTTTGTAGCTTGGTGCGGCGCGGTGCGTACACTCAACTGTGGAAACGCTCTGAGTGGGCATATCGGCCGGTGTTGCTAGCTCCCGGATGGGTGACCACCTGAGTTTTTTAGCAACAAATTCTTGCCACACATACAAACGTGTTTCAATCAACAGTTCCTCCCCTACAAACAACTTACAAACAAATAAAAACTAATGGCCATAGTTGCCGGGCTTAGCTTAAAAAAAAATATCAACCTTCTTTGCGGCATCTAATTCTTACAAGAATATAATATTGTCTAAAATCTAAATCTATCTGAAGAGTGAAAATAACGGTAAAGCTCATACGGCAGTTGCAATGCTTCCGGTGAAGCACAAACAGCTAGATATAGTCTTACTTCTAATTTATATATACATGCATATATTACATAGATAAATAATTAGAAATTAAATTTAGTTTAGAATTTTGCTTGTTCAATAGTACCATCTGAAGGTTTCATTTTTTAATTTCTGACATACTTAAAGTCACAACCACTTATAATTTTAATAATCAAGCTATATAAAAGCCTATAACGGCGAATTTTAGTCTGAAACAATATAACGAAAATTAGACAGATGACTGTAGTAACTTCGAAATAGGGTAGATCACAATAGGTGAGGTATAGATTCGGGGTAAAAAATAAAATAATAACAATTTCACTCAACCATTTATTGAAATGTGGTCCATTAAAAATCAATTGTTCTTTATGGTGAATTATATACGGTTTAGACGAATGGGGACAGAAACAAACGAGAGGGTGTACGCGAGTAATTGTGATTGCTATGTTTCAATTGTACAATTGTAAATTTTTTTACATATACACTTACAGGTTTTTTTTTTATTGAATCGTATAATATGAGTGCTAGTAAAGAGTCCCGATCGAATAATCGATTCGGCAGCGACAGACAGAGTGAAACGGTTTATTTTTTTTTTTGTTTTGTGTTTTCGTGTAAGGTACAAAAAAACCCTCTGGACGTGAAAAAGAAAAAGGGGTGGCCGGTTAGAGAAATAAAAAAGTGTTCGTGTATCTTTGGAAATTCTTTTTATGTGTAGAGGGAGGAAAGCGGAAACCATCGTTTCACCGTTAGTCCCAGAGTGCCGGAAATCCATTTTCTCTAATTGCTCCAGCTCCGTCGTTTCTTTGAAAATACATTCAAGAGACATCCAAACAATATTTACGGAAGGATATATCTCGTTTTAAATACTGTACTATCTATATATTCTTCTATTTCTGTTGTTTGGTTGTTTTTTTTAGTTTCATAACTTACACTGAATCGTGCATAGTTAAGTATCATTATCATTTTTTTTTTTTTATTGTGGGATGATTAATGATTTTTTTTTGTCCATGCATATTATACCATTTCTCTGTGACGTCATTGGCCAGGTGTGGGGGTAATTATTGGGCCCCCGGGGTTGATTCGCGTGACTCGGCAGATGATACCATATCGGATAGTGATCAAATTAGGTTGAAAAAAATTACTAATCATATATTGCCCAGTAATTCACCCAACAAAAAAATAACCATAATAACTCCCTTACATAAAATAAAATTGACTTGACTGTTTATAAACACATGTGTTACATATAATATTAAAAAATGCATCCTTTGTTTATTTTTAAGCAGATTCGAATAGTATGAAATACTTTTAGCCCGAAAAATATTGAAAAAGTTTGCTTCTAAAATAGTAAAATAGAAAAATCTATTTATTGATTTTAAATTTCAATAGTATTTACGTTCGATTAATTAATAAGTTCATAACATTTATAATATAGGTACCCATATTATTTTTTAGAGAAAACAAAAAATCAATTAATACATTTTTTGTATAAAAATAACTTAATCGTTATAAATAATATTATAATTTCAATATTTATTATAAAATTTAATTTTTTAAGTAGGTGGTGTATAATTAAATAACTATAAAATATAATAACACATATTAGTATATTTGCTACTTGCTAGTATATTTAGGTAATAATTAGGTTAAATGAGGTAATATTGTATTAGAAATCGTTAAAAAATTATTTAACTAGCTATTGTTACTTGTCACTAATCAAACAATTTTAAATTACTATATAAATATGTTATATTATACAATAATGTAATAACAATGTATGTTAATAATTGTCAGTTTCAAAACTAAAATAAGTATTTGAAGACCTGTTTCTAATATAGGTTTCATTAGAATTTGTAAAACTGTATGTTAGAATTTAGAATATATTTTAATAATTAATAATGAATTTTTTTTACCTACTCGTACTAAAATTGAAAATATGCATTTATTTTGTTGTTTGTTATAATATTTTACTTACGTTTGTACACTATAACATAAACAAGTTATAATTTAAATGTACATAGATTTAGTTCAAAGTAGGTACACAACTCTTCGGGTATGTTTTATGGTTTTTTTATTTCATCATAAGAATTTACATATCTTTATTAAATGTAGATACCTAATATGCTGGTATTGAAAGAAATGTATAAAATTGATTTTTCAGTTTAGCATTATCTTTATATATTTAGGATTGGAAAGTATTTTTTATAGCTTTATATTTAAGAAACTAGTTGCAATATGTCTACAATTAATGTTTCTTACATATTTAATTCATAATACAAAAGATTTATATTGTTGTGGATTTATTTTTATTTTTAATCTTGTATTCAAAATTAAAGATTAGGTATAGTTATTAATATTTACTATACTATATTTATATTCCGAAAGTTTCTCCCACGTGTGTATAAGAGCAATAATTCCCAACGTAATAATAACAAATGATGTGCAATGTGCATACAATATGATCTCGTATAAGCATAAGATTTTTGAGTGAAATTGATGAGTTGGCCACCTGACATGAGGACCCTGAGATTTTCGCAATGTGAGTTTGACATGAAATATGAAATGAAATTCGACCACACACACTATGTTATTACATACTGTCTATTTCCTTTTCATAAATATAATTTATTTTTAATAAATTTCTCCATTAACAGGTTGTGCTCTTAGTATTTTACATGGTTATACTTTAGGAATTATACAATAAAATATATGCATTTTTTCATCTAACTTCATTATAAATAAATCGAATCAAAAAATAATATAAATTCTTAAGAAATGTTATTTAATTCAACCTTTTATACAAAGTGTATTTAAAGTATAGACCTTTGCAAATGAAATAGAATTATATGCAATACTATTTAAATTTAGCTGGTGGAGTTTTGATTTGATCATTATATCACATTTTTAACATATTCGCATATTTACAAATTCCATTTCAATCATTTTTAATCCAAAAAACTATGTAATACTGTTCATACATACAACTAAGATATTACGCACTTAAATATTTTGAAATAGTATTCGAAGAACAATATATTAAGGGTTTATTTTTATTGGCATATAAAATATATAATATCATATTAAAATATTAAATAATATTATATCAATATTTAACTTGAAAACATTAATACTTTTTATTAGGTACTGAATAAGAATCTTTATTCATCGAATTATATAAATGAGTTAGCTCATCCTGCATTACATTTCCCGATATTCGTGTGTTCTATATGGTTGATAATAGTAAAATATGTTATAGATACCTGTATTATAATATCTAATAATATACACATTGATTTTAAATTCAAATTTCGTAATTAGGTGATACGACTATTATTCTAAATCAATTTAGCACAGCTATCAAGTTAAATTTATATTCCATTCAATTATTAGGTATACACGTTTTTGTTTAAATATCACTTTTAACGTTCAAAATACACATATTACAAATTTACCATTTTCAACCTTTTTTGGAACGATTCCAAAGAGTCAAACAACACTTTTATCGCAGTCAGCATATGCCAACTGATTTTGTGAAAAATCTTCTTCAGCTATCATTTATAACTTTAACACTTTGTGTGTACATGGTTTGGGTGTACGTCATCTAATTCGAAAATTACTTAATTTTGTGCGGTGGCCAAAACGTAAGCGACATTTATATATTATGTAAAACAAAATACATTATTTAATGTGTAACTTATTGCTTCAAAACTTCATAGTTGTGTATTAAACATATATTAATGAATTATTATATTTTTAAAAATAACAAGTAAAAATATGCATGTGTAAAATTTAACTGAAAAAAACATGTTTTCTATCATTTTTACCCATAATACCCTATTAATACCTATATATTCAATATTTATCAAATAGGTATAACTGTATAAGATATCCTCGTACATAGTAAATACTCATTTACCAAAACGTATTAAAATTTTTGAAAATATTTATTTTACATACCTAATTTTAAAAACACATCATTTTTCATATTAATTGCGTATAATTAACTATGTTTGTCATTTATATTATATTTACGTTTTTACTGAAAGTATATACAATTTAATTTCATATTTCAAAGCATAACATTTTCAATCTTATCATAAAAATTGAATTTTTTTTAGTTAATTGGTATATGTATATTGTATTTATTATTTAACATTAAGTCGAGCGGAGTAGTGGACCAAAATTTAATTTTTTTTTATGGTGGGGGCGGGGAAGATGTTAGAGAACCTCTTCACCACTTCACTCTAATTATCCAAACATTATATACTTCTGAATTATTCACTACCTACTCGTTTAAAATTTTACAACTCTCAGAAATATTGTATTTTGCCTTTGAATATGAAATAAAAATATAACGATAAAAAACCGAAAAAATGTAATGTTTTATATTATTTTTAAAAAGATTGTTTGGACTCATACGTAAAAAAATCATTAATACTTAGTATATTTACTAGTTAAAGAATCATTTTATATAATATCATAAATTCATAAGCGAATTCCTTAAGGAATAAAAAATATCAGTTTCTTAAAGCTATTTTGTTTTTGATATTTCAAACTTTTTCTTCCATAATTGATACACAGTATATCTGTATATTAAACTATTACAACATTTTTAATATACATCGTATAGGAATTGTTTTAGATTTTTAGCGGAGTCATGAATATAATTTATTTTAAATGAGGCGTTGTCATACAACAAACAAAACTTACCTTTTGCATGAACAGTAAACAGTAGTTTATTATAAAATAATGATATAATGCGAAAGGGGGGGGGGGGGTAAAAAGTAAAGTATTTCCTCTACTTTGCTTAATAATTTTGAAAAACAAGTCAGTGGAAACGGGAATTTTCGCGGGACGCCAATTTTTGACAAAATTAGTTTTACTTATATTTTGTTATAATTCAAAAACGAATAACCTATACTTGAAATGTTTACCAAATAATATATATAAATATATACATAAAATATTTTTCAAAATATATTGGTTGTTTTTGAGCTTTTTACATAAAATTACAATTTTCAAACGTGACACGAATATTATAGACTAATAAAAGGTTCTACAGTGTTGCAACGATTTTTTAACGAAAACATTGTTTTTGTTTATAATAATATGTTTATATCGTTATTATGATTACTGCTTACCGTATATATTTACTAGGTACCTACTATATTATTATTATGATGTAAAGATCGAACAGAACTGCGCGATGGTGAGGGAAAATAATATTTGAGTACCTACGGCTTATTACAATAAATACAATGCAATAATATTATAATGACAACGCGCTGGCGAACGTATCAGACGATATGTATACGTATTATATATTGTTTTACGGATAGCCTTTCAACGCGCATAATATAAGGTAGGCTCTAATAATATGATTATAAAAAAAACCTCGAAAATCGCCATCGTCAAAGCTTGAGTAGCGGCACGGGGCATACTCACCACGATATATTTATATACGCACAGTGTATACGCATACATTATGCGAGGTATATATTATATTATGTCTATATAGGTACGCTTTTGTATATATATATATATGGTACACGCACGCTGCAGAGGGTTGGAACGTCGCGCGCGCATACTGCATCAACATTCGTGTCCGTTTTTTTTTTTTGTTTCGGAGACAACGGACGCGATAATAAATTATCGGCGGAGGTCCAATATACGTACACACACACATATATGTGTGTATATTATATTTTACGTGCGTCTATAGGTCGTGTACATGACGGTCGTAGACATCGGTACATAAAAACATGCCATGTGACGTGGGTATACTGTATAATATTGTGTACGATATATTATATCTGCTGCTGCTGCTGCTGCTGCTGCTGTCGCCACAGCCGTTGTGGTGTCCTGCCGATCGTCAAAAACCGCGGCGACGACGACGACGGTGGCGGCGGCGTCAGTAGTACCAGGGCAAATAATAAAGCGCCGGGCTGACCCTGGGCGTTTCCTGTTTTGCCCTAATCTGACGCCATCTATCACGTAAGAACTCGTCTGTGGAGATCTTTCTCTCTCTCTCTCTCTCACACACATACTCCCTTCTCTCTTTCTCTTCTTTCTCTCTATCTCTTTATATCTCAGTGTTTTTTTTCCGAGACACTCACGCGTAAACCGTATTGTATACAATATATATATATACAGTAGGTACCTAGTATATACATATATTATATAACATACATATAGGTATATAAGCGTACCCGTTTACGTAGGTGGACACCCCAATTAAACGTCACAATAAGGACGTGTCGGTCTTTTATTATATTGTAGTACTACATTGTACGGGGTCATATTAAAGTATATTATTTTATTTTTATTTTCTCTCGACGACCCCCGTCCGATCGTCGCCACGTCGTCGTTATCGGCTGCACCATCGCCCATCGCAGACGTTTCGCGTGTGGTTTGGAGACGACACGGTGATATATAAACCTTTTTTTATTATTATATTTATTTATTTGGACATCGTTAAATTTGCACCCTCCGATTGACATATTGTAATCGAAAACAAAGAAGACACATTTTTAACGCTCTTATTCAATTGAAAGAGTGTAGTGTGTAAGCTGTCAAATACAAACACATTATTCAAACTATAAAGTTAATATTTTAATTATTTGACCTCAAGTGTTATTTTATATTTGAGTATTGAAATTTTAATTCATTCAGATATAGTATATTAAATTGTATTTATTATTTATTTACGAATATATCATCAATATAGGAGTTTAAATTGAGTATTGACAAAATATACAAACGAAAATACACAAATATCAAAAATATGCAAATAGAAAAAGGGAAATAGTAGCCTCATTCAATAAATTTATACATATACCTATAAAAATATTATAATCTATTTTTGGCAAAATGAATTCGTATTATTATTAATTTGAAAAATTAATTACAATTTAAAAAATACAAAATATTACCAACGATAAAAAAAGACACAAGTATAAGTTATCGGACAACACTGTATTATGTATTACTAACCAAAAAAGCAAAGGACCAAATACGACAACAAAGGCACACAATTTAGGTAAATGATACCATAAACGTTTATAACACGTATAGTCGTTTTTAATAAAAGTAACTTAATGAAATAATGCGGGCACTGATGACCTATAATATAATCCATAATATGTTATAGGTACGTGATCAAAATTCGATATTTTTCTATTAATCTATTAAAGATAACACCTATATAAATATAATTGTTTTATGTATATAAAATTACTCAAAAATGTGTAAAGTACCTATGCTAAAAATAATAAAATATGCATAATCATCAAAATATTCAATAATAATGTATATTTAAATTTTTAACTCTTACGGCCATGAGCCGTAAATGCCTGCTTAAATGTATGTTTTAAATCTAAGTTTTCTAAAAACTAAAAGCCCAGAAAAGATACTTATGATATCCTATAATTTCTCTGCCTTAATCATAAATTCTAAGTGGCAAATATAAAATATTTAAATCAGTATGAAGAAAATAATGTGAACCTATACAATTTGAAAAATACTTTCGTTTAAATAAATTCCAAATTAAAAGTTTGAATAATATTGTTGGCCTTGTATATTTAAAATTTTCTTGAATTTTAACCAAGTCTTATAGTTATAACTCACAATACAAGTTTTACTAAATAAGTTTTACTAAATAAGTTTTCTATTTTATTTTATTTGAACGTCATAAGCTAACGATATTCCTATGCGAAAAATGTTTAAATGCTATGATACAAATTCTTCTTTTTATCTCTTTCATCAAACGAAATGTTCTTTACAAGTACATCGCAGATTTAAACGTTCAAAATGAAACAGTTCATAACAAAGCAAAACGTTTCATCTAAAATATATTTTAGAGTAGGTATAATTATTGTATAATAATATTATTATGTAAAATATATAGTAATCCTAATACAAATTAGTATAGGTACAAGGTAGGTACCTAAATAAAAATGTAGCATCAATAATTGCAGTTGTTATATTAAGAAAGTGTAACCTTCATCTAGGTCATAAATAAAGATAATTTTTCGATATAAATAATAACTTTCAACTAAATTCTCAGGATTATTGATACATCAATATTATCAAAGAATAAAAAAAAATACTTAGCTAGGTAAGTATCAACAAGATTAAAAACGATTATGTTGATAAATACTATGTCTTAAGTATCTCCTTTAAAATTATGTTTTTGTGGGTTACGACAGTTGGCCATTTAATCATAGAAATATATAAAACTAAATATTTTCGTCGAAATTGGTTTATATGTATTATTATGCATTTATGCCTATATATAAAAACAAATTTAAAATAAAGGCTATAGGTATATATTATGTGGCCATATACCTCAGATATTAATTAGAAAATCATTTTATAAATTGATATCATTTATTTCTTGTAGGGTTTATTTTTCGACGATAATTTATAAAAACACGCAAAAAAATGTCCCCACGGCTCTTCGTCACGACCTTCCCAGAGAATAGTAATGCTCGTCGTCGGCGACGTGCCCGAACCCTTCCGGTCTCCGATTACCATCACCGTGTCCGATATTAATCATCGAGAACCTCTCGATGTCACGGCTGCGGCGGCGGCCACGATTTCACACGACCCCGTCGCCACTGCCACCGTCACCAGCTCCACGCTATACCGCTGCCGTCATCGACCCTCTCCCAAGTATTATATACTTCACGATAGGCGCGTGCTGCGACAATAAAAATATAATAATAATAACAACAACAACAACAACAACGGATTCGAATAAAACGCCGTCGACGTTGCGGAGACTATATTATCGGCCATGACTGTTATATAGAATACAATATATAATATTATGGCCTATGTGTGTGTGTGTGTGTGTGGGCGCGCGCGTGTGCGTATAATAGAGACCGGACGTGGGCGAAAGAGAAAAAAAATTGATAGTCCGTGGACTGTGCATAATATTTTATCATTATACGGTAGTCGATGTGGACGTACGCGAGCGCCTGCGACACGTGTCGCGCCGCAATGCGTAGACACCAATAATAATAATAATAATAATAATAATAATTAACGCCGTATTGTGTCTGTGCGTACCGCGAGTCACGTGGCGCCACCGTAAACAAATGATAACACACACACACACTTGATGATGACGCGCGTTAATAGGATACAATATCTATATCTATAATATATCTATATATATGGCATTGTATTATTTTTCGACGCCGCGTAATATTCACCTGTATCCTATTCATCGTATACACTGCCGAGTCGATTATTAATGGGAACTGAGGGATAAACAATCGGACAGCAAACGCTTCACACGAAATGTTTCCGTCGATTTCACCTATATTTATATACTATATATGCACCTTTAAACAATTTTTTTTTTCATTTTAACGTCACTCCCGGAAATGACATTTCGACGCCCTTTTCCGACCCAATAACGAACGAATAAGTTACAATATAATACGACCCCCCCCCCCTCCGTAGACCACCGCACAAACTATTATTGTATTTTATCTCGACGAATTAGTTCAGACTATTATACACAGCATTTAACTGAACTGCAATGTTTAATATTTATACACTGCCAATCGTATGTTTTGATTGTTAGAATAATTTAATAAATCAAACACGATACCTACCTACGCGTGTAGTTAAGCTATACGAACATATTGACCAGACTTTTCAATAAACTGCGTTATATACCTAGAGGCTAGAAGCAATTTTATCGTTTTAAAATTCATTTTATATTGAATTTTTAAAGCTTTGATAGAAAAATTATTTGAGGCTATTATTGGAGGCTGAACCTATGTTTTTGATATTTACATTTTTTAAAACTATAATAAGATATTTATTTAAATTTTAACTGATATTAGAGTAGTTTTAATGTTTTATTTTATTCTCTTGTATAGTTGTATAGTATATGGACACAATTGTATGATGTTAATCGTAATTTATAGTAAATACTAATCGACCAATCATAAAAGTTTGTTAATTTATTATTTTTGTTTACACCTAGGGCTTCAGTTGTGTGACGAAGATGATTCTACCTGAGATGAAAATGTTAACTGTTATTTTAAAATACATTTTGTATTAGGTACCAAATTGTTCGGATTTTTTACTTATTTTGTGTACCTTAACGTCCTTAAGACATTATTGTATTTATTAATTAGTTAATTAGTTCATATGTCATACTTACACGGTTACACTTATTATTATATATTGAATAGTTAACATAGTATTATGTAATCATGAATGAATTCATATTTCTTTGTGATAATATTTTTAACATTATTTGTTAAAATATTATATATTTGACTCAGAATTTTGTGATTAAATACATTGTACTTATCTACTATATTATTTTTGTGCACTTACCTATAATACTATATTTTTGATATATTATGATTTATTTTTTATCCTTAACATAATAACATATTACTAAATAGTCTAAATAGTGGGCGTGAGAGGGTGGCAAAATTAAATTTTAAATGACAATAATATTTGTAATATTATGAATAATCCGACATTATCACGCCTCGAATAGACAACCGGCTGTCTGATTAACCATAACTAATGGCCATGAAACATTGGGCGCCGGGGCAGCAGCATCTGTCGATTCATCGGAGGGGTTGATATGAGTCATATTATGCGCTAAACCACCCACTGTGTACACCTTCGCGTGCCACGCAAGTCTTGAATTAAGACTTCTTTGTGATTTATTTGTTTTCATAAGTTCATTATACATTATACCTTATATTTAAATCTCATACTTGATATTATATGTTCAAGAATATATATGATGATTTAATTTTGAATATATAGAGACTTTGAGTTTAGTAATAAATGGATATAGAGTGAACTTATGTAAAGGTATATTTAAAGAAGTCTGATGATGTTTTTATTCAAATATTGAAAATCAACACATATTTAATAATTTTAAAAAACTCAATTGCACGATTGTTAGATTACGATTTGGATCTTTAATAAGAAATTTATATAATTTTTTTTTTTTTTTATTAATGAAATTAAGTTATATAATTGATATTTTGAAACTTATACCTACTTATACCTAAGCAGCTAAGCGTAAGAACAAATGATATACGATATACCTGTAGAAAAGTATTAAATAAATTTAAACAAGTGTGGTTTTAATCAATTCCTGCTCTAGATTAAATTAATTTATCTAACTCCTGCCTAAACACTTTTTAAAATTAATCTTTCTGCCTTTTTGATATTATACAAGTTAATTCTTTAACTAGATATTAATGTCGAAAGTCTGAACTATAAAAGTATAAATCGTTATAAATATTACTTGCCATTCTATATTCGTTAATTCTATATTAAAGACTAAAATATTATAAAAATATTCTCAAAAAAGAAAAAAGTTCGTTGTTTAAATTCATTTTATTTTTTTTAAGATCCAGTATTATTTACATTTATTTCATACGATCATTAATAAACTATAATATATTGTTTTAGTTTATGAACACTGAGAGATTGGTGGTTGCATTTGTATGGAGTAGGGACAACCGAGTGATGAAGTCAACAGGGAGCAAACCTGCAGGAGGATCGAATGTTTGCACGCAACAAACAAGTTGTAGGGCGCAAGGCTTTTGCGTGTGCTGGTCACGACGACTTATGCCATACGCGCACACACACACACACACACACACACACACACACACACACACACACACACACACACACACACACACACACACACACACACACACACACACACACACACACAAGAGTATATAATATATATATATATATAGGGTCATCCTTCTAATCAGTCACGCGGACCCCTAAAAAGCCCCAGTCACGGAACACACTGTATGTACACATACATATAATATGTATACGTATGGGCACTAATGGACAGTCGGTCATTGACGTATTCGATTACGGTACATTAACTTTTTGACATTATCCGCCTTGAACGAGAAAGATTTTCGGGGATCACGTTACGGAATGAAAGACTGCGTTTTATATTTCGTTGATCAATTTTTTGACAAATTGAGTAAAACGAAAAAAAAAAATAGTATCATCAAAACATACATACTATATATAGGTATAAATATTAAACAGTAATAAACCATTATTAATGGAATGGCATATGCATTTCACAAAAAAAAAAAACAACAACATATTGAAGAATTTTTAGAATTCGATATTCAAGCTTATTTTAGTTTTGCTTAATATGTCGTTTTTATATTATACGTATTTAACAATAATTAAATGAATTTAGTTAGCACGTCTGAGACTATAAATATTATATATTTAATATTTACTAAACGCCTTCGAGTTATTTGCATCTTCATTTCTTGTTTATTTGTGTTGCATTATTTTTACTCAACTGTTGGTTAATTATGCATAGATTCAGAAAAAAATATTTAGTTTTTGCTCCAATATTCATAGTATTATGTTCTAATTTGTAAGTTTTAATATTCAGTATGATAATTGGTTTTCAACGTGTATTTCAAAATAATTATTAATACAATCATTTATTTGTATTGTTTTTAAAATAAAAAAATTCTTTAATTCTTTTTTACTTACAGTGATTAAGGTATGCTATCAAAAATACACTGAGGGATATAAAGGTACATCATAGCTAGTTAATTATTTCTTACTTTATCTGTTATTAAAAAATAAATATTGATAAATATTAAAGATAGGTACCATTAGAATTCAATTATGATTAAATTATTCTAAAAATTTAAGTAAAACTGGCAAATTTAATACGATACTTAATATAGTTTATATAATTCATTTAAAGTTTTAAAACTTCTAATTGTTATTAGAATTAATATGATTATGATGACGTGTAGGTGAGTTACAAGTGTTTGTATAAGTATTAATATTATGGTGAAAACATGTTAAAAAATTGTTTTATGATATTATGAGCAGGTTAATTTATAATTTGTTAATATAGAATATACTTTCTAAAAAAATTTTATAAAGTAAATTGTTTGTTTTAAATTAGTTTAGCTAGTTATGTGAATAACGAAGTCATACATTTATTACACAAGGGGTGGATCTAATCTCGGTGAATGCCTTTGGAATTAGTATCCTCAATGTTTTACAGGGGAGCCCATTCGATTGGAAACTGTGTCTGGTAGTTAATTCGCGAATTTTATATAATTTACTTAAACCGGAAGGGGTGAACAATGTAGAACCCTCTCATTTAGGCCGACTAAAAAAAGACCTTTGTCGGCAGTCAGCCGTGCAGAAACTATGTGTCCATATGGTCCATTCATTCATGAAAAAAGCTTCTCTAAAAATACGAGTCTAAACGATCCCCTCCGCCCTTTATAATGTTATTGAAATAACGTGATTTATATACCTACCAAGAAGTTACTTGAATTTACTCGAGATAAAAGGTACCTAATGTGTTTAAGCTTTTAAAGTGTAAATGTAAATTTACTATGACAATATTATTACTTACTGATTTAGCATTCGTGACCATACTGATTAATTTTACATTGTATATTATTAAATACAACGTGTGTTTTATTACAACCTTTTTAATACATAATAGGTACTAGTATAATAATACTAAGTACTTTACCTAATAGTAGTTTTTCCATAATATTTTTAGATAAACTTAAATAAAATTACTTAGTTGACAATATGAGTATAATTAAATTCGTACAGAACCTGGGTAAATATTTATGAACGAAAAACAAGAAATATCTTCTACCTATTATATTTTAACGAGACCCAAGACCACCCACTGGCGTCATAGAACGGATACCAATCTTAGTCTGAAAAAATAACATTGTATTTGCGTGTTAGCCTTTAGGGACAGGGTATTTTTATAATAAAATACATCGAAATGATTTCGAATGTTTCTACTGTTTTTCTACAGATTACAATCAAATTGATAATCCACACAAAGCTGAAAACAATATGTTGTTACAATTTTATTTATTACACATAATATAGGTCTACTCAAATTCCATCGTATTATAAATACCCCTTATTAGATGCCGAGTTCTAAAAAAGCAACTATTTTTGCTTCCTACATAATAATATTATTATTATTTATATAATTTGTGTAAGTATTAAATATTAATTTTAATTTTTGATATTTATTTCATTCATTATTATTTATACTCATTATTAATATTTGATTGTATACTTATTACAGTAAATGCACTATTACACCTATTTAATAAAAAAAAATATGAGTCGATACAATACTTTGTAGATTATTATTACAGTTCAAATTCCTAAAGGAATTAGAAAATAATAAACGTTTTTTCTTTTTAACATTTATAATTAATAAAAACAATTCATGCTCCAAGAATGATTTTAGATACCTCCTTATCATTTTCACAAAAATATGAGGTTTAATTTCTGTTTATACTTAATTTAAATATTTTATATGTTATTCAAAAATGTTGTAATAAAAATAATTTATACTTAGAACACAATAATTCGATTTTAAAATGTTCCTATAATTTAGCTCGAACGCAGTAATTTTTATCTAAGTGGTTTTTGTATACATTTTCAAGTGCCGAGAGTGATTTAGTGAACAGCCGTTTGCCCGAACGTGAGAATAGTGAACTACACCGTGTACATTTAATATTGTGTAGGTCATGTGTATATATATAATATATATAGACTTTTTGTATTAAAAAAGCGATTTAAAATTTACACCCCATAGTGACAAGTGAATTTCAATACATATAGATGAAAATCGATTAAATATCTCCGTGCGTCGTTTTTGATGTGCAAAGTATTCCGCCTATATTCATATTATGTTATTCCTTTTCATCCCTGCGACGTCACCGCCGATGTCCGTCGTACTTGCGTCTGTGACAACTGACAGCATTTTTACGTATACAGCAAGTCACTAATAAAATCCTCGGACTATCTCCCTACGGGATCTGCTGGAAAAAAAAACAATATTAATATTATCCGCCCAGGTCTTTACTAAGATTGGTTGGTCGCTTTACCCTTCGCGCGCAGTGGTATATAATAAGTATAGGTAGTCCAAAATTATACGCCGGCATCTTTTTTTTTTACGTTTCTTTTCAGAGGTCATGCATTAACGTTAATGGAAAGTCCATTTTCCTCTTTGACGAGATAATGTATTCGTGATGGCCGCGTGTAAAGTAGCCGGCCGTCAAAATAATATATGGCTACGAAAAAAAAAGGGTATCATCATCGGACGGACTATGTACGATGACTGGACGGAATACGTGTGACACCCGTAGACTGATTTCTGACAACCGCACCGACCCTGCAGCGTGTCCTAATCTAATATAGTCGATGGTAATCAACCGACGCCGTCGCTTTATACTGTTGCCGCTGTCTCTCGTTCTCCGACAAGTAAGTGTGTTATAAGTTTACAGAGTATAAGACCAATTACGTGTACACCTGGTCAAAATTTCGTGTAATTGGTTTGCCAAGAACAATGTCCTTCCTGATGGTTGACGCGCGCTGCACGTTTTACAGCTTATTACTGCAGTTAAGTATTTAGGCTGCGATTCGCACATTAACCTTCACTATTCTAAACTATTATAATGCCTCGTCTCTATTGTTTCGGGAACCAACTAATATTATAATAGGTATACCTACGCACTATACCTACATGTAAAGCGTCTCAAAACTTCCTGTGACAATAATGGTCTATTATTGTTGAATAACTCTTTTTAATTTTAGTATTTTTTTACCATGTTTAACACGTTTAAGTCATTTAAATTGTAGGTAGGCAGATACATATAGACGATTCCATAACGGTAGGGTGTATAGCTTTGTTTTTGAATAATTAGCATATTAGGCATATATGGTTATAGTTCTACTTCTAATATTTAAAATAACACTATAAATATGTTTCAATAATTTGGTCTATTATAGTTTATTAGTTCATTTATTATTGATTTTGTAAGTTTCAAAGTCAGGTTAAACTATAGTAGACACCTACCTACTACACAGTATACACATATAATGTTGTTTAAAATGATAATAATTAAAAACAACTTTTTTAATGATGTTACGAATTATGATTTTTGAAAACGAATCGATATTTTTGAATTCAACAGGCTAGAACAGAATCGGACTGGTAGATTTTAATTGAACTCAAACCATTTTACCAAACTATAAAAATTTGAAAAAGATGAAAAAAATTATATCAAAAAAGTTATGGTACAAAACATATCAAATACCTACATAAATGAATACATACATTTTATCATTATATTTTTTATCATCAAATTTAGCATGCATTTAATTTAAATTAGTTCAAATTTTAATTGAGCTACTATATAGGCATTTGGTTTAGTTCAGATATTTGTAATTTTAGTTAAATTTTAAATATATAGTAATATAGGTAGGTACATAAATAGGTTAGTAATGATAAATAATAAATATTTTATTTGTCATAAAATAAAATAAAATATAAAAATCAGCCATGGCTTCAAGTTAAAATAAACACATTAGATAGAGAATCTCTTAATTTGTATAACAAAATTAAAAATATAACATTTTATAAATTTCTCAAATTTTGCCTACACTTAGTTTTCTGAGCATTAAGTTATTAAAACAAGGTTCATTCATACCGCGTTATATAATATGTTCCATATTAATGTTTATACTTTATACGTATACATCTAGTAGAAATAGGTACATAAAAAGTATATAGTTATATTTATTGCGAACTTACTGATTTGAGGCGTGATAGTTGCACTTGTAGACTGTCATAATATTAGTAAATATTATTAATTACCTATTCCATGTCGACTTGAAATTTTATTTAAAATAAAATAATTTTCATGATTTATATATATTTAGGGTATTATAGTGTATTGTACAGGTAAATATACTTTTTGAATTTTTAATTCTCTATACACACATATCATAAATAAAGGAATGTATAGTTGTTATAGGTTAAATACATGCGCCCAACTCAGTTCAAGGCTAATGACGTGAATGAAAATATGAGAATCGTTATAATTTATCACTTACAATTAATATTTATACCTTCAAATCGTTTTTAAAACATAATTAATAAAATATAAAACAAAAAAATAGTTAGAAAAAATAAATTGTTAATAACAAAAATATTTCATATTTGTGCCATCCCAATCGGAAATGTATATAGGTACTATGTATTTGGTTGACACTCGCAAGGGGTGTGCTGGCTATCCGACAGTTGACTGGCCCTTACGGGCATGATACTGACTTAAATTGTATCCAGCACTTCACTAGTACTGGAAAACTAGTACTGACAGCCAGTGTTGACTCAATACTCGCATACTACGGCTAGTATAGTACCGGCCCAGCACTCAAAGTCAGTACTGAAAACCGTTATCATCCCAGACATATTATACAATAGTAAGTCAACACTAGCTGGCTGCCAGAGTGTGCCAGTATATTAGCCAGTACTGGTGCAATGCCGCGCCTGTTGTGGAATTTCGATCGTCCCTTAACAACAAGCATTAAATGTGTCAATTTTATTGATTCCTCGTCTCCGCCAAGTTCTAATAAGATATCTGTAATAGTTTACAATATTTTATAAATATACAAAATTCTATTATTACAATATAGGTATAGTATTATACATCGGAAGCAGAATATGAGGGGTTGAACCACACGTATATTTTTTAAATTTTTAGCCTCGATTTCTTCCACGAACTTTTTATTCTTTGAGTACGAGCATTATTAAATCCCATCATCGTTGTAATCGCTAGTACACCACGATGATCTGTAGTAGAGCGCACATGCCAAGATAGCCGACAATTCTGTTTTCGCTACGTCAATATACACAGTTGTGCGTATAATATTATATACTTTAGCGACGCGCTATGTTAATCGTTGCAAATAAAATGTAGCATACTATATAGCGTCGCTACTCCCGACCACTGCTCATATATATATATGCGGTATGTACCTTATATAAAATAATACGATGATATAGATATAATGCGAGAGCCGCGGCGCATAAATATAACACATAAATATATACATTTATATATATAATACACTGCTGCGCCGTTGCGACGGAAGAAAAAGGGGTTCGCCGCCACTCCCGTTTCGCGTGTCTCTTTCGCGCGGGACCGCATAGAACACACTCTGCGAAGAGCGCGGGGTCTTTATGACGGCGGCGGCGACGGGTAACGCCGCAATGTACGCGCGTTCCGCGAGGGTCGGAGGGCGGAAGGACGAGCGGCTGCGGCGGGCGAACAACAACGAAAATAGCGGATAGTCCCCGGGAGTTAAAAGCATATCTGTGTAATGTACCCCGGGCCACGTGCTCGTATATATATATGTGTGTGTGTGTGTTCATATCGGTCCCGCGCGCGAGTCCCCGACGATACGACGACACGGACTGCGTATATTATAAACAACTGTGTATGGTATATATAGCTGCATATAATAATATACGTGATATATACATATAATATGTAACAAATACACCGTACAATCGTGTATATTATAACGTTTCTACGGATTTTTAATTTTTATTTTTCCTTTATTCTACGTATATTATGCGGCACTCGCCGAAAATAGGTAGGTGATATATACATATATGTAACAAATACAACGTACAATCGTGTATATTATAACGTTTCTACGGATTTTTAATTTTTTTTTCTTTATTCTACGTATATATCATGCGACACCCGCCGAAAATAGGTAGGCGCCTATATTATAATGTAAATAAATAGAGCTTATTTATATTGTACAGTCCATGCGCGCAGATAAAATAAGAATATAGTACATAATTGAGGGAGAATAATATACTATTTTAATTGTAGACTATCATTACCGTAAATTGCGTGCGTTAAAAAAAATTGAACATAATATACACCTATACGTAATTGTGAATGCCGTTTGAACTAACCAGAGGATAAAACGAGATGGCTTTCATTATTGTTCAAAAAAAGTTCGTTTTGATTGGTTAATAAAAATAAAATTATTAACTTACTATAAAGTATAAAAAATATGAATATAAAGTCAAAATTATGTTAGAAAGTGAACAAAGAAATAGGAGACATAAAATTGTGTAAATAAATTATTTTATTCATTAATATTTAATATTATATATTATTATGCTATTCAGATTATAATTTCAGTACCTACCTATTGGCTGTATAATCATAAGAAATCTGATCATTAAAGGCCAGACTCTATGGATATACCCAAAATACGGCCTACGCGTTTTTTTATTATATACCTGCTATCTTCTTGCAGTTTATTACATAATATGTAAACTGCTAGTATAATCTAAATTATAACAGATAATATATAAGATATATAATATATGAGTGACTATTGCATGGTAATTACTATAATTATAGTAACCTCCAGACACAAAGTGGTTGTAAAGTTAGATTGATAATAATTTACCATTATATAGTTGATCCCTGTAGAGGTTCATGGGAGGAATTAGGGATGGGGAGCTTGAGGCGATAAACTCCCTAAAAGTCCTAAGTAGGGGCCTTAGCTTAATTTACTGTCTTAAGTTACATATTTCAAGAAAATATGATAAATAAATCATTATTTTTAGTATAAAGAAGTTATTTTTTATTTATTGTATTATGTTATATTTAGTATGTTTTTTTAATTGACTTTGTTTATATTTTGAGTAAATGTTAAATAAATACGAATTCAATTAATTTAACCACTTTTCTGCTTAGAATACATATAAAAATGCCATGTGTAACTAATATGGGCACCATTTGTATCTTTTTATAGTCAAGTTAAATTTCCAAACAGTATTCTTTTAGACTGTAGTATCTATATGTATACGTAATTCGAGTAATCGTTTAGTTTGTACAAGTTTATGAGTAATTTTGTCGGAATCAATAATTACGAGCTAAGCGAACAAGTATAGGTGTAATGAGCACGATCCCCACTCCAACTTCTGCCACAGCCGTGATAGCATCACATTTCCGTTTATGATAGGGCCTCCTTCACTCGTATCTAATATGCCTAAGAATATCTGAATGCGGCCCTTACTCCTTACGCCCTTGGTATTATATACATAATATAGTCGACCGTCACTGTTGTTATCATCTATATGATATTATAATATACGCGAGTCGTCGTCATATCATAATAATATCGCGGTCGACTTATTCCGCACCACAAAATCTCGCCGGAAAAGTCGAACGCGCGTACATCACTATAATATTATGGTCGCGGCGAGCGGTGATTATGACGATGACGGACTAATTATTATTATTATTATTATTGTTATCGGCGCATAAAACAACGGCGGGCGGTCCTCGGCGGGCGTGCGGTTATATATATATATATTATTATCGTGCAATCGTCGCGTATATTATTATTATCGCACTGCGTATTATTATTATTATTATTGTTGTTGTCGTTGTTGTTGTACGCACGCGGCCGCTACTGTGGGCCGCCGTCGCGGTCGTTCCGCTGCAGGTACGCGGCCGGGCCCGTCGTCGTCCTCGTCGCGGCCGCACGCGGCACACGCGTCTCCGAGGCGGCGGATATCAATTTCGCTCGGGCGTCGCACAATGGGGCCCCCGTGCGGTATTGTACGTTTTATTTAGTCCGCGCTTTTGTATTATTTTATTTTCGTCCCGCCGCCGACTGAACCGCGGTCTGCGCGATATTATTTCCTTCCGCAAGGCCGCCGCCGGTTTTCCGTAATTCGTGCGTTATTATTATTATATATTATTATTATACGCGTACGCGCGCACGACGACACGCGGGCCGCCGTCAGCGCGGGGGCGTGTTTTTCGAAAACGGCTCGTGATCCTCGAGGACGACGCCGATTTTTCAGGACAACGAATTCAAAATATATAACGATATTACGATATATTCGAATATTATACCGCGTAGCTTTATGACCGACGATTCTGACACAGTGACGATGTGACATGTCCCGTGCAGTACGCGTGCTCCTATGAAGTTCGTTGAGAAATCATAACACGTTCACCCACTGCAACGTTCGATCTTCTCCCTACGATTATTAAGCACCAAAAATCATGGATATTATTATTATTGTTATTTATTCGATAGGAGTTCAGAGTTGATGTGACATTAAAACGGACGATTTGCAGGAATTGTAAAAACCGCGGGCAGGCTCGTTTTCGTTAAAGGCGTAATGACTAGGTATAATTTTATTTATGTACCGAATTTTCGTATTTATTTCTCTAACAAATATATTTAACGGTTTTATTCATACACACGTTTTTTTGTTTCTACTTTTTCAAATGTTAACTTGCATATAAAATGTAATAGCAAACTAATTCACTAATAACATTAATTCAAATAAGAACATTAATTGTTTCATTAATTAATATTATCCTATATTATTTTGCCAAATTAAAATGCAAAATTGTATGCACATTTAACAGTTCTTTGTGCATGATGGTGGTTATACACTTACACAATTTAACCGATAGTATATATTGAGTTGGATAAACATCATAATATTGTGTATAGTATTTAACATTATATATAATTTTAACTTTTAAACTCAAACAAAAAAACTGATTAAAACTATTAAAAAAAAATATACATATACCTACTCATCATCACAACCCCCAACTGGCGTGTATTCGTATAAGTACCTATAACGTACACATTTATAAACAACATCACTTCGAAATTTGGGATTTATATAAAACGTTTAAAAGTGTTTATAAGATATTTTGATTGTAATTTTGTATAATATACCTAATACCTATCAACGTTTAATATATTTAGCATAATATTATAAATTATAATGTTAAATTTTATTTGGGTGAAAACGGAAAGAACAGCTATTTTATTTTTCCGTAAAACTTTTTCTGATTTGAGTTATAAGGTTGATGGTGTAACAAACGATTTTCACACCTAAAACCGTAGACATTTCAAGCAACCAGCTCGAACCAAGTTTTGAATGCATCGTAATAAGTTATTACTAATAACTAATATGACAACATCGATTCATTCCAAAATTATTTTTTTCGTAATTTATGAAAATGTTTAGTTTAATTATCAATCATATGTTTATAAGTTACTAATATGTTTCTCTACATAACGTGTTAGAATATATGTGCGTTAAATATGAATTAGTAACCTCAGTACTGCCAATATATGATCCCACATTCCCACCCTTTATTGACATTGTTATAATCTCGTATGATTACACATTAGATAATAATATAATACATGCACAACTGGATAATATATGCACAACGATGACCCCATGATAATGAATTTCACTCGGAGTAATGAAAAAATAACTTTCGATGCTCGCACTAGACAAACAAAAAACAACAAAAAAACAAAACAAATCACAGAGATTGGATTTAATTTTTCATTTCATCACCACACAGTATTCCGAACCCGGTATTTGCTGAGCTCTCGAGGCTCGATAATTAACCGCACGGTCTCAAGGGACAGTATAACCCTGTTTGTGTTTTCATTGATGCGGCATTTCAGTAGCTTAATTTATTGACTCTTTTTCGTGGGGCTGCAGTTCAATTAAAACATTCCCAGAAAATCGCCCCACTGAAAATCCTACAACCAAGTCGTTTTCGCGGACGTTTCGGCAGCGCACCGGCCGGAAACGGCTCGTGAGCAAAGTCCGTCGTTTCCGGGCAGCTACAGTCCAGACAAACAGCTTCCGGTCAACGTGGCCGTGACAACTAGCCGTTTTTCTTCCGTGCCGAACACCGTTAGCCTATTGTTCAGCGCAAGCACAACTCGTAAAATTTCAAATAAACTACACCATTCCCCCAACTATATAGAGCAATAATTTTGAGAAACAAATACATGATGAAGCTATAATATATTGTATATTATGCATTACAAATATTTCATATTTCAACGAACTTTCTAAAATATATATAAATGATTAATAAATCAATACTGCTATTCATTGTTTTAATTTAAAATAATTTTGTTTGTATTATTCTAAATAAATAATAGGTATAAGTGTACGTATAATATTAATAATATGTTGTACTTCACCACTTCGGTAATGGGTATATAAGTAAGTACTTACCTATACTAAAACTAATAGATTTTCCGCGGTTAATTAATAATTATTTTGACTTATAATATATATGAGCGTTATTGGTAATCAATTTAATAAAAACTTTTAATGATTACCTATCATTAGTAATAATTTTTATCAACGTGCGACGGTGCACGGTTTATGTTATAAATTTAAAATTTTTCTATTTTGATTCCATTTATGTTCTAAATTATTAACATTAAAATTGTATACGTTTCAACCTTTTAGTGGATTATTATGTATTTATAGTATTTAGTACCTAATAACTAACTAGTATAATATTATTAATTACCATTAATTTTAGAAGAATTGTTACTTTTCTTTTTTGGCGTGTAAGAGATAAGTATACTTTACAAATATCTTAATCCAGGGACGGGAATAATGGGGTCAGATCGCCGGGAACCCACACATGTCACCAAACTGGGAACTATATGCATTGTTTAAACCCAGACATACGTACACGTCATAATGATAATGATGATGCTCCTGTTTTTTTTTTGTCCATAAAATAATATCTGTATACGATGAACTACCGTTTGTAGGGTGCATTGATGCAGGGGGAAGTATATCGTATTTCCATGCAAAGCATGTGGCCCGTTGTTGTCCACCTCATGGGAATCGGTTGTCTAAATTCAAAGCCACCAGAGACCAACACATAGGGAGAGGAGAAATAAAAATGTCGAAAAATACCGAACGTCCGGAGAGAGCGGCAGACATATACATATATTACCTATATATAGTGGTACTTTGATATCAATATTTAGGAATGCTTCTGTGCTGTTGTATACTGCGATTTGTGACGTGAATCCCTATGAATTTATATACACCGCGAACGTATAACACGAAAAAAATCCGAGAAAATTTCAGGTGCACATCGCATTTATTTTTATTTATACTTATAGCCGTATAAGTATATTATATTATGTATTATTACCGAAAAAATAGATATATAAGAACAACTCTAGAGGATATTATAATATGTGCAGTTGGATAAAGTATATACGAAAATAACGAAAATCCTTACGCGTTGCGGATGATGAGTAGCGTAGAATATAGTGGGGTTCAAAAAGGGTTGTATGGGCCAATGATAATTGAAGTATCGCGGATTAATTCAAAATTCCTCGTTATCCAAACACTTGGTAACCAGATTTTGTTTGCAGACAAACAGAACCCGACAGTCCAAATTAAACGCGTACCACTACCGCCTCCACCAGCAGTCACCGCCGCCGCCACCACCGGCGATGGCAATAGCAGCCGCGCCGATTGTGTATATACGTATACGCATATAGACACAAAGCGCCAGCTTTATGTATAATATACGTATATATATGCGTACACAGTATACAGTTCCCACTATATAATATATAATATCCTGTGTTTTCGTTGTGACGGATTTACCATTTCACAAGTGGATCCTTCCTTTTCGACCGGCTAATTTTGTTTCGCATGACGTAGCATCCGCCGTGGATCACTTTTATACCAAAAAATAAATAAATATATATATATATATATATATACAAACAGTATACCACTACTATACATACGTACACTATATATTATATAATAATATGATACTTTTTTTCATCTCATTTTAAACCAGATGTGTAAAAAAAAACGACTTTTAGATTAATTGATCGTTAAATCTATACAGTTAATAATTTAATTTGATATAAAACATGCTCATAATATATTATAATAAAAATGTATAAAATTATACAGTGCTATACAACGGATGTGTAAAAAAATTAAATTCTTATAAATTATAATCCCATCTTTTTATTACCTATCTAGGAAAAAACATTTATTAATTATTAATCTAAAAATATTTAAAAATCAAACTCTGATTACCTAATGAATACTATATAGGTATTATGATATATTTTTAACAGATATATAACTTATTTCAGATTTTGAAGACCGATTTATCGGTTACTGACGAAAAAAAAATCAGTTTTATTTTACTATCGCATTTTGTGTATGGGTGATTGTGTGTTTTCTATTGGTTTGATTTAATAACTGAAGTGTTATTGAATAAAGCCATTTTGTTCAATCTACTGTGCATTATAGACATTAGGGGACAATAAATTGAGCGTAATAACTACTAAAGCATTAGAATAATATCGCCATATCTTTGTAATCCCCCTTTTTTTCTTTTATTCTACGGTTTATAATATTTATAATTAGAAATAAAATTATTCAATAGTATTGGATTTTAATATTTACAACCCCTACATCAGTATACGTAATAGATTTTAATAATAGCTACAGCTTGAAAGCAATATTACAATAAACGCATGGTTTGTTCAGTTTATTAATTTTTCTAATTTTTCGTATAGAATTAATAAATTTAAAAACAATAATTTTGAAAAGGTCGATGATGAAGTAATTCAGTGAAATAATGAACCTTGTATAATGTTTGAATAAAATATATAACTTATACTTAATTATACCTATATTACCTATATTAATATCGTTGACAAAAATGCATTCATAAATAAATTATTTAACATATTATAAATAAATCAACCATCCCACACAGTGGCGTAATTGGGGGGTCGCAAGGGGTCGCACTTGCGACCCCAAATTTAATGAAGGGGTTGCATAAGTATAAATTTGCAACCCCTGAAATGTCCATATTATTTATGGTTTTCGTTAGTAAAAAAATTAAAATAGGCTATAGTTAATATTTAGTCATTAATTAACTATGAAAAAAAATTTTTAGAGAACAATTATGTTAAACAACATATTTTAAACTGTTTGCAAGGTATAAATGAACCAATAAACTTCACTTCATTTGAAGATGTTAGTACAATGTATGGTTTTAATGAAAGTGAACTCAAGTCTGAAAAAAAATATTCAACAGAATGTATAAAAGCTTAAATAAAGAAAATACTATTCAATCTAAAATTAAATATATGAGATCAGGCGATAATGCAGTTGGGTTTCCAACATTGGCAAAATTATATGAGCTTTTTCTAACTATTCCATCAAATTCAGCATCATGGGAAAGAAGCTTCTCATGCCTTCGTCGTTTAAAAACTACTTGAGAAATACTATGGGACAATCTAGATTAAATCACCTAGGAATTTTGCAAATAGAACATGAAAGATCGTCAACTATTAATAACGATGAAGTCATAAAACAATTTGACTCATCTAAAGTACCACGTCGTTTAAAGCTAACTTAGCTAACTAAAGCCTACTAATAAACATTTAAAATTCATAGTTTAGGTATTATAAGAAAAATTAAAATATATACTTGCTTATAACGTATTTTATATTAATAGTGAATATAATAATATAATTATATGATTACGTATGTTAAAACATTGATTATTTTATAATGTTGGGGAGGGGGGGGCAAAGCCTCCACGGGTTAGTGCATCCTAAGTAATTTTTGCAACCCCTGATGTTTTGCCCAAATTACGCCACTGATCCCACATCATAATTTATTTTAGTATTGCTATTATAATAAAATTGAAGTCGCTTATTATCTGTACATTTTTAATTTAACATTAATTTTGGATTTTTGTATTATATATATATAAGAAAGTCGTGTTAGTTACACTATTTATAACTCAAGAACGGCTGAACCGATTTGGCTGAAAATAGGTGGGAGGTAGCTTATAACCAGGAGACGGTCATAGTATACTTTTTATCCCATTGACGTGGATATCCGATATTCCCGCGCCATTTGTCAGCAAAAAAACAAATCGAATAATAGTTATTATATTTTTGTTTATTGTACCTATGATGTTTGTTATTGGTTAAGATTGAATATAACTTTATACCTGTATAATATATTTGGTCAAAACCATATAACTTTAGTAAAAATGGTTTTCCAACGTTAATTTTTCGATCGTTGTCCCGTGAACCTACACATGCCCATTATAAACAATGTGAAAACATTCGGAATTACGTACCTACGCAAATCTCGGGGTGTGCTTACCTAAAAATATATTGCTTGCATAACCCAAATCATGTCTCACGGGCAACACCAGGCGGGGTGACTTAGAGGGATGACTGACTCAATGACTGATCAACATCAATCTTAAAGCTTGAAATTTTCATAGTACCTCCGTATCACCACGTAATTGTGCACTAAGAAAGCATCTTCCAAAATTTGCATTTTAAAGTGGTGCTTGCACAAGTATTTAGAAATTCGACAAAATTGATGAAAATTTTTAATTTTTGGACACCACACATCGAGTATTGAATAACGAATTGGACAAAATTTAAATCATAATATTGAGTTGGCACTATTAACGGGAAACGAAGTGCACAGGATCAGCTAGTTAATAGTTAATAACAATATATTAAAATATATAATATAGGTACAAATCTAAAGTTTTTATGTTTAATAAAATTCTATATTTTATTTATAGGTACCTATAAACAAATAATATTAGTTAACAAAAAATAGAAGGGAATTATTATAAACGTTTAAACTGTACAATACTTATGTAATAATGTATATTATATTTAAACATATAGCGTGGCACTGTGGTAGACATTTTGGAAGTAATCAGTGCAGATTCGGTCTTAGCCCGCAAGGACAATCGAATAGGAAAAATGTATGTATTATATGGCTGAATATTTGGTAAGCAAAGTGATGTACATGTAATATTAAATTATTACTTATTTCACAAAAACTGAAAAAATAAATCAAGGCTGTCGTTATAAATTTAGCAGATTTTTAGGACCCAAAAGCCGATATGTGGTCCGATGGTCGTTGATTCGATGAATTAATTTTTCATGTAAATCCGATTATTTCACTCCGCGTGTTCGTATATATGCATAAATATATTATTATCTCTGTGACTGGGTCTCCTGGACCAGTATATATAGGGTAAAAACGTTAATAATTTACGCTCAACGGCCACGGTGATTGACAACCACGCTGGGGGCGGGAGACAAAGATATTCGCACAGTCAGATGACTCCGTGCACCGCCGGAAACAATGGTCAATTTTTTGACGCGTCGTGACGTCAAAATAGTGGCTGTTTTATACGAGACGCGCAGAGCCCCCAGAAAACGATACATAATAATGTATATATACGAGAACAGATGGCCTGTGAACCCGTCAGAGTTACGGTTCACCAGTGCAGCAGCAGCAGCAGCGACGTATAGCTGGGTGCATGGGTTACAACACGCCATGTCGGTCGTCCGCGGGCGCGCGTTCAAAACGGTATATTTTACCTAGTCTTTTATATCTATATATATATGTTATATCTGTACACGACTGAACATCCAGAAAACAACGACGGGTAAAAACATGTACAAGTCAAGTATAGTATACGTCGGCAATAAACGCTCGCAAACGGATGCGATATATTATTATTCTAATAGGTATACCTATATGCGCATGAGTATAGTACATATTATATAAATATGGCTATATATTTTGTGGGTTTCTCTAAACCACAGTGCAGAGTATGAAATACGACTCTTTTCGATGTTATTTTTATTTACTATAATTTACACACACGTGTACCTATTTAGTTCTTACGGTTATACTCCCAGGGGAGTATTCAATATAGGTACATTATACAGCATATACATAATATGTATACCTATAATATATATTATATGTTTTATAGTGTACATTATTGGTTTACAAAATATGCTGACTGTTTTTGTACTATTTAAAGAGATTGCACGTTTTAACTTTTTAAACTATGTTAGTGAGTAAATAGCTCGACAATTTAATACAAGTCTCCTGTAAGTGGTTACTACCTCAATAAAAAAATGTCAAAAATACATAGTCAACATTTTATTTTTTATAAGCGATCTCACGTTTTTACGAAAATTGTCAAAATCGTGAATTTGTATAAATTATTTTGTAAAAAAATTAACTTTTTACCTAAAGTATGAAAATCTAGATAACAAAAATAATTTTATTATAAATTAAAATATATTCTTCATATAGGGAATTTAAATTCTTCACCATTTCTTATAATATTATTATTCAATATACATAATTAAGTTTTCAAATTGTTTGGATTAATTTTAAGCTACTTTTACTACGAAACCTACTCAAATCGTTTTGTGTTCCACGTTAGTATTGAATTAAGTTAACGTACCCAACAACTATCAATATTATATAAAATTACATAATATAATTTGTTATTTGTTTTTGAAAAAATTGGTTTAATCTACCTTATCATACTAATAGAAAAATAACTTACTTGTACCAATATAAATATCTTATATATACAATTCCCCGGTCACAGTGTTTGTTATTGAACTCCTCCGGAACGGCTTGACCGATTTTCATGAAATTTTTTGTGTATATTTGGTAAGACTGATAATACGTCATAGGCTATTTTTAAATCCCTAGGTCTGGGTGGCCTAGCCCAAATATTATACAAATTGAATAAAAATGTGTGTTAGTACTCCTCCTTAACGGATCGACCGATTTTAATGAAATTTGTTTTGCGTATTTGGTAGGTATGAGAATATATATGTCATAAAGTATTCTTCACGCGTCTACTACCACCCGGGGAGGTGCTCAAACGGGGATTTTGATATTTACGGTAGAAATTTTTGTTTATAAATAAGTGGTCAAATTAATATTTATTATTTGGTTGCCATTGGTTAATTTGCAAGTCAGATACATATGATGATACAATCATGATGGTAACTCGGACGACCGAGTAACGACATTTTAATAATGTTCAAATAACGTACTTATTCGAAACAAATTTTTGATCATTGCCTACCAAGGTGGATAAGTTGCCTTTTATCTGCAATCCGAAGTGGATTGCTTACCGGGGTGACTGAGTTGCACTTACTCAGCGAGTTACACCCAAAAGAAGTTGAACAATTATCATTTTTTTAAGAGTTGCCATTTTTTACGGACAACAAAGTGCACGGAATCAGCTAGTAATATAATAAAATGTAATATTCTTAGGCTGATAGAATAGTTATCTCCACTCATAACCATTTTTCTTATGCAGTCATTTATCATTGAATTTAAGTATAATGTACCCATTACCGTGACCTATGTAGATACTCAATTTCGAAGTACACTTGACACCTATACTATACATCAGAGTGACTTCTCTGGTTTTATTACTATGATAATTTCTTTGTAATTATTACGTTATATTGGGCATGTCTTATCGATATTACTTTGTCGGCATTTACAGTAGGTACCTATACCTATTTATCAGTTGAGTTTCATGATTTTATCTGCATAGTGAAGTATACCTACTTATTGTTACTTATTGGCTATTACTGTTGCATTACTGTTTTCAGTGTTCTGTTCCTACTCTCCTACTCTTCTTACTTTCCTAATATGAGTATATTATCATTGTATATACTTTAAATAATTCTGCACTCTTAAATAAATATTGCATACAATTATGTTCAGAAACAAAAGTATAACTAACACAACTTTACAATGGGTTGAGTTAAAAATATATTTATTTATACTCATGCCCGATAGGTAATACCTATTGCAGATATTACTTATAAGGTACTCAATTATAATAATGCAATTTAAAATGCATATGACCTAAAACTACACACTGTACAGGTATTAAAATACCTATCATACACAATGGTGAAAGGAAAGTTATGTCATGAACTTTCAACTAATAAACTTTAGTTTGTCTAAAACGATTAAGCTTTGGTATTTAAAAATTTAAACTTATTTTAAAGGTACAATGTTTAAAAAAATTATTTTTCTTTTTCTTCTAATAATAGTTAAAATATCATATTATATTATTATATAGGTACCTAGTATAAATCGTATATTATGTCACAAGGAAATCAATATATATTTTTCATTTAATATCTTCACAAAATAACATTATAAATTACTCAATAAATTTGAAGAAGTTTAATACTCTGTTAAATAAATATTTTTTTGCCAAAAATGTTGATAATAATATTGGTAATATGGTAAGAATTATTGTACGTACATTATGCATTTGGATCGTGCCTAGAGCGGAAATATTTTGGGGGTTTCAAATTGCTGTTCTTCAGTGAAACCTCTGCTTTTGACCAATACTTTATGATAATTGGTGTTTCTTTTTTTATAGATGACAATATAAAAATTGTTCTATTCATTTTATGTATTTTATAAGTTAAATAACAAAGGTGGTGAGTTGGAAAGTGTTTATAGGTAGGTGGAAACATACAATATTATACACCACTGTTAATGAGCTAGTATTATTTTGAATAAACATTCAGTTTAATACATTACTAATAACTACCGTCTACCTTTATATAACCTTGACGCTCTATTCCTATTAATCTTATAAAAATATTATTTTCTCACAAGTTTTGTTTTAAATTCGTACATAACAATATATAGGTATTTACAATTTATATATTATATTTTACGAATAACGATATAACATATATGAGAATTCCATACTAATAGAAAGAATTTACAATTATTATTAAAATATTTTATACATTTCTGAATTAATATATATAACAAAATTGAAAGTACTAAATTTTATATTTTACTTTACTAT
The DNA here is from genome assembly GCA_027563435.1 of Nasonovia ribisnigri. Lineage (NCBI taxonomy): Eukaryota > Metazoa > Arthropoda > Insecta > Hemiptera > Aphididae > Nasonovia > Nasonovia ribisnigri. The sequence continues at coordinate 67,410 of JANEHU010000580.1, forward strand.
ACGCAGACATAGTTTAAGAAAAATATAATTTGTTTAACAGTTTAATAATAGGTACATTTTATACGTTGGCACGTATCAGTATTTAGTATTTATTTTTTAAATGTATGATTGTAGTTTAATAAATTATTAAAGAATAAAATAAAATTGTATTAATGATTAAAATCTGGCCCCTAACAAGAATTATTATTTTATTGATACCATTTGTTATTTTATTGTGGATATAAAAACGTTTTATTGACTGCAATCATGATAATGACGAATCTTAATATTACCTCTAATATATTTTAATTGACTTTGATTATGATACTGTATTATGTTGTTTACCTATATATTATATTTCGATATAACTTTAAAATAAAATGTTAATTTATATTCATTCTTAAGATGCATTGGTATAGGTATAGAAACTAAAGTCTAATTTACTTAAATACACACCAAATTTCAGGCAGGAACCAAAATTGTTAATTCCTTTAATATAGATTACAATAATATTAACAAATATAGTTATGCCTACTAATATGTACATAGCGGAGATTTTAATATTTTCATATATTTGAGGATTTAAACATACTATATAATAATGTATATAAAAGTCAAAAACATATTTTTCATATTTTAATAGTTTATATCTGTAGTATGAATTGACAAAAATGTTATTTGCTTTCAAAAGTCGTTTGGATACAAGCCCATGCTGTATATTAGAATAATCATAAACTATACTGCATCAAAAATAAACGTAGTTGTGACACGTTTATAGAAAATGTATTTACATAATACGAGTATATTATACCTAACGCTGATTGATAAACGTTTTAAATTTGTATGCATATTATTTCCATAATCGTGTTAAAAAGTGTTGATGGTCTTGGCAAATAAAACAATTTTTAACCTTTTTGGTTTTATGTAGGTTATGTGAAAAAATAATTAAAAACTTAATCAATTACTTTGTAACGTAAATAAAAAAGAATAATAGTTAACATACCTTCAAATAACATTTTTCAATTTTGCCGCACATTGCACATATATTATGTAATTGCGCTTGCGCCTCATCATCTATTCAACTCTGTGCTATTATTATATATCATATTTTTTATTTATAGTTGATCAATTATATACGCCATCACATTTATTATTTATTAGTTATTACTATACACAAAAAAATATGTTGCTTACAGTATTAACCCTTTAAATCGGTACGATCATGGTATTAACCCTTCTTCATTTATGGTTTCGTATAAATCCCCGTATCATTGAACTGGAATAAATAAACGTCATGTTTCCATCGTACCATATAAAAAGCCTTTAAAATATTGTTTAAATAAAAATGTTTTATGTTTCTTTTTTATCACCAATTGATTAATATATTCTTACAAGTTTATAATTTTTTAGAACTTTTTGTTATAGTAGGTACGCACCGTATAAATATTTGTTATTAACTATTATACCATAAGTATATTTATACTACATAGCCCGCACATTTATATATAGTGTATATATGTCATTATTTGTACTCTGTTGTATCTCTAAATAGATTTTTAAATACACTGTAATTAGCATTATACATATAATTTCAGAAACGTAAAACAACTGGTAGATTCTTGTAGGGTTGAAGTGGAATGCTGAAAGGGTTTAAGCAATAAGTGGATTATTAGTGAAGGGATGATAAGGGAGGGCGTTGAATATTCCTCTAGGCACTCTTCGCCAGGACAATCTCCTGTTATACCGCAGCTATAAACAAATTACCCAACCTTCAGTCGATCCAATTACATACAGGATAATCCCAAATTATCAGTCTCGAAAATCACAAATGTATACACAATATACTGTTTGTATAAGGATTAGACTAAATTATCTATTAATGCAATATTACTATAAATCGGCCTTCTTTAAAAAAATGAAATAAGAACAAACTTTCTATAATAATTTATTTTTTATAAGAAGAGGATAATATTATTAATGGTAAGTTTTGTTTTTTCAAAACTATGGAAAGATATGTATATTTTTAATCATGTCACCTTTTAAAAACCTAATTACAGGTATATTATATACCAATAGGGTGGCCTGCAAATCGCGGCTCGCATCTTAAAATTTTTACTATAGAATCTATTTTTATACAATAAAAGGTATGATTTCTTTTCTTACTTGTATTTTTGTCATAAAATTGTGCAGCTCGTGTGACTCACTTATTGCCGACCACCCTTGTTTGTTACGTACTATCCGGATGGTGAGTGTAATCCTACACTTGTTTATACATTATTATTGAATAACTTTTATTTTTACATAATATATATAGGAATTCATAAGTCCATAGCTTCCATCTACTAATTATTAAAATGCCTCTATACGCATATCTATGGAAGATTTTAAAATATATTCATGGCCCCCTCCCCAAGGTGCAGTCTTTAAAGTTTCTGAATAAATTCTAATTTGCCAAATTTTTAAATGTCAAACAAATTTATAGAGTGCCAAGTGTTAACCGAAAGTCTAATATTGCTGATGAGTTGCGGGGGAGCAGCCTCCCTGGATGTGACCCCTTCAAAATAACCAATCCCAAAATCTCGTTTTTGTGTATAATATAGTCTCTTTATTTTTTTAAAATTTATTCTTAAAGGAGATAAGCTTCCCTAAACATGTTTTTATATATATTATACAGATCCGTATACCAATAAAAATTTGACCATTTTTCAAATCACGATATCTGAATTCAATAATACAACGTATAGATAATTACTTTCATTATTAATCAAGTGGTTTGATACCACTAATTTGACGTGAAATTTTAAAATTAATTTAATATTTTAGATAGGTGTACATGATGTATCTATATATTGATTTCTACTAATGTTTTTAATCAATTGATTTTCAGGATAATTTTTCTAAAAATGTATATCTCTGCCCTCACTAAAAACACAATATAGACAAAATAAACTCTATAAAGTCTAAACGTATAATTCAATAATGTGTATCTGCGTAGTGCATATATTATGTACTTACATAGTTAGGTACATACTTATATGTACCTATATATGTATACTGTTTAATTTAAGTTCTTATAAACCGCATTTATTTTAAAATGTTTATTATGAAATTGAAACTAAGTAATCGAGTATAATTTAGTTTAATACTTTATTCGCAGTTCGCACCAAAAATAACATATGTCCTGATGGCTGGTTATATTTGTTAGTTTTAGAATAAATATTTTTGGTAGCAGGTATCTGGTATAATAATTGTATGGATCATTTGTATTAAAAACGTTTATATTGCAAAAATCCTCCTTTTGGCTATTATTGTTTATTTTCAACAGATGTTAGTGAATCATGTATAAAGACTAACAGACATGGATGCATAAAAAAACAATTATTTAGATTACGCCGATTGACAAACTAACTGACTCGGCAATAATACATACACGAAAAAAAAAGAATTGCATAATTTTTGTAATCACACAATCCTATATTATGATGATATGTGTCCGAGTGTGGTTGCAGCTGCCGATTCAGAGGGTGTACATAGCACGTACACACATACACACACACACACACACACACATGTACATTATATATTTATATATATATATTGGGAACTCGACACTTGAACACTGTGCTAACGATCCACGTGCCTCTTCCTCACCGTGCTGCTGTCCCTGCCCAATCGACTGGAAATTTAATATTGGAAATTATTTCTTTTCTTTTTTATGCCCCCAAAAACCAAAAACAACATTTCGTATCAAACAGCTCGGAAAATTCGACTTTTGTACGTTATTTACTACGACCACCTTTTGTATTATATTATTATATACGCACACCGGCAATAATACAATAATACAATGTCGCACATAAAAAAGACGATAAATATGGGCAATAAAATAAAAATTGTATTTTCTGTTGTTTGGTGCAATTACCCAAATGACACAACAGCGACAAAGATTCGGGTGTATACATTGATTTGTGGGTCCGATAAAAGTCAATGAATCGGCTTAAAACGGATGTAGGTACCTGGTACATATCATATGGCTCCAATCCGATATCAGGTTAAACATCTTTCCATTCAGGCATTCATGAGTATTGATTGTAGACTGGATACATACTTGCCAGTTGCTTTATACACATAAGGTGCGGTTCATCTGACCTGATTTTTGGCTACTTCAATAAACGCCCATATTGTTCACCCCAACTAAAACTCAAATCTAATAAATACTTGGAGTTAATCTGTTTGTTAATCTCTCTTTTTGTAAGGTAATTTGATTCATTGACTAAGATTACATAAAACAATGACATGCGGGACAAAATAAATAATAAATGTTTTGTACAGAAAGCGTTCTCATAAAATCATTTGTTCGTGAGGTAATTAATAAAACAATTATTTAATTATATGCAATTACTTATAATTAGATTTAATTGTATTGTTATTATATACATTTAACATATTTGTTGACAAATATTTATTTTATTCAAGACAAAAAGCGCTTTTGAAGCTCGAAAAGAGGCTTTAGAGGATTGGGGCAAAAGCGTACATCTTCAAAAACGCAGGGGAGGCATTGTGTTTTATAGTGATATTTTTTATTATTATTATTATTAAATCAAAGATAAACTATACACCATACAATACAAAATACAAAACTAAATGAAATAAAAAGAGACACACACCGTTGGTCTAATCCTAAACTCAACCGTAAAGGCGTAAAGAAGATACGGTCCTCAACAGACTACGTACGGGCCATACCAGAATTACCCACGGCTTCCTGATGGCTAAAGAGGAACCCCCCTCCTGTCAAACCTGCGGAACCATGTTAACAGTCAAACACCTAATAGCCGACTGTCTAAAGTTCAACCAAGAACGGGCCGCGAACAACATATCTCACAACCTCGATACTGCACTCGGACCCAACCAAGAAAACAACCTGGATATAATCAAATTTCTGAAACAAACAAAACTCTTCGGTTTTGTTTAAAAAAAATTATCATTATTATTACTGTTACTTGTATTATTGTATAAAAACCTTGCCTGTGACTAATGGCCTTTGTTGTCGATGTTAATTTTTAGATCAATAAAAAAAAAAAGGGCGGGTAAGTGTATGTCGCTCTGCTGTACAGTAGGTCACAAGTGAGTCACTGTAATGGATTGTGTTAGATTTTTATCCAATGATATAATATCATTGAATAAGAAAAACGATTCTGAGCGAAAACGGTCAGTCAGTCTATAATATCTTACTAAGTCTAAATGTATTTGATGATATTATTGTGAATAAAGTAATTAATTTTAGTATTATAGGCATTAGTATTTACTATGGTTGGTTAAATTCATTTTTCTCAAAAAAATTATATTTTAAAATGCCATTGCGTGTATATAAAATATAACAATATATTCTAAAAGTTTCATATACCAACAAATAATATTTTTAAATTATATCAAAATAACTAAAATCATTATTCTTGGTTTGAATATGAAATTTTGTCTAAATTTGAAATTAAAATGTCTGTAAAAAATAAATATGTTGATATATTTTTTAGATTTTTTGGTTACAGTATGATTTATTTATGAGAATTTTTGTTTTAAATTTTCAACACTTAGTTATAAAAACTGAACATTTTATAATTTTTTAATTACAATGATTTATAATTTTCGAGATTTTGACAAATTTTGTCAAAATTCGAACTTTAAATGCTTATAAAAAAAAATCGTGCCTATGTATTTTTAAAATTTTTCAACTTATGTTGTAACAATATATAAGAAAGCTTGTATTAAATTTTCAGACTTTTTGGCCCACCAAATAAAATTTTATAGACAATTATAAAAAAAAAGGGCGGGTAAGTGTATGTCGCTCTGCTGTACAGTAGGTTACAAGTGAGTCACTGTAATGGATTGTGTTAGATTTTAATCCAATGATATAATATCATTGAATAAGAAAAACGATTCTGAGCGAAGACGGTCAGTCAGTCTATAATATCTTACTAAGTCTAAATGTATTTGATGATATTATTGTGAATAAAGTAATTCATTTTAGTATTATAGGCATTAGTATTTACTATAGTTGGTTAAATTCATTTTTCTCAAAAAAATTATATTTTAAAATGCCATTGCGTGTATATAAAATATAACAATATATTCTAAAAGTTTCATATACCAACAAATAATATTTTAAATTATATCAAAATAACTAAAATCATTATTCTTGGTTTAAATATGAAATTTTGTCTAAATTTGAAATTAAAATGTCTGTAAAAAATAAATATGTTGATATATTTTTTAGATTTTTTGGTTACAGTATGATTTATTTATGAGAATTTTTGTTTTAAATTTTCGACACTTAGTTATAAAAACTGAACATTTTATAATTTTTTAATTACAATGATTTATAATTTTCGAGATTTTGACAAATTTTGTCAAAATTCGAACTTTAAATGCTTATAAAAAAAATCGTGCCTATGTATTTTTAAAATTTTTCAACTGATGTTGTAACAATATATAAGAAAGCTTGTATTAAATTTTCAGACTTTTTGGCCCACCAAATAAAATTTTATTGACAATTATAAAAAAAAAAACTAAAAAAATTGAAAACTAAAAATGTCTGTAAACAGCTCAAAACAAATCAAAATATTTTCAAAATTGAATGGTGTATAGAAATAGCTTATATAAACATTCAGTGAAATTTTCATGCATCTACAGTTATTTGTTTTGAATTGCAACAAAATAAGAAAATCGCTACATGAGAAATCGAGTGAATATCTAATCTTGTACAAATTTGAACTTAAAATGCTCATAAAAATTTATTTTGACTTGCTCATGAATATTTTTTTATTGATAAAATTAGGCAAACTTATGAAGAATCTTGTATTACATTTTCAAACCTTAGATTTAAAAAGAAAAATTTTTATGAATTTCTAACTCAAAATAAATTGCACATTTTCGTCATTTTACGTATTTTGTCAAAATTTCAACTTTAAATGCTTAAAAAAAAAAATTGTGACTACAGATTTTTAATATTTTTCATCTGCCTTTGAAACTATATATTAGAAGCCTACTATTAAATTTTCAAGATTTTTTACCCAACAAATAAATTTTTATTGACATTTATAGAAAAAAAAACTAAAAAAATTGGAAACTGAAAATGTCCGTTAACAGCTCAAAATAAGTCAGAATATTTTGAAAATGATATGATGTGTAGAAAATGCTTATATAAACATTCGGTCAAAATTTCATGTCTCTACGGTCATTTCTTTTAGAGTTATACCAAAAACCAAAATCGATTTTGTCGAAAATTGGTTTTCCGTAAAAATTCCCGTTTTTCCCATAATTTTTCATTTGTTTTTCCAGGCGCTCATGAAAACTACTGGGAAATTTTGACTTTGACCCCCCAAAGTACCAACTAGATTCACTTTCCTATCAGAAAAGGTACTATTGAAGAAAATCGAAGCATTTTTTCTGTCCTTAAACGTGATGACAGACACAAAAATAAAAAAAAAAATAAAAAAAAAAATAAAAAAAAAAATAAAAAAAAAAACACATATCATTGTAAAACCAATACATTCATCGCTTCGCTCAGAATCTAAAAAACTAAAAAATTTGAAAATTGAAATCGTCCGTAAAATACTGAAAAACAGTCAAAATATATTAAAAATTAGATGGTGTATAGAAATAGCTTATATAAACATTCAGTGAAATTTTCATGCATCTACAGTTATTTGTTTTTGAATTGCAACAAAATAAGAAAATCGCTACATGAGAAATCGAGTGATTATCTAATCTTGTACAAATTTGAACTTAAAATGCTCATAAAAATTTATTATGACTTGCTTATAAACTTTTTTTTACTGATAAAATTAGGCAAACTTATGAGGAATCTTGTATTACATTTTCAAATCTTAGATTTAAAAAGAAAAATTTTTATGAATTTCTAACTCAAAATAAATTGCACATTTTCGTCATTTTTACGTATTTTGTAAAAATTTGAATTTTGATTACCTATAAAAAAAATTGTGACTACAGATTTTTAATATTTTTCATCTGCCTTTGAAACTATATATAAGAAGCCTACTATTAAATTTTCAAGATTTTTTACCCAACAAATAAAATTTTATTGACATTTATAGAAAAAAAAACTAAAAAAATTGGAAACTGAAAATGTCCGTTAACAGCTCAAAATAAGTCAGAATATTTTGAAAATGATATGATGTGTAGAAAATGCTTATATAAACATTCGGTCAAAATTTCATGTCTCTACGGTCATTTCTTTTAGAGTTATACCAAAAACCAAAATCGATTTGGTCGAAAATTGGTTTTCCGTAAAAATTCCCGTTTTTCCCATAATTTTTCATTTGTTTTCCAGGCGCTCTTGAAAACTACTGGGAAATTTTGACTTTTGACCCCCCAAAGTACCAACTAGATTCACTTTCCTATCAGAAAAGGTACTATTGAAGAAAATCGAAGCATTTTTTCTGTCCCAAAACGTGATGACAGACACAAAAAAAAATTAAAAAAAAAACACACATCATTGTAAAACCAATACATTCATCGCTCCGCTTAGAATCTAAAAAAAAATTTAAAAAAAAACATACATCATTGTAAAATCAATACATTCATCGCTCCGCTCAGAATCTAAAATTGTAATATTTGGTGCGTGGTAGCCATAGTACGTACATTCATAGTAACGTTGTGCCATTACATTTGGCTCTAACTTAACTACCTACATGGTTAACTTTATGGGGAAGTTTAACTTGAATATTTGTTTATTTATTTTCCCATGATACTGACATTTGTGTACAATAAGTACAAAGTTCGTAAAAATAAATGGTCATACATGAAGATGAAGTCATACATATTTTACAAGCATTAATAAAAAGTTTAAAAGTACGTAAAGCTGAAAAATGCCAAATAAAAATTTATTTTAAGATTAAAATATCTGTCCTAAAACGTGATGACAGACACAAAAATAAAAAAAATAAAAAAAAAATAAAAAAAAAAACACACATCATTGTAAAACCAATAGTATTATAAGTATACGATAAATTTTGTTATTTAAAATTAAAATTCCCTGCATTTTAAAGACGTAAAGTACAAAATGGGTTTTTTTAAAAAGAGAAATTTATACTAAGTATATGAAAATATGGTCTTTGTATACTTAATATTACATATATTAGAACACATATTTGTGAATCCAGGAGCAGAGGGTAAATAATAAAACTGCCCAATTTCTAAAATACATACCTACCTATCTGTTAAAGCGATGAATATAGTCTATATAGGGGGTAACTATTATAATAATTACGATTATAACGATATATTTTTCGATTAAATCACATAAAATTAACAGTGCTTGTATTTTTTTTAGATTTGTGTGTTACTATTTAAACTTGTGAAGAACTTTGTATTAAATTGTCAAGTCTAAAATATTAAAAGTGAACAAAATAATTTGCAAATTTATGCCAAAATTGTGTAATGATGTGTGTTTAGCCATCACATATCTTAACGTTTAAATATATAATAAATAATATTCAATAAACTATAATAATATGTATAATAATTATAATAATTGATAGCTTTAAATATAAGATAAAACTCACACATATGCACACATACATACGCACACAAACACACAATATTAGATATAAGGAGCTCAGTTTTTAGTCACTACGCCAGACGCGTTATTGTTGTCCATTTGTATAGACCAGGGGTCACCAATTAATATTTTCCGCCGGCCACATTAAGAATTCAAAAAATTCTCGCGGGCCATACAAATTCAAAGTGCATAATATTTATTATAATATGCCGTTTGGCCAAAAATATTTTAAATGTCGTAATGAAATTTCAAGTAAATAAAAAAACCGAGAAGATAAGATATGCTTCACAGCTAGTATAATATTTGTTGCAGCCGAAAAAACCTAATAAAGCAGTAATAATGTACAAAGATAAGAAATTACCTGCAACATTTGTTATTACAACAGCCACCCTTGATAATAATTACGTATTAAATTATTGGCTTTCAGTCTACGGGCCGGTTAAAATGCATTCGCAGGCCGGATGCGGGCCGCCATTTGGTGACCCCTGGTATAGACGGTCAAAAGCGAGCATTAAAAGACTACGCAGATCGTCTATACAATATTAAGATATATTAATATTGTAAATGTTTAAAATATATGTACGTTAAGGTGTGTTAAAAAGGTTAAATAAATTAATAAGTGTTATTGTAAAGTAAAGAAAAAAGTGTTTTTATTGGTCATCGCATTTAATACCTTATAGATATTGACTACGGTTTCAACAGGCAAGGATCAGAGAGGTAATATCATTTAATTTATAATATAATAATCAATAAGTAATTGAATTAAAGACATATAACAACCCACAGTTATTTAAGAGTCACTTAATTCATTACAATTTTAACTTCAAACGCTTATACCTCAAATTCACGAGGAATCTTGTATTAAATTTTACAATGCATAAAAATTGTTTTCTATGTTTATAGGAAAAAACTAAAATAATTTCAAACGTCTATAAATACTAAATAAAAAAAATAAAAAATATCAATAATTTGGATCCCTGGACATACCGGCATCGCAGGCAATGAAATCGCGGACAAATACGCTAAATTCGCCATATCCAGCACAGACACAACCAAACTAAACATCTCCTCATATGACGACATCAAAAAGGCAGTCAAAACACAAATAAGGAAAAACAATGGCATTTACTCTGGAACGATCAAGACACAAAACTAAACCAGATAAAAAGAACAACATTCAGATGGGAAAATCATGAATTTAACCGAAAAGAAGAAACCACTATAAATCGACTCAGAATTGGCACTCCAGATTAACACATGGATACCTCATGTCAAAAGAAGAACCTCCCACATGTGAAGGATGTGGGACTTCCCTCGCACCACCAAACACATACTAACGGAATGCCAACTCTATCAACAGGAACGAATAAACTTCAACATTACAGGAACATTTGATTCACTACTCGGTCCGGATCCCGCTCAAAACAGGAAAACACTTAATTTTTTAAAATCAATTAATTTAATAGACCAAATATAATGTAAATATAATTATGTAACAAAAGCATCTACAAAAAAAAAAAACTGTAACTAATGGCCTATGATGCCGGGTTGTAAAAAATAGATCAATAAAAAAAAAATTTTAAAAAAATACTAAATAACTCAAATGTAGTCGTAATATTTGTAACATTTCATTGGGAATAAAATATGATAATTTAAGTAAAACCTTAAATTAAATTTTCAAGCCTTATATGTGAAAAAAAATTAGGTCTTATGAATTTTTAACTAAAAAATAATATACATATTTCAGTGATTTTGACGAATTTTGTAAAATTTTATCATATATAAATCGAAAAAAAACTGTACAAAAGTTCAAATATCTATAAATAGCAAAGAATTACACAAAATATTTTGAAAACTATATAAATTCTAGAAAATGGTAATACCTATACATTTTTTGTGAAAAATTCAAGTCTTTAAAGTTATTTATTTTTGAATTAAGTATAATATCTACCTAAAAACAAACTTTATTTTTCTCAAAAATGCCCTTTTTCTGTTATATTGTTAAATTTCATTAGTTTTCCACGATAATTTAAAAAATTAAGAGACATTTTTAATTTTAATCTTTCAAAGAACAAATTTGAGTATTGAAGCATTTCTACTGCTTGATGAATGGCACAAAAACACACTCACACATACTTCATTGTAAAACCTCTACATTTATCGCTCCGCTCAGAATCTAAAAAATATATGTATTATGTTTATATTGATCAATAGTCATTACTCATTAGTATTGATTGTGATGACCGCATATAGAAGATAGGATAGGTACCTAAATTTATAGAAGATTTAGGATTGATTTACGGTGGTCGGTGGTCATCAGTTCTATATTGGAACGTAATTACATAATAATTGTATTGTTCATGCAATATGTCATAATATGTATTATACATAATATAATATGCACACTGTACACTATTAGTAGGTACATAGACACATAGTATATTATTATAGTAGAATATCGGTATATAATAACCACGATTCACGTCATAACACGCATCACTCAGTTGCATTCGTGTCTCGGACAGCCGGAGCACATGACCAGTCATCTGATAATAAGAAAATGTCCGCGTAAATGTTTGCGAGCAAAAAAAAAAACCCGCTAACCTAAATACCTAATAAAATGATAATATTGTCTATAAATATAATATAGTAATGAAGTAATATAACACTGATATACACAAACATCAGTCGGCGCTGTTTTTTACGACACTAACAACAACAACAGCCGCTGGGTGTATATAGTTAGTTACGTATACACGCGTAACGGTTAGGATTCCACGCATAATACCACCTAGAGGCGCCTGTAAAAACCTGACTGTTATTAAAATATATGTTATCTCCCTCCATGCCAAATTAGGTAGGTACATGTATATTATATTGTATGGTATATATTTATTATGTTATAATAAACCGTTATCTTATTGTAAGTAATGAGGGTTTATCGATATGTAATATGTACTTATATTAGTGAAATGTGTACACTGTACAGTTTAAAATACATCTTCGCGACTTTATAGGTGGGTTAATTTCAAAGCAATCGGTACACGATATAACATACCTATTAATATATAACACGTAAGTGTAAGTTAAACATTTCACGGAAAAGGAACCGTTATTCGTTATTCAACATTAGGTACCTACAATAAATTCGCTACGTATAGTCGTTGAAAGTAGGTAATACACTTAACCCGAACTTAACCTACAAAACTGTCATTATCTTGCGAAATATTTACGAAAGACATTGGGAAAACATCAAACTATTAAAGTTAACTATACAGCAAAATGTAATAATTTTTAGCGATTATTATAGCTTTAGGTTTCTTATTTAAAAACATTTGTGATTTAAATGAACCAAGGTTCGACATTTTAACGCGAGTGGCAAGTATGAGGATTATTAATGGCAACTTAACATACTAGAGTTTACTAAAGTTGTGTAACTAAACTTTTTTAAAATTATTTTTAATTTCCCCTTGTACAGAGTGTAACAGCAGAGCTGGAAGATCTGTCAAATGAAATAACGTTTGCTGTAATTAATATTATTTTTTATACATAATTTATTGACTCTTGCGCTATATGTATATTACAATATTTTAGAATCTGAGCAGTGCGATGACATGATAATGTGTTTTTTATACATTTTTGTGTCTGTCATCGCCATCATTTAGGGCAAAACAACTGCTTCGATTTTCTTCAACAGTATCTTGTCAGATGGAAAAGTGAATCTAGCTGGTGCATTAGGTGATCAAAATTTAAAATTCCCCATAGTTTTCAAAAGCGCAGGGGAAACAACATAAAAATTAAGAAAAAACGGGTATTTTTACACAAAATCGATTTTGGTTTTTAGTGTAACTCTAAAACAAATGATACATGAAATTTTCACTGAATGTTTATATTAGCATTTTCTATACACCATAAAATGTTCAAAATATTTTGACATTTTTTTTAAGTACCTAAGGGGTGGTGAGGAACGTGGACAGCAGCAAAACAAAATGGATGTGCTGAATAAATCTCTGCACTGCATATAGATTTTATATACTTAATATTGTTATATATATATAGGAAAATATTAAATAATTTCAACGTACCACTCAAGAGAAAACAACGGTTTTGTGCATGGTATTGGTATGGATGTGATTTCTTAGCCACGATGGATACGAATTCCTAGTCCCTACCACCTACGTCCTATACAGTCTACACACTAACTTCTGAAGACTGCAATAGAACACACTGCACCGTATCTGAAATATTTATACTATGTCATATTATATTGTATAATTTATGCACGAACACGAGTTTACCCGATTTGTAAATGGTTTGAGTTTCGTACCTCGCTCCTGAAGTCCTGTATGTAAACATAATAATAATAATACATCGACGAGATATTATCGTTATTTATATGTAGAATATAGTATAAGCTTCATAAGGCAAAAATGTGACAGTCATAACACTTAAACTTTTTTTAAACACTCTTATTAAGTCTTTCAGCAATTTTTTTTTTATCAAACTATCAAAATTAATATTATAATAATAACTATATTGTCTATAAATGTAGTTATCATATGATACATTTTGCCCAAATAAGTTATTAATATTAAATCATTTTAAAGTTAATGTATTTTTGATTCGCGATATGGTAAAATTGAAAAATACATTTCTACTATTACAAAAATACAAATAATCTGCAAATAAAAAAAAATACGCTCTTACTGACTGATTCATAATAAACATATACAGCCAAAACGATAATAGTTAGAGACTTGAAATGTTTGTGGTACATTGGTACCTTCATAGTGTAAAGACTAACCTAATCTCAAGAAAAACAAATATTTTTTTGTTTATATAGAGTTTCCATTACTTGCCATTGGTTACAGAACATAAAATAGTAAAGTTATTATGATTGAATATAATTCTACAATTGTATATTAAATTTAGCCAAAACCAACCAAACTAATATGTATACAAAAACTGTGTAGTTTACATTTAACCGAACATTTGACGGAGTCTAAGACAGGGTAAATTCACGGATATTTAATTTGTCACGGAAACGCCGTGCAGTGTCAGTTAGTTATAATATGGAATAATAATATTGAATGTGTCTCATAAATTGTATTTTTACTTTCAGATTTATTCCATAATCCATTTCATATTGTTTGGTTGAGTATCTATTATAGATAAAAAAAACATATTATAATAATATATTATAGTCGTATAGATATTAAAAAATGATATATTATGCATACAAATAACAGATCACCTACTATAAAATGAACAATATGTCATATTTAGACATTTAGTTTAAAATCACTATTGTAATATAGGTACACACAAGACTTACGTGTGTACATTTTTAATAGTAATTGCCTATTTATTTCGCCTTAAAAATAATGTGTGATAACCGCCGGTGATATAATAATTATTATTAATTACCTTACGAACTATTAACTGAACTGGCCACGTCTTGTTCCCCTTGTTATGTGTATAATTATTTATATCAATAAAACATTTAAAGTGCAGTCAATAGTTATAAGTAATGAATATTGAACCTATAATAATAATAATCGAAGTATCAGTTGTTGTATAGTTGTGTAGTGATTAGCCCCCTTGATGGAGGTTACAGGTTGCAAAATTCAAATGTTTTCTCCTCGAACGTTGTAGATAGCGTACACAACATTGTTTTTGAGGTTATTGTCGTTTTATTCAGTATTCTGCTTGTCATTTTATCAAATAGAGAACTTGTAATTTGTAATTTGTATATTATATCGTAGTGTACCTTAAAAAATATAAACCAATTACGATATTATTACTTTGTAGAAAATTAATTCTGAACAAACGGATACATTGAATATTCTATAAGTAAGTTCAGTTTTAAACATTTCTATTCATCGTTATATTCACCAAGTAATTGTTAATAAATATTTTGTTGTGTCTTGATATTATGTTGATAAAAAAAATTTAGTTCAGTCGTTGCACTTTCATTGTTTAATATTTATTGTTCTTTTCATTAATGTTTTTGATATATTTGTATTGTTATATCTAATAATATTGAATTTAATAATCATTATTTTTATAGATATTTATACTATTTTTAATTTTTTTTTCCAGTACAATGTCGACAAATGATTCGCCAATAGCTAAAGTGGTAGTTCACCCATTGGTATTGCTGAGTGTTGTTGATCATTTTACACGGCTCGGAAAGATCGGCAATCAAAAGCGAGTAGTAGGTGTACTACTTGGTTCCTGGCAGCAAAACAAAGTGCTTGACATTTCTAATAGTTTTGCACTTCCGTTTGATGAAGATGATAAAGACAAGTCTGTGTGGTTCCTCGATCATGACTATCTTGAAAATATGTATGGTATGTTCAAGAAAGTAAATGCCCGTGAAAAAGTTGTTGGTTGGTATCATACCGGTCCTAAACTCCACCAAAATGACATTGCTGTGAATGAATTAGTACGCCAGTACTGTGTAAACAATACATCTGTCATGGTGATTGTCGATGTTAAACCCAAGGATGTTGGTATACCTACTGAAGCCTACCGTGTTGTGGAGCAAATTCATGATGACGGATCACCACCATCAAAGACGTTGGAACACATTGCTAGTGAAATTGGAGCAGAAGAAGCTGAAGAGGTTGGTGTTGAACATTTACTTAGAGATATTAAAGACTCGACTAGTGGTTCCTTAAGTCAACGTGTTGCCAACATAATATTTGGTGCTAGAGGTCTTTATAAACAAATGGTCGATATAAGAGATTATTTACAACAAGTTGTTGATGGAAAATTACCCGTCAATCACCAAATTATTTATCAACTGCAAGAAATATTTAATCTGTTGCCAGATGTAGGAAAGGATACTTTGGTTGCTGCAATGCACGTTAAAGTAAACGATCACATGCTTGCTGTATATTTAGCCACTACCATCAGAACCATTATCGCATTGCACAACCTAATCAACAATAAGATTGCTAACAGTGATGATGAAAAAAAACAATTAAGGGAACCTGAAGAGAAAAAAGAAGAAGTTGCAAAGAAGAAAGAAATCAAAGCAAAATAGGTGGATATTATGATTCAATTATATAATATAATTGTAAATAAATAATCTTTTTAATATTTTTTTTTTGTTTCAAATATTGAAAACACATCGTATAACGCAGACATTTTTATATTATCATAATTGTTTTGTTTTCGACAGTCTTTGCATATGGATATATTTTTCATTACTAATTTAAATCTCCTTGTTTTATTTTTATAATTATTATTTGTCATCTCAGATTAACTATACCTACTGAAATTACTTTATACCTAACCAAAAGATAAATAAATATATTTTTTTCTACTAAAATCATATATGTTTATGATTTAATATAAAATTATATATGCTTAGATTGAAAATTTTAAAAATTTAATTTAATATTATAATATAATTAATAATGAACAGTTTTAATGTAACAAAATATAACTTCAGTTATATTTATTAGCATAATCATTAGACAACCAACAAGTTTAAGTGAAATAAATTAGTACTAATTCAATATATTAAATAGTTTTGTTTTAAAACTTATAATTATATAGGCATTTCAATAAATGTAACAGTTTAAAAATTTAAAGTAGTATAAAAGTAGTTAAATAAATTAAGAAGAACATAGGTTATTTTAAGTATTGTAAACTGATTATAATTTATCTTCAATTAATTTTATTTAAACTAATAGTTGTTTGAATTAAATAATTTTTAATTTGAAAATATAAATATAATAGAAAGTGCCTTTGTCAACAGTTTTATACCGTCATACTTTTTATTCACTTATCGCATATTATACTTATTGTATCTTTTTGATGTATAGGTATTCTTTAAAAATATGAATATTATGAAAAGTCTTTGAGACATAAAATACAAAATAAAACTATGTTAATTTATGTATATAAATTATAATATAATGATTTGTATTATTAGTAAGTTTTGTCATTTATATTGACTGTTAAATACAGCATAATATCAAGTATCTTAAAATGTATATGATAATACAATTGTTTACAAAAAACTTAGTTTTTAAATAACTTTTGATTTTATCAAACAAATTCTTCCCGGTAAATCCATAATTTATAAAAACGATTTATTTAATATTGATAAGTAAAACGTTTAAATGCAACAAAATTAAAACTTCATGTTAAAACAATGTCTTATTTGAATAAAAAATTACCTAAAATAAAACATAATGTTTCCATTGTTTATAATATATTTCCAAATACTATTTACTATGAATTATTGAATTCCATTAGAGTGTTACACAATATAAAATAGATTTAGTTACTTACATAATACTTATTAGAACATAAAAGTATTAAAATAATACTGAAGTTTTTGTATGATTAAAACGTTAAATTGTATTAATGTAAAGTTATTCAATAAAATACACAAAAATATAATCAACTTATTTATTCCAGACTTGTATAGGTAACACTAATTAAAAATATAATTTATTCATAAAAAAAGATCAATAGCAGGTATACTATATTTTTGAATAAACCGTAAGTAAGTACACTGAATAATATACAAAATAGTTTTTATAAAAAACATATACCTATAACATTTATCACATTCAACAATTTGTTATGAAGGTGGTTGGCTAACTTAATGACCGTGCATATTAATTTTTTTTTTTTTGTTTTTTTTTTGTCTTAACTATACAATTATCACTAGACTACAGCACTACGCAGTCAACTAAAATGCGTGCACACAGTAACTGAGGTACACTAATACTGAGATAGGTACACTCAGATACATCTGTCACCTATATAACGTAAACGGTAAACATAACATAATATATAGCATTTGCCACAAAAAAAAAATACACCAGTGAAGACGGGATATTCAGCTAGTTACTAATCATATGTGTAATAATGATGGTTAAACATTTGAACAATGTTCATTGTTCATACAGTAATTATTATTGTCCATTTGTACCTATACATAACGTTCTTAAACCAGTATTCACTCCTAGCGACGAAAATATATCGCAACCAATTTAATTAATGTACCTATTAATTGAATACTTACATATAATAATTATCTTAACCCTAAATACCAGTTATACCGTTTATTTATAACAACATTTTTATTTATTGGTTCATAAAAAGAATATTATTATTCTACAAAAAAATATGGTCATACGTCTACATATACACAATACACCATATCAATGAACAGTCAAAATAGGTAATGGATGAAAATAATCATGAATATAATATTTTATATGATAAAAACTTAAAATAACTTAAAATCATAAGCTATTTGGGTAATTGTCGTATCATAATTCAACGAAAAAAAATTAGTCCAATCACGAAGATATTTGATAGGAAAATTCGGTAATTTTATCCGAATTCTACATAAAAATCAAGTCAGCACCTCGGCTATATAGATTCCAGAATCCCACATGTATTGTATTATTATATCTGTGGATTTATCATTTTGACGTAAAAATAAAATATAATATGTCTCGTCCGTGGAAATTGCAGGCAATCGTTGCAAAGGGACTAATCAAAAATTTCAACAATCAAACTGAACAGGAACAAAAAAATGTTGCTTTCCGTTCGGTTTTATTTTTTAAAAATCACAATATTTTCAGTGGTGCACAGTATCGCCGGAAGATGCACCACCACCCGAAGAGTAACGTAAGTTTGTTTTTTTTATACTTTCGGGGGCTAAGTGTACTTTTAGACATAAAATAAATATTTATTGCCATGCATTACCCGTGTGATGTAGACGCATATTTTATTTCCGATCGCGAAATGCATAAAATACCTAAACAAAAAAATGTGTTTGCATCTCGCCGCGCCCCGCTAGTTGATACTAGAATACGAATACCCGGAATACCTAATAATAAATACCTGTATTTTATAAAAAAAATGTTACACAATATGCCGTTTTTATGTCATGTTTGTAACTATACAAATTAGAATATTAAAAAAATTAATTAAATATAAAATGTTATTTTAGTCGATACTTACTGCAGTCTTTTTTTTTATTATTGATCATTATAGCTTCGACGACAGGGCCTTTATACATTTTATTTTTTTGTTTTTGGTTACAAATTACAATACTATAGGGGGGGGGGGGCTTTTTGATTTATAACTATTTATCTCTTTAATGTATTTCTTCATTTCGATAGCCCCGAGGAATGACGTAACGTTTTCTGGCTGACTACAGTCTGGTCCGATTATTTCATATAAATTCGTTGCTATATTATGTTTTTCTCTATATTATTCTTCATTCGATCTGGTGTTACGCTGCAGTATATTTTAATTTATAATCCTCTTAAATTAATAGTTTTTAAATTCATCATAGAATAATTATTCAGAGATCACTTGGTGATGCTGTCAAAAGTATAAAACAAAATTAAATTAAGAATAACAAAAAACGGAACACGATTACTGCTGTAATTAAAATTTAAAGTCAATTATTAACAAATTAATTCATATAATAATTTATGATTAAAACTTCTTTCATAAAAATAAAAATTAAATGTTAATATTATTCGAAAATAAATAAATCCTAACAATTACATTATACAAATATGTTGGTTAGTTGTTCTAACAGCAGTTCAAAAATACCAACAAAAAAAAGATAGGTATAACTTTTGTTATGCCAAAACTATATACTAAAATATTATTAAATAAATTATGCCAAAGTTTGATATTTAAATAAAAAATAACGATTATAGTTCCCTATTTTGTTGCAGGTAGCTAATTCAAAATAATTACTATTCAAAAACACAACAAATTTCGTATATTATTATTTATAGGTAGGTGCAGTGAAACTATCAAAAAAATATATGATTCTATACTGAGTGAGTATAAGGTCATTCATGTACCCTATTATAACATCTATCATCTATATGGCAAATTTGAATCGTCGACATTCGTCGGAAATGATTAGAGATTTTAATAATTTGATTGAACAAAAATTAAAATAATCAATCACAACCGGATTAGTTGCTACTTGTTAAACTATACTTCGCATTTCGTTCCGTTCAGGCTGTTTTCATATAAAATGTTTTGGTACTTTCATGTTTCAGTTCGAAGCGAGATGAAGACGGATTTGAGGTAGCCGTTTCTTCGTCGGTGGTGTACTGCATTTCTGCGCTATATAGATATGCCACAGCTCGGTAGGTTTTACCGGAGGAGTCGATGCATATTATAATATTGTACGTGTAAGGATATCCATAAAAAGTAAAAACGATGTCCTACCCCTTGTATAAAAATATGTGATAAAATAGGGCATATTATAAATAGGTAGTAATAAAAGGACAAGACTTGGGAGTTAATTCTCTAATCAGGGATGACTGTATGGGGATGTAGGCAGTGTTGGGAATAGATAGTTCAAATATTATCTAGATAAATATAATAGATTATTGATAGGAATTTATCTAGATAAAGATAATAGATAAAAAATACCAAAAGTATATAAATAAAGATAATTGTTAAATGTAATAATTTATATAAATAAAAATGTAGATAAATATTTTTTTATACTTGACAAAAATTATGCAGTGGCATAATTTGAAATCTCCCAAGGGGGTGGAAGGAGATCCACTAGATTACCATTATAGTAAAATTAGTCATAATATTGCTTTTTTTTGTTTAATTTCTTTTGTTTTTGTAAAGTTTATCTTAATGTTATTGTACTTTTTCTTTATGAATATTTGAAATGTATTGTTGTGTAAATTAGTACCCATTAACTATATTGCATACTTTACACAGTAAAATACAAACTTTTGTCTAAGATTTGTATTATTGTAATTCATTTGCGATATCTTGAAACAATAATAAATCTAAAACCAACATTTTCTATGTTTTTTAGTGTATTTATAGTTTGTTGACTTGTTGTCACATTTTATATTTGACCATCACTAGAATAAGTACTCATTTATGAATAAACCATGAAAGACGATGACAAATATGTAAAAATCATATGCTACCCGACCCCTTTAAAAAAAACAAAAAAAATAATTAGAAATAATGACTATTATAATAGCTTATAGTAAACAAAAAATAATGTAATATTATGTTAATAAGTACAACTTACACGGCGTTTTGGGTAGGCTATTTGGGTACATCACTGACGTGACTTCATTTTTCCGGTATCCGTATTTCATAATATTATTTTCTTAATGTTAAATTCATTATTATGGAATAATCAAAATATTGTGATATATTTATGAACTGTGATCTACCCGGTATTTCGTTAATTTAGCCACGTCGAAATAACTGCTGAAAAAAAAATTAAATTATAAACATTCACAGTATGTATACATCGTTCCGTGTGCGATGAGTCTGGTATTCTGGTATATTCTTCAATACTAAATCGATTAAAGGTTAATTATAGGTACTAAATCGGTTAAAGGTTAAACCATTAGAAATTATGAACAATAGTTATTGTGTTATGATATTCCCTTGACGACTAGATCTTCTAAAGTATACGAGCGCCGTTTACTTTTCCTGTTCCAAAAAGAGTTTATTGACCGTATATTTAGCGACAGCTAAAAGTTTATTGTAACTGAAATTTTACCATCTATATAAAACACAAAATATTATTATAATCGTATACAACTGAAATGCACTTTACAAGACCGCAACGGTGTATCGCAGTTGATACGGGTGACAGATGGTGTTTGAGGATAAATACATAGTTTACCAACACTGATGGAAATTAATGTCGCCGTTCATGTTTTTGTTGTTTTGCAATACAACGCTAAAAAAATTAAAATCCACAATTCGCCGCGAGCCTAATAAAAATGTATTGAAAATATTAATTCTAAATGAGTGTAAAATTAAGTACCTATACACAACTTACATTATTAGGAGCTATGATATAGGTTAGTGGATACACATTAAGTCATTAAGTGGGCTCAATTTTTATCACTGTACCTATGGAAATTGGTCTCTACTATAATATTGCATGACCATAATATGCGTACTTCATATTCACTGATTAAATACCATTCAAATCTTGATCATATATACTATATGTATACAGCACACCACGACATTATAATAAACTGATTACTAAATTTATTAGATCACGCAACATTCCAATTTTGATATTATATATTATAATATATAGACCAGCTAGACAGCATATATACAATAAATATATTCACGGTCCACTACAAGATATTATTTAAAATCGATATCCTTGTTCTTTGGATTTTTAAATGTATTATTTTTTATATGCGATTGCGACACTGCAAATAACATGATAAAAATAAATGTTTTTGAGTTTAAAAATTGACTCAAGTAACATTGTAACTTATATATATATATATTACCTAACCAAATATTATATTAACTGTCAAAATAATGCATTCGACTTTCTGTGAATACTTTATTTATCTGTTATCTATTATTATAAACTACCTGATCCCGCGCACTTCGTTACTCGTAAAAAAATTGTGATTTTTCAACTCATTTTGGGTGTAACTCGCTGCAGTAAGTGTAACTCAGCCACCCTGGTAGCAAGCTAACTACGTCGGATCACGGACAACACCGATGAGAGGTTATAAGTGTAACTCATCAACACACTTTGACACTTTGTAGGCGTTGTGGGAGTATTCGATTAGAATGCATGATGATTAACCAATGGCAACCATTAATAAATAAATACTATTTCTACTAATTATTTTTCCTATAACCAATAGCAACCATTTATAAATAAACATTTCCGTCGTAAATCTCAAAATCTTTGTTTGAACACCTCTCCGGGCTCTTATTGGTCGTGTGCCACTCGTGTTGTTATAATATAGCCTATAGCCTTCGTCGATAAATTATCTAGGTATCTAACCATAGGCGTGAGCAGATATTATGCATTCCGGGGGTTCCTACAATATTTTTGGGCCCTCTCCTAACAACTAACAAGACATGTACATAATACACATTTTATTAAATTATATTGTACAAATAAACATAACTTACATGTTTTATTTAACATTCTAATACTGCAACAGTCGTGGATTTATAATAACATGCGCCTATTACTTAAATTATTAAGCTCATACATCAACATTAGAGGCCATTTCCTGTTTCGTAAAGAGTTAAATTAATGATTCCAAACGGTCTTGGGCCATGCTACTTCTTTATTTACTTTTCACAATATTTCCGCGCAAATTAAAAATATTTTACGTTTTATTATTTTTATTGGCCCGAAACATCATTTATTTTTATCACATAATATTTAGAAAAAATATATTTTAGTAACATTAGTTAAAATACGGGCCCCCGTATATATGCTATACCTAGGACTTAAATATTTTATGGCCACAATTAAATGTCGGGGGGCGGTGCCCAGGCACACCCGAAATCCCCCGTGCGCACGCCTATACATATGTATCTAACATAAAAATAATTTTTCAATTCAAACTAGTAGTTCCTGAGATGAGCGCGTTCAAACAAACAAATTTTTCATCTTTACCTATATAAAATTAGTATAGATAGTCGATAGGTATAATAGTAGTAATTTGCATTAGTCATGAGTCTATATGACGTATTACCTCTATCGCAAATTCGTATACGCCGTTGTCTTCCAACGAATGAACACACACAATTAAAAATGAATATATTATATCACTTTATTATTGTTTTATTCTACAGTGAACACATCAATAGCGATAACTGCTGAAAAACCAACGTTTGTCTACTTCTATTACCCCTCATATATTATAGTTTAACCAAGTTTCTATTTTGCTACATATGACTAAGAATTAATGCTTAATTTTCTTACATATTACATAAATGTCTTCTTAACCTATAGATATGGGTGGATAAGCGATTTTTGGCCTACTGAGAAATTTTAAAAAGGAACGCCTTATATATTTTAAATTTCTATTGTACCCAATTGTATAATATTAAATTTCCCCTTTGCTGAAATACAAAGGCGGGCTACCGGGAAATGCCCGGTTTCCCGGCCTATCCATTCATGCCTATATAGTTAATAGTTTTGATTCTAATAATCGTTATGTGTTGCAACAGGTAACAGCATAATATATTACGTATACCCTGACTTCATGTACACATTAGTATATAAATGATATGTAATATAATATTATGGTAAAAATATCAATTTGAATAAAAATATTTTAAAAGTGATTAGACACGACTACTGTTTTAAAAATAAATCATTATTAACATTTAACATATATCTACATAATAATATACGACGGTGACATTTAAATAACGATTTATAGTTTTCAGAGGAAATCTTTAAAAAAAACTGTTAGAAAATGGTAACAGGCAAGAATGGGATTCACATCACATAGGTACACATGCGAGACGTGAATATACAAACAAATTAGATACTATAAGAATAAGATGTACCAAACATATCAATCACTGCTAACTGACAATACCCTTTTCACGTATTTTTAACCATTTGATGTATTTGAATAAATCTAAAAGAGATTTATAACATAAGAACAAGGGAGCACCTAGGTTCTCGATTAATTCTTGATACAACAGCTTAGAAAATTGTAAATAATGTTGGCATCACATTTAAAATTATTTGGTTATTTAAGTACGATACATTAAAAAATAATAAGTTAATTTTATTCTAATTTATTCTACACAAGGGATCTTACACTACAATGAAAACCAAAGTGTTTATCACTCATATCATGATAATGATCCAATCATCATGCGCCTATATGATATTGGCTGTATACATTCTATCTTTTTGTTTGTAATAATTATAATAATATGTGTGGGCATCTTTCGAGTAAATATGATTAATATTATATCGTAAATGTGCTGACTGTCACGGCATCAATAAACTAATTCAGAATTTTTTTATTAAAATTGTTTGGTGGTTTGAACGAATTTCATACGATTATTTTCAAAAATGTATTCGTTATATCCCTATAAGTACATAATATATAGGCACTACCATAAAATTACCTATATGCATATATACTGGCCGGGAGCGTTACGAAATATATGAATAAAAAAATCGTAGTTTTACACATTTCCGCGGCTACCCTATAAAAAAAAAAAATTAAAAAAATAATTCACGGTAACGTCACTATACCGCCGAATGTACCTACAGTGTAAATAGCCGAAACACATACAATAATAATAATAATATATATCATAGGTATATGCCAGACGGCGACGACGTATATACGCGGTTACAACCACCCCGCCGCCGACCGCTGCATCATAAGCATTTTCGTCGGGCGCAGTCGCTGGCCGCCACCTCTGTTTACCAAACCGCACCTGCACCACTCGGCCGCATACTATATAAGGTACCTCGACCCTGAACCATTGGTGAGGTGCATACTACGAAACTACGATTCGCTTACGTTGTAAATAATATACGATTTATTACGTCGAGTGCGTAGAATAACACAGACACGGCGGCGCCCGCATACCGGGTGATCCATTTGTCGCAAGACACTCGTCGTTGTGCACCGAAGACTTTTATTTTTTTCATAATTTTCCTACAAAATTTGATTTTTTACTAAATTTTATCGTTATGTTTTTTTTTTAGTTTTTTAATGACAATATTATGCATTTCGAATCCCTCGTTACAAAAGACTTTTTTTTTGCAGTACCCTGCGTACACAATTTTGAAATTTTGGACTAATTGTTTATAATTTATGAGTATATATTTAAAGTTTCGCCGAGTGTGGTGTTGGGGACACACGAAATGGTCAGTGCATTCGCCTAAGCTTTAAATACCCGTACTCAACTAATGTACATATATAATAAACTATACACAGTCTGTCCCGGATTTTATTTCTATAGATCGCAATACTCCGAATAATATAGAATGGGACATTGAAAATATATTATACGCGTTGTCGTTCAAAAGAGTAAAAGACTTTAAAAGAAGAAACGCTAAAGACATTTTTACTTCCGAAAACCGTATAGTCGAGGCGTGTTCTGTACGACGAATTGAAATCATATGCGCGAGAAACATAATATAATATAATAATCAAAAACTTTGGTGTCTCGCGAACAACAACAATAGCGTGTCTCGAGTTAAACGGATCGGCCCGTTATACCAAGGTATATGCATATATATATATACCTATGCACCCGTTATACCAAGGTATATACATATATACCTATACAACTCCGGCGAAATACGAATAAGCAGCGATCGTCGTCGCCAAACCTTCGTCGTCGGCGCCGGCACAACGTAACGGTCGTTGGGCCAGCTGTGGCGACGACCGGCGGCGGTGGAGTGGCGGCGGCGGCGGCGGCGGCGGCAGAGCTTTTTGCCGCCGCTGCTGCTCCCCTCGGATTTCCAGTAAATTGGCCGCAGCCGTTGGCGCGCTCGCCGCCCCCCGAATCGCATTTGTTTCGCGCGCGTTCCGTCGCTCGCTCGTACGTTCGTCCGCATTTCAACTCGTTACTATTATTACCGGCGCGTTCACCCCCCCTCCCCCCCACCCATCACAACCGTAAACACCGCCCCGCGGGCTCGAAGATTACTACAACTTACTACTAATACTACTACTACTACTACTACTACTACTACACCCGCACAGCTGTCTCCTCGTCTCCGGGGTGAGTATATTATGATACACTACGTAGAAACAACGCACTCGTCTGGTGTTGTGTTTCGTACGGTATAATATTATATTGTTATACACTTTAAAATATATAATATTATCATACATTATAATATACATACAGGTATACGGTCGAACTCGGCTTAAACTGCGGTTAAACCGCAATGGAATACCGCAGACTTGATGCGATGTGTATTGGGTATTATTGTACGATGATAATTGATATTATATAGGTACTAGACGCTGCCCGTGACTGATTAATTAACGCCAGTGTATATTTATAACCGGCTGCCTTGATATAACACCGTTAAATGTATAATGATACGATATTACGCGTCATGATGTGTTCAACACGTCAGAGATTCCGGTGGTTTTGACCAAATACAAGTCTAAAATTGCATCAGATTCTATTCTAACAACTATTTTTATTTTTGTAATCTATATGGCAACCTTTACGATAGCAAAACAAATATTCGTTTTTGGCGAGCCAACAAATCCCCGCTTGAGTCTCTCTTGAAAATGGGAATTTTGGAAAATTGGCTTCGAGGTACACATCCTCGGGTATGGGATTATCTACCTATATGTACCTACATCATTTCAGAACTTGCACGCACGAGTGTGATAGACATGGCTGTGGATAGCTTACACACACACAACTATTGCCTTTTGGCTTTTATAAATATATAGATAGGTATAGGTCGTACCTATATATAATCGTACATTTCACGAAAAATTTTAGCATTTAGACGATGTCGATGCACTATAATACCAGATATAACAATATGATAGTATATGTACATATCGAGCACAGGATAAAACTTATGCACATTATTGAACAAACATCATCAAGACCATTGATCAATTTTTTTGTTTTTTATAAATTAATTATTATTTTGACCATGGGACATAAAATATTAACATCAATTAATGCATGAAAATAATGATTCCTGTGAATTAATAACAATTTAATTGATTAATACATTTTGGAAAATATTTATACAATTAGGTACCTGTAAAATATAAAACATGTATAACAATTAACAAATAAACTTTTCCAGTAAAATATAGGTAAAAGACAGGTAAAACGTGTATTAAATTAGTATTTGACATATCGTCGCACTGTTTCCAAGGTTTACTTTTATCAAACAAATATATAATATATTTTATTAAATCATGCCATATTAATATAATAATAAATTTATATTATATTTGATATTTAATGCCGAGACTCTATTTAGCAATTTGAAACATTATTGTATTGATAAAAACTGTTTTTCAAAAAAAAAAAAAAATTAAAATATTTATTTTCAATTCTATATCAATAGACAAAAACTGCATGTACACCACGGCAGTAGACATTTTTAGAAAACGAACATTAGCGAATACTGCTCAATGGTTCGTATCGACGACATTATCCAATAATTGTTATTTGTTAACATGGTCCATAATGTAAAAATACAATATATATAAATAGTTTTTAACAAAGACCAATACACAACAATACGAACGAAAAATGTGCTTAGTTTCCCGCGCTGTAGATATCTGTAATAGCACGTAATTAATGTACGCGAACGGTTTGCAGCAATAATAGGGTCGATATTGAGCTACGACCAGTTTTCCTCACTTCCATTTGTGGGTGCTAATCAAAAGGAAACTAATATTTTTACGCACTCACACCTCTATAATTCAAAGGTACTGCTGACAAATTAATAAATATAAATTCGGAAAGTTCTGTATGAATGCACTGATGGTCACGGAGACGCGGATACTATACTTTAAAGCAACGACTCGCTCGAGCCCTTCACTGTAATATTGAAAATTATAGACTTTACATATTGTGATTTTATACAATTTGTTCAGTCAAATCGAAATACTAACCTAACCAGTTTTTTTTTTCAAAGGTAAGCCCTCATACCTCATTTACAATAGGTACGTGTATACGTGATGTGTGTGGAGTGACAGTTGGGAGCCATTCATTTTATTGGAAGGGGTGAATATAACATAATATTAATATAATAGGTCGTATGGAATTTGAGTAATATTTTATACTTATAATCTATATATGTACAGGATGTAACAGAAATACCTGACAAATAAAAATAAAAAAATGAATAATAGGTAATTATGAACGCATGAAAAAATTATGAGAACTATATACGGATAATAAATAATTTAAAAAACATTCATCGTTCCACTCAGAGTATTTTCAGTATTTAAAAACAAAAATAAATATAAACAATTTTATACTGTAATTGTTGGGAAAGCGTTTTTAAATTGTATAGGTAAATAAAAAAATGATTAAATATTAATTATAATCAAAGTTCTTTCATTTATCACATCTTCCTGTTACACGCATAGTATATATTGCATAAAAATAATTTTATGTTAACTCCATTTAAAATAAGCTACACCATACTTTTGTTAAACATACTACGTTTGTAGGCAGTATTATTAACCATAATATAATGTTGAAACATATTAACTAAGTGCTACACAGCAAATTAACTTAATTAAATAAGTTTCGGTCGGGGTGTAAAACATTTTGGTACAGTATTAAATTAAAAAAAGTAATTATTATTATAAAAAAGCAAAGAATCGTAATAATAATAATGATGAATAATTTACGTAACTTACAAGCAGCAATAAAAAAATTAAATGCAGACGTATGGTTTGTTTCATAAAAGAGTTAAGTCACTGTTAATGACAATAAATAAATTAAAAACATATAAGCGAGAATAATATTAAAATTACTTATTTTGAGAACCTAAGTTGTTTAATTATGAAAATTAGACATTTAATTGAGTTTAACATTAAACTCTTTATAAATTACAATATCAGTTATTTATTCCATTATAGGATAAAATAATGCTATTATAAAGCCAATGACTTTGTCAAAAAATAAAAAGCAATTTATCTTGCACAATCTCGCAGATACTCAATTTAAAAAACCGGACATTTTGAAGAAATAATGTATTGTATTATAGACAATAGACACTATATCTATAATATTTGGAAAATAATAATACACAATGAACGAAACGCATTTTATTTAACACTTTAATAGTTTGATATATTTCTTAACATTTATTTGTTCAGATTAATTGTTTTGATATAACTTATTGTCAATATTCATTGTTTGTAATACAGAACTTCCCTCAAGAAATAAAAAAACACCAGAGAAAGCAAACTATAATTTAAATAAGTTAAGAAATATTCATTATGTCTATTCGTTTGGTAGATACCTTATAAATGCTTAACTCGAATGATTATTCAGAAAAAAACAAATAAAATACATGTTTAAAATAGTATAAATCATGTAAAAGTACATTTTACATGATTCATAATAAATTATTCTCTGTTTTCATAAACTTAACCTCCATTAAATTGAGACATTTTTTTTAGTATCTTATAAATCTTGAATTGATGATAACTTATTAATATTTAAATATGAACCATACCACAAAAACGACATTAAGTATTAACGTAACATAACCCAATTATCTTTAAAGCAGATACAATTTCTCAGAATTTCAACTTTATACAAATTTTCACGAAATAATAATAAGTCTTACAATTCTAGACGCATTTCCAGGATATAACAAAGACATAATTTTAAGTACCTAAGTATAGTTAACAGCTAGAAACTTTAAAAATAATCAAAAAAAGTTAGTGGTCATTAATTTATGTATTTTGACAGTAAGTTGACAGTATTTTAAATATATTTAATACAATAATTGAATGTATTAAAAAAATAATATACCCATAAATAGTTTAAATCAAAATTCACAAATACCAAAAGCATGATAAATTTAATTTAAATTACAATAGTTTCAAGTATAGAGCACACATCAAAGATTATGATTTACAAATACAGAAAAGTCTAACAACTGATTATAATTCTTATTAATTACTGATATAAAAAATATATATTTTAGTTTGTATAATATGCTATTAATAATAAATTTTTGTATTTTAACATTCAGAACAAAATATAATAGCTAATGATTTATATTTATACTCAAGTCTCAAACCACATAGTAATTTTAAATTATATATTACTGATCCCGTGCACTTTGTTGCCTGTAAATAATGGTAACCCTTAAAAAAATTATGATTGTTCAACTCCTTTTGGGTGTAACTATCGCTGCAGTAAGTGCAACTCAGTTACCCCGGTAAGCAATCCGACTCACGTCGGATCGCGGATAAAGGGCAACTCATCCACCTTGGTAGGCAATGTTTGAAAATTTATTTCGGATAAGTACGTTATTTGAACATTATTATTTTCTTCGCTACATGGTCGTCTGAATTTCCACCATGATTTTGCCCCTGATCTGCCAGATTAACCAATGGCAACCAAAAATTAAATACTAATTTCTAGAAACCATTTTTAAACAAACATTTTCACCGTAAACCTCAAAATCCCCGTTTGAGCACCTCCCCGGGAAAGCGTAAGAGGGTGAAAAATCCTTTACGACATATTCTCAGATCTACCAAATTTACACAAACAATTTCATGAAAGTCGGTCAAGTCGTTTCGGAGGAGTTCAATAAAAAACACCGTGACCGGAGAATTTTATATAAAATATAAAATTATAAGGTATTTATGGTGATATAGACGATATGGTACGATGGTGTGATATACCTGTCACTCACACGCACATTCGTATTATAGGATTGGATTTGTTAATCTGTTCTTTGCGCTCTTCTATTTCTCTTGTCTGTTTCTCATGCATTTGTTCGACGGCTCAAACTGGCTCCTTGGCGTCTTGCTGGCATTGTTCGCTATTTATCAGACACACACACAAATACAACAAATTGAAATACTTAATATTATGAAAAACAGGATACTGATAATTTAATAACGATGATAATAATAATTATTATTATTTTACCCACATTTATTGATGATGTACGCATGTAGGTTCACGGGACAAGGGTTGACAAATTAGCGGTAGTAATATAATTATATGGTTTTGAAAAAATATTATATTCAATCATAACCGATAGCAACCTTGCGATAAACAAAAATATATTATTATTTAGTTTATTTTCTTGCTGGACAGATGGCGCTACTGTTGTACAATAGGTATTCATATTTAAGGTGGGCCACTTTAAGGGCTTAAAAATAGCCTAGGACAGGGGTCTCCAACCTTTTTTTACGGCGGGCCAACATTTTTAGAAATGTTGTCCAAAAAAAAAAAAAAAATTTTGTCTATCTAGGATTCTAGGAATAGTTGATAGATTATGAAATTGAGAAATAAATAAGAATAGATGAGATTTATTTAAAAAAATGTTTATTTATAAATTTTTTTTATTTTATAATTCAAAATTTGTTTTGTTATGATACGAGTAAGTTACTTAGTGAGACGTTATCTATTATTAGTTAGTATTAGTATTTATGTATAACTATTATAAGTTGTTATGAATAATACCTACCAAAAGAAAATATTATAAATTTATTTTATTTTATTAATCAATTCAATAAAAAATAAATTAAAAACAATGAAAACATTAATTAGCTTGGCGGGCCGGTGCAAAATAACTAAACTGTAAAATAACCTAACCCAACCCTAGGACCTATACTCAGACCTACCAAATATACACAAAAAATTTCATGAAAATCAGTCGAGCCGGAGGAGTTCAATAACAAAACACCTTAACAGGAGAATTTTATAATATATAAAATTATTATTATTATTATTATTTAACTTTGATATAGGAGGTTCATATTCTGCAGTTTCCAAAACTATAGCTGACAAATATAATTTGTTTTGGTTTATTTTTTGAAATCAAATGTCAACATTAATTATTTTTAATGTTTCTTTAATCGTAGATTATTTTTTAATTAGAATTCTATAATTCAAAATGTCTCTAAAACTATATAAATGTGTACTGCACCACTATGTACCAACAAATTACGAACCTCAGCTACACTATATACCAATTAATAATTATTGAATTCGGTTTAACATTTACTACTCAAGATATCCATTTTATTTATTTATGTACCTATCTATTACTTTTTAAGAGAATCATTATGTGTATTGGTTTTACAATGATGTTTCTTTTTGTGTTAACTTTTTTTTCTGGTTTTTTTTTTATGTTTTAAAAGTTCCAAGTATAGTATCTTCATAGGTTTATCGTTCAAAATAAATTGAATGTAGTTTTAGAAGATAGTAAATAAATAGTTTTATATTTTTAGACTTTTAGTATTAATAATGAGCTGCGTAAAATGTTAAAGTAGATAATTGATATTGACACACTTTATTTTATAAGTTAGGATAGACACGTGGGTCTTCATCGGGTGTAATTTGTTTGTGATGTTTTCAGTCTTAGGTAAGTTTATAATAAGACTGAAACTCCTACACTGGGCATCATGGTATAATAGTTTTCTTCTCAATTTTATAAATACCTATTTTCATTTTAATACTTAAAATAAATTTGATACCCAATTTTACATAATTAATTTTTAACATATTTTAATTTTATTATTTAATTTTAATTACATTTTGAAGCACATAACGTCCATGCACTTATATACTTAGTGTTATATAGGTTGAGTGTTAGAACTTGACTTATATTTCTTATGTTGTGAACTAGTAAATAAAAATGTATTTTAAATTTGTAATTCTATGTCTCCTATTCTTCCACTTCTCTTTTCTTTATAGGTAGCGGGTTCTTTAAACTGTACATTTAAAAGAGGTAGGTATGGCTTTTGTCATGCATATCTCCCAATGCTCTTTTTTCTATAGTAGAAACCTTCAAAATTTCCAATCGGTGATAAATTTGTTTGATCTATTTTTTTGATATTTGTACCTACTCTGTAGTTTTTTCTATACAATATTTAACCATAACAAAGATGAACTCTTTTTTACTCATAATTCGGGAATATTAGTTTTAAATATTAAACATTTTCATTTTATTAATGAATCTACATAATATTTTACTTAGCATGTAGAATATTTTATATTATCTTTTCAAAACATGTGCAATGTGCTCCAAGCTTGTACATGCAATAGTTATACCGACGATGTGAGATACGATGCCTAATTTTCCTTTACAACATAAACATAAGGTTAGGTGAAACATAGGTTTGTGGGTTTACTGTTATTGTTTACTTATTAGGTAGATTATTTTATCTTACTAATTAGTAACGTTACTAATAATTAGTTTCCATAATCATATGATATTAAAGATACTAAAATTAATAATCGAAGTTATACTGGTAAAACTTTTGTAAATTATTGTCTTTGATTAAATCGATAGTCTATGTACACACAATTACACAAAAAAAAAGCCGTCTTGAATCTTGATTAATTAAACTAAATTCATAATTATTTTTAGATATTATGGAATAATACCGTTAGTACATTATAATGCTCAAAATATGTACATACCTACCTATTTAATACAGTAATCTTTTTTAATTTTTAATTCAAATAATTATAGACTTCTTGATGCATAAATGTACATTAATTATATTGATTGTCAACAAATGTTGCTTCGAAGTACTAACTTTTGATAAAATACTGGTTCAGGTATTTTTTTTAACACCAAAACTATTTTAAGCTCTTTATTTTATATGTTAATATTTGAACAACTCAATACTCAGCTAGGTACATTATAAATTGTCCACCCTATTTCTAAAATAAAAATAAAAAGATTTTATAACTGAATACATCTATTCTGTATAAGTATAATGTAAATAAGTATCAGGTGCTAGGTCACTAACAATTAAGTATTTCGATTAGAATTATGAAATTTAAGCATTTAAATTTTTTTAAATAAAACATTTCTGCAATCTTATCTTATTTCTTAAGTTTTTTCTTAGCTGGAACTATATGATAATATGTTCTTATACTATAATAATTTATCCTAGTGACCTGCATATAATCCACGGATTCAATTAAATATTTTGTCCATGCATTTTGTATTCAATAAACATTGATTAGATGATTGCATATGAACAATAATCAATTATGATTGAATTAAAATAGATATATATATATACCTATCACTTGAATAGGTATCTTCAAAATGGTATCGGTGTCATATTGTGTGAAATTTGACAAGTTTATATTAGGTAAGAAAGAAAAATGCACACACCCACTTGTATGTAAAATAAAATATTTAAATATAATTATTTATTATAAATACCATACTATTTACTGTTTGCAATACATTTTTAAAACTAATATGTTTAAACTTTAAACAAATAGGTACTTATGAGTTATGGTATTCGGTTGCACGTACCAATAATATGGCAAACTATTTTATAGTCTAAGTTCGAATACAGACAACGAAATTAGAATTCTTTAAAACAATAATAATATTAAGCTGAATTTAAGATATAACCAACAAATGTAATGTACACAAATAACTAAGTTTTATTTTAAAACTGTATTTATTTATTCATTCATCTATTTTTTTATTTTTTCTCAATTTTAATTGAATAAGTTATTATTAAAATGTAAATTTATATACAAATGTAATGCTAATGGACTTAGTAGTTGAAGCAGAAATTTATAATTTATACATTCAAAAAAAAATTAAAAAAAGTAATACATGATGTATAATAGTTATAGTTAAAAAATGTATTTTTATTTTTTATATAGGTAGGTATTAGTTGAAAAAATTTGTATTTTGTTATCTAAAAAATAAAATAGAAAAAATATTATTTTTTTTATCTTCTTCTTTAAATTCAAATTTTTCTAAAGAAAATGAAGTGATCGATTAATATTTATAAAGTGAAATTTCTTTTTCTTTTTTATGTTCCTTTTCTACTTTTTCCATTCAAATTTTAGCTTACTATCTAGATTTGGGATGCAATTTGTATGCGTCGAAATAATTTGGAATATTGTTCCAGATGTGTACACTGTACATCTGTAAAACCAATTGAATTCTGTCTACTTGAGTGCCTGATTATTTAGTTAATTAATAAAGATTTTAAATCTGCATGGTGTATGTCCATCCACATAATGAATAATTATCTTAATAATTTGAAATGTTTAATCATCGTGTATTCATAAATCAAGCAATATTGTATAGGTAGTTAAAATAATATTAAACTATAATTTATTTTTAAGTTTCATAATGGGTACTCATAGGAAAGGCTGAAAGAGTGTTCGGCCACGTGGTTCGAATTACTTATTTTAATGTGACCCAGGACCCTACTAACCGAGTTCCAACGTTTAATTGAATTTCTAGAAGGGAGCTTTTTTTTAATGTTTACAGGTATAATTTGATTACCTATTAACTAGTATACGTCATATCATTACATTTATTTAGAGACGAGTTTTAATAAACAAGTTTATTGCGTTGTATATTAATAAAAATAATAATGATAATATTTAGCTTATAAAGTGCAATAATTTAACACAAATAGCCAATAATAACTGATCAGTCAAAAATATACTAGTGTTAGTACTTAGTGCTAACTTACAGAACACTGCTGACAGCAGGAACTCATATAACGATACTTACGAGCGTATACATTAGTCGGGTTTGGATAGTGATCTAGACAACAAATTCAATTTATCATTTTAAACCGATTTACTATAGGTGTAATAACGTACCTTATTATGGACCAAATATCGTAAATTTCGCCATCATAATAATATATTATATTAATAAATTGAATTGTTCAACTCGTACTCCACTACTCCTGCAATGATTAACAATAGGTACCACCCTCGAAGACAGGGTTACTCCGGTGATAGTGTACTTACTGTATTATTTTATTTTTGTATTACTATTGTCCAAGCATGATATGTCGACTACAAGTTTGAAATGTCGATTATTATTTTTAAAAATTGCGATGGTTGCCATACTTTCAAGTTGAATTTACTCAAGAATATAGCAGTCCTTCAAAGTTTGACTTTTCAAAGTCACAGTTTCCCCAAACTTCACCTCATACGCTGTTATTCTTCCAAAATTCAACGAACGACTTGTGCAGTATATTATGTGTAAATATATTGTACATTTGTACCCTATTGTGTATTATTATTTTGTGTAAAAGACAAATGTACGAGTATGACCAATAAAACCACGATAATACGCGCAGTACAGTAGTTGTTATTGATTCAAATAGATTTTCACTAATATTATAACTGTATATGCATTATTATTACAATGCCCGCGTACAATAATGACATTATATTATATTCCCGACAGAAATGATCTTTATGAATATTATGCGGATATTATTCATCTAATTTGTTGTACACCCTAACTTAGTTACTTGTATTACTCAGTAACCTATGCATATTTTTGAATTCTGATTGCAAGACATGAAACTAGACTGTTGGATCATAAATTCCTATAATAACTCACAATGTCAAAACACTTGTATTTGCAACGGTTTGGCTTTTTTATGTACCTACCCTGTTTTTGCGGACACACGGTAACTATATTGTTACGGACTTACCGTGCCACTAAACAGCGACGAATGATGATAATACGTATACATCGCACAGAAGGTACGAACGCGATTATTTGTCGATTCATATGTAAGCCGCAGTCTAGTATTAAACCTTTTGAAACAATGAAACGTACACGTGTAACATAATAATATATTGGAGCACTAACCGCAATAGCAAACAATACATACTCATAATGAAGACGCGTCAAGTGTTTATGAAAATGAAATTGTTTTACCAAACATGTTTAGCACAAAAATGCACTCTTTTGTATTTTAACTCGACGTGTACCTATATAGCGCCGCTAATCCAAGCTGTCAAAGTGTACCAAATAAATAATAATAATTGAAAAAAAAACTGCGAAGTCTATCGCTGCTGTACAGTATATGTGTCGAGTGTACTTCGTCATTGAGTAGCAGGTCACATGATGTAATGTATGCGTAAAATTTGAATTCTACGATAAATCAGAGACGTAGACGATGTGTCAGTTTCTATTTTTAAAAACATTTTATAATTTATTTGTATTGCTTTTAGTTATACGATACTAATTTTATTGGTAGAACTAATTTGTTCCAAAAATAAAACGTGTATATTATTTTTATTATAATATTAACAATAATATTATTTCATAAAAAAATACTATTTGTTGTTAACTTATAAGGCTTATAAGTCAATGCCGACGTGCTGTAGTCCTACGAATAATATATTTGTGTAACGAAAAATAACAAAAATCGTTTGAAGAGAAATCGTCATTTTACGTCTGAATATTAAAATTGAAATGCTCATACAAAATTCATATGGGAGTTATAGGCTATAGGTACGTTCGATCGACTTTTTTTTAAAATTCTGTATGAAATACTTTGGAGAAACCTTCTATTAATTTATCAAGCTGTTTGAACAGGCATAAACATTTTAATCGACATTTATAGAAATAAATAATAATACAAATAGTAGAATATTTAAAATGCCAATAAATATCTTAAAAGAGCAAAAATATTTTTAAAATTAAAATGTACAGAAAATTTTTATATAGTTCAAGTATCTATACCTACGGTCTTCCACAATTCATTACAATTTGAAAATTTTCTTTTATATTTTATTTACCACCATAAGTGTAGGTAATACTTTTCCACTAACCTATTGCCAATACCTATATTTATGGGGGGGGGGGGAGTGGGGTACGGTACATTATATTAACTCATTTTTGTTGTACTTCACAGGAAAAACTCTCAGGCCACGTATAACTGTCGGATTTTCATAACTGTATTTTTTTTTTATCCGAAAGAAGAAAACTTTTTACATCCCGCATTTAACGCTGATTTTTATTTCATTTCAAATAACGATATAAAATAATTTGTTAAAAAGTTTAAAATTGTCTTTTTTTATAAACCTATTACAAAGTCTGAGATTTAAATATTAAAAACCGAGTTCAATGCAGACAGTAGAATATTTCCATCTAATAATTATAAAAAATAAACAGTTAAATTTGGTCGGGATCATTTTCCGTAGAGTGTATTTTTGAAGATAAAATAACTTTGGCACCAGGAGCCATAATCTGATAAATAGTGATGTATAATTTTGTATTTATAGCGATCAAATAAACTTATTAATTTAACTCACGTAGTCACGTACCATATTACTGAAAGTGATTTGGCCGTTTTTGCCCTAGTACCTATAGTTTGAGACACTAAAAGTTGGAGCACTATATCATGTCGTCATTGTCGTCATTATACATAATAAATATGACTTGCAAACATTAAGATATTCACTACACAGTTTTAAATGAATATGATTACTCGACTATTTAATATTTATGGCTTTTTAATATTTTCATGAACAATATTAAAATGTTCTACATGGCAGCCATAAATAATTATTATACTTTGAGTTCAACGAATTTATATTGATAAAAACAAATAAATCAAAAATCAATATACTTATTCAAAATATTTATTGTTTTATAAGTAATAAGTCATATCACTGTGTTCGAAAAATGAATGTTTAATACCTTCTAACCAAGGTGGATTTATAAATACAATTACATTACAATTGCCTATATTTGTGTATTGCTTTATCAAATCAATTTTCCAAAAAAAAAAATAATAGTTTTAAATTAATAAATTATAAGTTATTATATTTTAACAGACTTGTTACGAATAATTTTCAAATGTATTCAAAATATATGTATTTAAATACTTGCGGTGTAATTTGTGATATTAAATACTATCTTTAAAAAGTAATATATAAATAAAAAGCATTTTAAAAGATTCAAAATACTCTACAAGAAACTTTTTTACGTTGAGATACTTATTATTAAAGAGATATTTAAGTTCTTTAATTGGTTCAAGAATTTCAGATAACACGCGTCATACCAATTATATTATCAAGTTAAACTTCAGCTAGGTAGGTATAAACTATAAATAATTGGATGTTCGATTGTATCTGCGTATTTGATGAAATCGGAAAAATTCTTAGAAGCATTATAAAATATTATTTTAAGAGCAATTTTTGAAATAGTAAAATAAAGATCGAAAATATTGGTCGTTGAAAAACAACAGTAAAAATAAAAAAGTATTTAGTATTTTTAAAGTATTCTTAAAATACACTTGTAAATAGTATTTGATAAGTATTTGAAATACCGAAAAAGTAATTAAATACAGGTACTTAGGTATTCAAATATTTAACAATGCTCTATATTTACTATTCAAATTTTAAACATAATACTAGATGCGTAAATGTATTGGTAATGAAATGATGTATGAATTAAAAATATTTCAGCCTCTTTTTCTATTTCTATTTTACCAATCTTCTATAATTAACATAAATTCAATTAAAACTTTAACCTTAAAGTAATTCATAAAATCACGAAATTTTGATTTGTGATTATTAAATTACCAGAGTCTTGAATTCTTGGTAGTACCTATATCTATACGCTTGATAGCAAATTTAATTTTATTAATAATACAAATCGGAAACAATGTAAATATTTAATCTTAAAGCAAATATTTTATACTACAGGCTAAAATATTATTATTACGGCTAATAATTTATTTTCAGACTAATTTTATTCAAAATATCCCACACCTGTATTATTATTTTTTCTTTTGTGTGTAACATAAAAACATGAGATAGCCAATTTATATGTCTGGTTTTTCGTTAAAAATATGTATAATATATTTAAACATGTATGAACAGTATATTTCATGTAAGTGATTTTTCAAAAATTATTTATATTTCATATCGTACATATTTTTAATAAAACCCAGTTAGACTTATAAATTGGCTGAGACTTTAATTGTTTTAAGTAAAGAACGTAGAAGGTGAGTTTATATTAAATGTAAACACAAAACGGTTATTTTCTCGAACAGTATATTGACGATTTTTGAAAATATTTTCGATAAAATTGAACATTAAACGAATCAACTTGCAGTACTTTAGTAGTGTAGTGTACACAATAAACATATTATATAATTTCATACTGTGCACAGTGATAATTTTAACTATACGAATAATATCGAAACAATTTTCCAGGAAATATATCTAATATCGCATCTCCTTCACTTTCTCATCCGCTTTTATATCATACAAAATAAACAATAACAACATATATTATAATAAGCGCGGTAGCAATTATAAGACTTCGGTTTTCTCAGCCGCCCAGACTATATATATTATTATTATTATTATTATTATTATATATACGCTCAGAACCATAACAAATCTGCAGCATTGGCTGTCGTTTTATAATATCATACTCATATTATATACTTGCCAAATCCAAACAAACCGTTAGCTTTGCCGTTAAACGTAGTTTGATTTTTATCCGGCCCGAAGGCGAGAACTGCAGAAAATCCAAAGCCGTAAAAGTCGATCGAATGGTCGACGGTGTACAATATAATAGGGTCCAGGGGAGGGGGGGGGGGTGGAAGATTTCGGTTCGACTTTTACTGCGTCGTACAACAGACATATCGCACACAAAATATTTGTATAAACTTTATTTATAGGCCATGGACCGCGATCTGCAGCTCGTATATGTTGGATGGGTATATAAGCAATTCCAATTAAAATTTTGACGCTCCAACGCCGTTCGCCGTTTATGTAGGTTATATGTACACATCATAATATAAAATATAATATTTTGTACTTGTTATAGTGCGAATACAACTTAAAAATGTATAATTATTGTAACGGCGTATAGATATATCACGGTGGAAAATAAAAAACAATATTTTTTGAAAACTCTTTTATGTAGGTTCTCAATTTTTGTCGATTGCATCCGACTTAATTGTTAGGTACTTATCTACGTAAGCAGGTATACAACGATTTTTTTAACGTTTTATCATACTTTATTAAACTTCACACATGCACACGTTTCAACTGTAGGTAACCTCCCCAAAAGTTATATTAATCAATAATCATGATGGGTAATACATTCAATAAAATATATTCAGTAGTATTATAAATTCATAAATACAAATATATATACTACTATATCAGTGCCTACCAAATAAAGTGTATTTAATGCTATAATATGTCTTATGATGTACATTAAAGATTTCCTTGTTGTTTGCAAAAAACAAGTACGAGTTTAACGTGTAATGAATACCATATATAATTTTTAGGTATTGGTACTTACTCTTCTTTTATCGCTCAGTATTATTTCAATATTTCATACGGTATCAATATTATCCTATTACCAATCACCATAGATTAAGTTACATATTATAATATACTATATGTATTAACCTGCGTTGCCCGTGGATAAAATATAAAGGTTAGGTGAAGGTCACGATCCGAAATTGTCAATTCATACCCGCGGCGGAGAGTGATAATAATATGTGAAGACAGGAATTTTATTTTTTTTGCATATAATAGATATTATCCACCTATCTAACATCTTTATTGAGTTTGATGTGGTTGAAAAACGAAAACGATTCATTTAACACTGCAAAGTTTACAAAAAAAGTTTTTATTGCACGGGTATTTGAAAATATTTCAGGGCTAAGGATCAATACCTATTTAGTTTCAGTGTTTCACACTTGGGATATTTCTAAAACTGTGAGTGAAAAAAAAACATACTTATTTAGATTTTCAGTTATTGTTATTAATTTTAATTTATTTGTATTGAGGTACAAATACAATATTTAGATTTAATCATTCATCAATTATGATTATATTATAATTGTATTTTCGTTTTAAAAATTGTTTTAAATTTATCACATTAATATTGTGCATTCAATAATTGTGAAACACACATAGGTACTATTAATTTACACTTTACAGTGCCATTTTTCTCATTAACCATTTTATTAAAGACAATATTTTTAGTTTGCATATTTCATATTTTGAAGTTCATTGAATATTTTTCTAATTTTTAAGAGAGTATAAGAATCATATTTGTAGTTTTTTTACAGCATAATATAAACATCATATTTCCAATATTTTGGCATAGAAATGGTAACCCTCAGCAATATACTTTGCTTTTATGCATAATAGCTAC
Organism: Nasonovia ribisnigri; assembly: GCA_027563435.1. Lineage (NCBI taxonomy): Eukaryota > Metazoa > Arthropoda > Insecta > Hemiptera > Aphididae > Nasonovia > Nasonovia ribisnigri. Next base: position 110,444 of record JANEHU010000580.1, read on the forward strand.
TACCTGCGGCTCCTATTCTAATACTCTTACGACCTATCCGGGAAACCAAGTAATATTTATGCAACATTTGGTGCCAGTTGGTCAAAACCACTCAAAAGCTGTAGAATTGCATATGTCATTTAGATAGAGTCGCTCTAATAAAACCTGTATTACCCGTCTATCTATTTTAATTGGACTATATATCATTACCATTTTGCTTCAGTTGAAATATTCTCAATTATTGTTTTTTTGTCAAAATCGGTTGAGTATTTTTTTAGTATATTATTTACCTCAATCATTCACTTTGCCTCTTATATAGTTATAATTTTTAATAGCTGTTACTCGATTTTAATTTCAATTTTAAAAAGCTTTATTAGCCAAAATGACAAAATTGAATACAATAGTACAGAAAACATTATTTTATCCAATCATAATTTATAATTAATAAGTATGCAATTATCTGTAACTGATGATTAAACCCAATATATAAACCCAAAAATATTTGATTTTCGTAAGCTGAAAAAAAATGGATGTGTGAGCCACCCTAAGAGACCTCAATGTATTGAAAAATGAAACTATAAACCCTCCCCGTGGCTCGAGTACCAATAAGGAATCTATTAAATATTGATATAAATATATATATAACTTTTATTGAAAACGGTCTAGTAGATTTTGAGTCTACGGAGGATGTACAAACAAACAAACATTAATTTTTATGTAATAGATTATAAGATCGGTACTTTGTATTCAAGCAGTACATTTAACGAACAAATAGAAAAGAAAAGAATAATAATATATGCTTATTGCTTACAACTTACAATTCGTTACGACTCTATAGTTTTATCTTATAAGATAGAAAATGGCTTTATATTATTTTGAAGCGGATATTTTTTTACTCTGTTGTAGCTTTAACACAATGAATACCATATATTATATTATATAGGCATCTAAATGTATTAGGGTAGTCCAGTTATCATATTTATGTCAAGCCAGGCTTTATCGTTTTGTTGTTAAAAAAAAAAAGTGTCTTCCACAAACGAATTCACCGTTTAGATATTACATACCATCAAGATATGCAAATAGAACTTAAGATTATTCAAGCTATATTATATTTCTATAGACTAAATAATTATTTAAAGTGATGTTTTTATATAATGTATTATATACTTACCATATTTTTTTTATCATATTGTTCAAAGAAAAAAAACGTACAAAGTTCAAAAGGTTTAAAGTTAAAATATTTTATACAACATAACTATATACTGTAGGTACACTGAAACTTTTACTTTTTACGAAATCAAAAAATATTCACGTGACCAAAATTAAAAGGTAGTCATTTTAGTATTTTACTTTGGATTCGTAGTTTTGTTTAATGTAAGTTTTCCGTTAAGTCTTCTTAAAGTAAAACATTATTCTGTGTTTTAAATATTTCAAATTTTAAATGTAATACAATGTACTTTCTGAAAAATGTTCAGTCTGCAGTTTACTATGTTTTTAATATCCAAATAGATGGCCTACCTATCATAAATAATTGAAATGCAAAATTATTTCATTTACAGCTGGCTATGCTTTTAGCATTTTAACGTTCAGTCTTTTGAATTACGTTATGCCTTTAGATACAAACATTTTGTTTTTATACGAAGAGTAATAATATTATGACATAATTTTAGACGCCTTGGTTGGTTGATTTTTTTATGGCGTAAATCTTATAATCTGTATAGTGTATGAAATACAATACCTATAAACAGAAATGCAAGACCTTTGAATAATGTATAAAGGCTGATGACTGATGAGATAATAAAAATTAAGGTGTCCGCTGACATAAGTCACTTTAAAATAACAAACTCAGGTTTTGGTTAAATTGTTTTGAATTATAGTGATTAGAATATTGTCATAATTAATAATAATTATTAATTACCTATTGAATATCATCACAACTCACAATAAGAAATTAGTCTCATAATATAAATGGTATATATTTTTAATGCATGAATTCAGTATTTTTTTTTTTTTAAATAAATACTTAAATATATTATACAACAGATATCTATACAAACATTACTAAAACGTGGTACATTTTGAATTGGTCGTATGCTATAAAAAGTGTATACGTAAATTTTCGAGCGCTAATGGGCAATCTGTCAAAGCGAAACAAAATCAATAAAAAAAAAAGTTTGTACCTAAATGTACATTAAAATATAAACTAATTCTAACCTATTAAAGACAGTCAGCAATTTACACCGTTGTCTAGTTGAAAATGCTTAACTATATAGAACTGATAATTTCATCGATAGTATAAAATATGATAATCTATATTATATTACCTATAATATGGATAATTTCCTTTATAGTATTATTGGAGCGTAGACAAAATTAAACAAAAAAGTTCATCTGTTTTAACCCTTTAATTAATCTTTTGCAATTTAAGTAATTTTATAAATAATAAAGTTTTACTTTAAGTTAGAGCTTTAACATTAGGTACTGTGTTCATTCAGATTTGTACTGGCATTAATCATATTTAAAAAATCATTAACTTATTTGATTTGACATAAATGTGGCCATATTAAACTAAAAATTCTATGTTATAACAATTAATGTACTGCAGTATATTTTAATTACACAAGGTGGGTGATCCGCTAAATTTATTCATTATTTACGAAGGAGCGATATATTGTTCTACAACAGTTTATTATTAATTACATTGTGAGTATGTTTAAGGAATTACCCTGACATGCTATACCTGTCTAAATTGTATCATGTTAATATGTATTATAGTATTATTACGTGTAATTTTATTAATTGAAAGATAAATATAATATATTCTATTATGAAGTAAAATTTAACTAAACTTTTAAATTCCAGAGTATTAAAGATGTAAAGTTGTTTAATATAGTGCTATGTACTAATATATCAAGACAATGTTTTAAAAAACATTTATGCACAAAAAAGTAAATATATCATTGGGTTTTATATTGACTATGTTAATTTAATATAGAAAAAAATGATTTGATGTATATTACAAAATATATAAAAATATGTATTTACAATAATTGAGGTGGGAATGGATAATACTACTATACATATATTTTAGATACTGATCAATTTTAGCGCGAAGGTATGCACTTAGGTATTTAATACTAATGAATTATAGATTGAATATTTAATCATATGACTAAAATGTATTTATTAATTTTGATTATTGAACAACTAGTTTCGGCTACACTTGTTAATAAACTGTGAAGCTACTTTAATACCGATATAGGTAGCTAATAAATTATGAAAAAGTTCAGTGTATTTATTCAGTCAGTCATAAATTTGTTAAGTAATCACTACCTATATTATATTATGCTACTGTTGAACTTAATTCATTTTTTATTTTGTCTAATTAAAATGTCCCACAAAATGAAGTGTTCAACTACAATTTTTATTCTCGTATGCAGAACTCATCATTCAACTAACAGCTGAATTCAGATGTTTTAAATAAAAACAGTTCATTCAATTTGTTCATATTATTAAATGAATAACTATATCTAATACCTGAATTTGAATTTAATTTACGGTACATAATTTTTTGCTAAATGTTATTCATAAATTAGGATTAAATGATAAAACAAATTATTTCTGTAGTCTGTTGTCCATATTATGACGTATACGTGTATAACTATCAACTTTTAAGTATAACATGCTAGGGTTGTCGGTATTTTGGAATACCGGTGTACCGTAATTTGGTGATCACCGTTGTTACCAAAAATACTGTATAACCGGTAATAGAGAATTTTATATGGTACCTGATATAATAACGTTGTAATTGAAAATTTAATTATTGCATTATCGGGTGTCTTATGAGTTATATTCCGATTAAAGGCTTTTTACTTATAGACTTATAAACTTACTTACCCATCTTATATCAAAAGCATTGATAGTCGTGAACCGACAAAGCGCAGTAATGCAGACCGTTCACTAAAAGTATATAGTATGAATATATAAAATAAAAGTACTATAGGTAACAATATTGAAATATATAATATTTATTGTATTTTTATACACAAGTAATACATTATTAGTAACACAGTACGAGGACTCTAAAAAAATTAACTTACCACATTTATTTGTAAACTAAAATTATGAATTATGATATATAAACATGTACACAAATTTTTATTAAATATATTTATAAGCTTAATTTTATTGAAATAATAATACACACTATAATAATATGTAGGCATAGTATGTAGTATACTAGTATGTATACCGACATATAGTACATAAATTAATTTGTCAATAAAGTTGTTAAATGTTGATATCTAAAATTCAAAATTTCAAATAAAATAATAATAAATTAAAGAGAATAAACTACAGTTTTTGAATTATTAAGGTAGAATTCCGTAGAAACTATGATATTATACTTTAGGTCAAGAAGGGTGAATAAATTACAATGGTATTTAATATTAGTAACCTCTATATAAGTATATATATTATATGTATAGGTATTATATATATTATACAAATGTATTCGTTTATAGATACAATAACTATGTTTTAGGTTGTTTTTTAAGTGCTCCAAAACTCAAGAGAATCAAATAAACCTACTCATAACCAAGTGTTTGTAGTTTGAAACTCGACAGAATAACTGTTTTTACGATAGTAATGATGTGTCTTAGAAAACAACTAATAAAATGGGCATTTGGAAATTTTAATTTCATAGACCTGGAAGCTATAAATCAGCCATCATAAAAGGCTCCATTAGGAAGGTACTTGATTTTTTATCACCTTCTTTTTACTCGTTCACCAATAATAGTTTATCCAAGTAAACTTCAAGTGAACAAACTAATAAATATTTAAAGGAAGACAGTTTCAGAATTTAGAATCACCTACCAGAAATTAGAATACAAAAGGTTTATTTGGTTTAATTAGGTCATAGTAATATAGATCATCAAATAGAATTTCGCTTTCTGAAATATTCATGAACTTCAGAATTAGTGCGGAATTATTAATACATGACAATACACAGAAATGTGGTTAGAACGTGTTTATTCTTTTGTGTTAAATTTTTTACTTAAACATTTAATAAGCTTTACACTGCGTACCATTTGTTATGTTGACGGTACATTAGTAGGTACAATATAATACTTAACGGGCCATTGCCTACGGTCACGGTTCGACTAAAATACAAACGCTTATAAGCTGCTTAAAACATTCAAATTGACACTTAGCGTACAAATGTAATGTACAAATATTAACCTTTTGTTCATCGTTCCAAGTCTTGATGACTTCTTGATAAGACTTAATAAAATATAAAATCAATACCTTTACTAGTCTGAGTATTTTTTAACACGTTATGGAAAAGGTTACAGATAAATATTTATTATATTTACCAATAATTTACTTCAACTCACTTTTTTTAATTCCAAATACTTTCCACTCTAGTAAAATTAAAATAGAAACTACCTAGCTCAAGTGGATTACACTGGAACTAACCAGTGGATTTTAATCTGATTTATAAATACCTAAATCGATCAAAGAAAATAATAATTTATATCTCATCTACGTTATTAAGTTATTTATTTGAAGTGACTATTCGTGCACTTTGTTGTCCGTAATAAATCTTTACCACATGCAGTTTATTCCTATTTTACCTATCAATATTTCGAGGACAGAAGTTAGGTCATTATAATTATGCTTTAAACTTGCTCTGAAAAATACTCTAGGTATCATTTAAAAAGAAAAAAACATGACTATCAGATGAGTGGTTCCAGAGACCATGCATGACCAATTTCCATTTTAACATTAATTACATATAATACGCATGCCTATAGATGAATAAACTATACATAATACGATAGATTGAACTTTTTTTTGACAACATTATCGTATAAATTATATAATTAATTATTATTATAGTACCTATATCAAAATAGGTATCATAAAACATTGTAATTAACTATTATAACTTATATGTCAATACCGACGTACCATATACTATTATAGATCAATGGTGTAAATAGCTTAAAATTATTCTAAATATTTCAAAAGATACATTGAGTATAGAAATAATATACTATAGTAGTCTTGAAATGTTTCAAGTCTTAACCATTAATATTTCTTGAATTACAACAAAATACGATTAATAATCCGACTTATAATACATTTCATAAAAAATATTGAAGAAATATTTAGGTACTTCTTTTAACCAACGTTATAGGAAGGTACTTATATCATAAATATGAGTATACGTTAAAATATATTAATATTATAGTATACAAATACAGATGAAATAAATCATGTTTTATGATAATTTTGGGTTTTTATAAAACATAAACATTACGCGTAGAAGTATATACATTCGGAATTGATGATTTTATAAACTTTTTTTTATTATTATTAACAGCCATCAACTCACATTCGAGTAAATAACCAAATATGTCAGTTACACAGTGGAACCATCAACAACACTCCAGTGACCAGTCTATATTATTGGCTATAAGGTAATTTACCCATCAATTTTTACTTAGTACTTATATAATTTAAAAAATAAATATATACATGGGTAATGTACATTTGTATATATAGTTTATAACCTAGATTATTAACGGTTTTATGGAACTTTTTCTGTTAATAAACATAAAATATATATTTTTAAATTTTTCTTCGAAATTTCGAAGTGTTGTCACTGAACTTATTCTTTTGAAACTTTCTTGAACAAATCAAAATGTTTTGAATGTTTTGCTTTTTGTTATTTATGTCATCACAACTTACAGTTGCCAGATATTGCATTATATATTTATAAAGATTATATAAATAAATATCTATATAAAAAGTTATTCACAATTTTTTAGAAAACTACTAATAATTAAAAAAAAAAATATCGTTCTAAAAATTTAAATAATACCATCTGTGTTACTTTTCAATCGATGAAAGAAGTTATACTGTATGAAACTTTTAAGCAATTTTGTCTTAAAATTATTTTCCAAAACTAACTTATGGTGAAAAAAAATCATTACCGTTATAATAACGATCACCATCGAAAAGTTTCACAAGTCGAATAATAATAATTTTCATGTAGTATCGTAAAAATTCTATTATAAAAGTCTTCTAATAGAGATATGATAATATATGGTTATTATTGTTTTAGACAATGGTTAGAGCGATACCATCAAATTGCAATATTACTGTAAGAAAACAATGTAATCACTCTAGTATCTATTTTGATTTACAACTGTCGTATACATACTATTCATTCGTTCATTTGCATAATCTTTATTACGATTCAATCGTAAATTAATTATTAATTGTCATGAAATTACTATAATATTATGTAATATAATATCGTATTTGCTATTTATTGATTAGAGGCAGAAAGTATAGTAAATTACTAAAAGCAACATTTCAATGAAATACATTCGAATATGTAATTATATAATTGTAAATAGATTGTACTAGCAAAAATGTAAAATACACGAGTGTGAGAGCATTTATTATAATATTTCATGGAAATGAACAAACATTTTTTGTAAAATTGCGTTATGATAATCACCTAATTTTTTTTTTTAGTTTATACCAATTATACAAAATCTCATCAATAATAATTATCTATACAACTCTTGATTTAAATCACGCAGTTTGACTAATTTATATTAAAGTTTATTTTACAAGCTTGATAATAAATTTCTATAACTGTCAACTGTCGAGAATCGTAATTAATGCCTATGTATAACTTGTCACCTAGTTGTTCTAGACAGACCAATGTCAAAAACAAATTTAACTTATTTTTTGATTAAAATAAAGTAGAAGCGACAATTGAACAGTGTCAGTTATATGCAGGTGTCAAAAAAAAATAAAAATAACGTAAAAAATACGGTCAAGGTGGAATCCCAAGCTGTGAGCTAATAAATGGGAATATATGGTAAATATGTAACTGATCGTCAAACAAATATGTAGTAACGGCTTAGTATACTTTTCTACACGTATTTTCAGTCTAACTCGTTCATTTTGTGTATTCTTGAAATTGAATATAGGATTTAGTTATATGGGTAGGTTACAATAACTGATATTCAGTATATTCACTATCTTGAATAGTTCAGAATACGCACGGAATGTGTCTTAAAAATGTGATTGACTTTATATGTTGAAATTTGAAATATTGAATCATAAAACACCAAAATCATAAAATAAAATAACCAGCAGATATACAACAGACATAAATCACATGAAATAAGAATCGTGAGTTTTATCACAAGTACCTGATAGGTACAACTCATCATGGTTGTAATATTATTTTTCAAATTTTTCATTCATAGTGAAATGTGAAAAATAAATAACAATAATAAATAAATAGTAGAGCTAAACCTATTTTGATTTTAAAACCAGAACAATTTAGGGTAGGTATAGCACATATATAAATTATGTGTAGGTATATCAAATATAGGTACAATTAAAAAAACTTAAAGACGGTCGTAGTTAGCCAAAATATTTTTTATACCAAATGGCAAATTCTACTGAATTATCAGTTTACAACTTTATTATTCTCTAATTTCTTTTATAGGCTTAGGGCTAGTAACAAAATATAATCGTTGTTGGTTTGGAAAAAATTTGTATGTTTATATTTGTTCTTTTATAAATATCATCATAATTTATCAATTATCTTACGACAGTATGTATACCTATTAATCTTCTTAGGTAAACCCAATAGCAATATTAATGAAATGTTCAGATGTTCCCTACAACTTGTAAAAAAAAAAAAAAAAAACAAAAAACAATATTATACTGTTCATTTCGAATAAAATCATTATGTTTACAAAAAAAATGTTTTAGGCCAACAACTATGATAATTTTGTCATCAATCCTGTGTCTTCTGTAATTTCAGGAATGAAAATTGTCAAATAACGGTTTGTTATCGAGTGAATATTGTATGAAAAATATTATTATGAATATACGACCAAATTGCTATATTTGCTACACGTACATGTCATATTATTACCGTATATGTACCTATTTTATGATGCGTATATTGTACATGTAATGTTGTATGTACATAATATATATCAATTGATGCGTACCTAATCGTGTTATGACTTATGATCTTATCAGGTAAAAATGGATCGGTGCACAATATTTATTATATATGTAGTTCGGTGCGCGCAGTCGTGCCATAATTTTTCGGCCAAAAGAAGATAAAGTACGCCACTGTGCTGCACCGAAAATCGACTATAGATTTAAATGGAAACGTTAATATAATGTTACGGGAAAAATATTTGTATTTATTGATTTTTTTCGTCTTACATGTTTATCGACACTCTGTTGTGGATTTTGTGTCTCTGTTTTAATAGATTTACATTCAAATCGGAAACTATCAGTTTTTATTACCATTATTGATATTATTATCTTCATGAAATGACATGTCAAACCGTATAGAAATGATTTACTTGATACTATAGCTTTTGACTTCAAAAATTCTTTATTAATAGAACCTATCAATTTATTATCGTCACGTATTATTTAATCATTTGGTAAAAGAAATCAAATCAAACCTTGCATCTATCTTCAATAACAGTTTTTTAGAATAAACATTTTAAAATTAAATTGAATTCATACAATCTGAATATCAATTATGGTTACAATAGACACTAATATGGTTTCTTAGAAAAAAAATAAAAATATATTTTAAAATTAATATATTTAATTGACTGAAAACTATCTATTAATTATTAATACAGCACAGTTCACTACTCTGCACAGTACGTGATAAACACCAGTAGTAAGTTAAATTCATACACCTATAAGTATCTACATCACAAACCAATATAATTATTTTACAATAATAATTTTCTAATTAAAATTTCCATTATAACAAACTTTATATTAATTCGTTTCATTAATATTATATCATATAATAGCACAGAGGCAGACTGTATTTTCTGAATTCGAATTTTGCTTTTATTTCGATTTGAAAACACTGACGCATAAAGTACATTGGTTATTTCCTGTAGGATTAAATGTTTGGCTCTTATACTGAAATGTCAAACTATGTCCGACAATTGAAATACAATGGAATATTTTTCTTAGAATTTCAATACTTACAGAAAAAAAAGAAATCGGGGCGCTCGCTCTGCTGTATTGTAGGCATCGAGCGTAACTCGTCATTGAGTAGGTCACTGTACGGATGTGATAAATTTGAATTCAATGCAGAAACGGTCTGTCGGCCAATATTTCTAAAGATATTTTATGAATTTATATCGTTATTAGCGATTTAATTTTCCTTTAATAATACTGCACTAGTACGGTAGGTGAACAATTTATATTATGATAAAATAATATTATTACTATCTGTTATTAACTTGCGACTCAATACCGTCAAACGTTGTGAGTAGGTTTATGGTATAAATAGCTTATAATGAATCTTAAATATTATTTTATAGGTAATCATATTATATTTATAAATTAATATTTTCAAATTTCAAGATCAAAGCATTGTTCTACTACGTAACGACGAATATTATTTAGTACGACTCGGTATGACTACGGAACACGGTGAGCCTATAATATTAATCTGCAGTTGTTAGTTACTTAAAATAATTAATAAAACATAAATTAGTTTTTAATAAACGAACATTTCAAATTACAGAATTTAAATTAAAGTAGGCAGGTAACGAATTAAATATTTACGTGAGCATTACAAACTCGAGTCAAAATTAATAATATTACGTACACTGGTCGTTATGCAGATATTATACTGGTTTTCACCATACTCACTGATTTCAGTACCTATTCATTATTTCCTATACGCATTAAGACACGATGTACTCGTTCATTATTATTTGTGATAAATAATATTTTATTTAGTGTGGACCAATGACATAGTAATTGATGGACGCATGTACATATATAATATATATAGGTTCTCAAATATATAATATTTTAGTCGTTGTTTATAATAAATACACTACTATATACTATAGTAGACAATATTATTATAAAGTTTGGTTTATGCGTGCATCTGATTACATAAACTATTGATGTGTTGAACCTATTAAAACCGTATAGGTGTATGTGTATATGGTATAATAACATCCAACTATCTAAATATTGATTGCATAGCTGTATTTTAAGTATACTGATGCGCATATGCTACATATACCTTTAGGCTATAGTCGCTAATTCATACGGCATACCGTGTACCAGGTACCTACACACACGCGTTAATATTTGCTTATTTCAATATGTTGAATAATACTCAAACGTGCGCTGTTTCCCTTGATAATAATGAACAGGTATAATACGCGCATAACATAATTAATCTGCAGGTCGGGGCTGGGCAGGGACGGTCTTCGAAAATAAAAATCACGGAATGAGGGGCGGGTGCAGTCCTCGGAATTCACGACTTTAGATGATTTTTCGTGCTCGATTTTTGAATGTCCAACTAATTTACAGCTTGTGCCTCGAAAATTAAACTATTCGCGTTGACTTTCGGCCGTCATAGCAAATGGAAATCCACAGTTTTTTTTTTGTGCAGCACAATATTGTAGTTTTCGGTCCACGATCGAAATCAGCTGATTGGCATGCATTACGTGTACATGATTTGATTATAATATGAACACCCGCACTTTGCCGTGTCTTGTATAGTTCCCGCACTACAGTGTACTACCCCCTTAGCCCAGGAATATATATATTTAGACGACCGCGTCTACCGCGTATATGGTATAACCTGTATGATGGAATATGAACCGCGCCATTACGGTAATTATACTTTATCAGGACACGTAATATAATATACTATAATTTACCTAATACATTATAATAGACAGTAATTGTGTCATCTTTCATTTTTTCTGTATCACCACACGTAGATGATTCCACCTCGTTTAACTCTTTATGATTAGGTAGGTACCTAATAGTTTTGATTAAGTGCGACATTTTAAATAATATTAGTTCAGCACCCGCTACTGAACCACTCTCGTTTCATCGCTATACTAGCTCCGTGTATCGATAAAGCGAAATATAATATTGTATTGATATTTTAATTTAATAATATGCGTTAAAATTTTATTGGTGTCACTGATGTCTTGTAGGTGCAGCGTATCAGAGGAAGACAATTTTTTTATAGTTATGACTATAAAATTAGTTATAGGCTCAACTAACGGGAATGGCTAAAGAGGTAGAACCTAACATTTCTTCATAATAATTCATGCAATTAATTTTTATAACAATATTACAGGAAATGTTATCATTTTAAATTGATAAGGATAATTTATTTTATTTTATTCATGCCTGTGAACAGCTATTCAATTGTAACAATTAACATTTTTAATAATCCGTTTGACATCGCTTTTATTAAAAAATTATTGAAATAAAATTGTATTGTTTTAGATTGACTATATAAATTCGTCATTATTTTGGTTCATGAAAAAATGAAAAAATGATTTAAATATTAATTAAAATTATTTACAATATATAATTACTTTTAAATCGAATTATTTTTTAATCTTACATTCTGGTACTATGTTATAGGTATATCATCTGATAATATGTCCTACCTGTTTTACTGTTTGAACGTGCGATGCGCAAAATGACCAACCAAATTTTTACCTGGGGGAATAATGATGAGCAAACGAGTAACTCCAAATGGCGCGTGGGAGATTAACTGGGATGTATCACAATGATATAATAATTTTATAAAAGGTCAAACAATATTCCCGAAAGCTTTAAAATTATTTTCGATAAAATAATTGTTTCCATGAAATAATCACACTATACCCATTGTACCTAGGTATATATATAATATTATTGATTGTTAATAAAACTAATAAATGATTTTATTAGAATAATTTAGTTTAGTTTAATATAGTTAATTGTAGAAGACACAGTGAAGTAGGCTGTAAAGTCAAAGCCACATACGTTGTGTTATCAATTGTTTTTATGGGGCTGCAGCTCTCTTTTAAAAATTTGATTGTAGTTGTAAAACAAAAACATGTTAATTAATTTGGTGATAAAATATTTGACGTTTTCTTGGCACGAACTTATCTATCTCTGTTGTGTATTTTAATTATTTTCCATATTTTAATGACTCGAGGACATATGCAATAAGGTACCTTTAATTGATTTTTGACAATCCATTGAGTGTGACCGAACAAATCACATTCATATTTATTTAGACCTTTTAAACAAGGTCGCTGTTAGAACTTAGAAAGCACCTAACACGTACAGTGGGAGCCAACATATTTTATTTTCTCCACTCTCACTTCCAGACAACTATATTATCCCCGGGTGATCTCATCGCGGTCGTCACAGTCCTTTCACATTTAGATATTTCATTATTTCGAGTGTTCGAATTCATTACCGAATTTATGGGGGCTTTCATCGAAGGCGATGACGAAATATACTATACGGTAAGGTAAAACGCCTAAAAACAATCGCCTTTTCATTATAGTGAAGTGTGTCTGGTCTCCACAATTTTCATTTTATTGCTTGTATCTTACTTCACAATATATTCCTCCTCCGCCAAATTCGCGGTTTCTTTTTCATTGTTCAATATAGCGATGCCACTACGGTATACCTACACAAAGAAATCAGCCAAATTCAAGTTATGGTTCTGAAATCATGCTCAGTGATCACTGCTTACCCACGAGTAATGTTGTTTCTTCGTCCAGTGCGAGTGCGTCTGATACGTAAAATCATAGATGATTCATATTATATAAATATACGCCATTAGTAGGAGATACTGTATACGATTGCAACACGGGGACCAATAGTAACACGTCATGCAATGTCTACCTTCACAGTCCAAACAAATATTTAAAATAAAATAGGTCAGCAAATAATAATGTTCTAGGAACTGTAGGTTAGGTATAAAGTTTATACTATAAACGATCATATCCCCAGTGCGATGATATAAACATGTTTTCCGCCAAAGGATTAGGGTGGCAAGATTTATTTTTGATTATTATTCAATGTAATTCATTTGTTAACTTTTTTACTTTAACTCAGTTTAACTTAAAGTAAAGTAAACAAGACATAAAATGTCGCTATTGGCTTCTTTTTTACGCATAGCATGCCACATTAATGTGTATTTATATATATATATCCACATACATGCTTATTGTAAATTTAAATTACAGATTGTTTGTTTAAAATAAAGTTAAAAAAAAAAAAACTTTAACTTTACTTTTTTACTTTAACCTATGGGTATTCAGTTCTTTGTTTATTATTATAAAATATATATATGCGCATATACTGAGAGAAAAAAGTTGTCTAAAATTAAATTGATTTTGATTCAAAGTACTCTATCTAATAAATATTTGTATATTTAATTTCTATGAGAACAATAGCAAATGTAACATTGTATCAAAGAATAATGGTAACAATTTATTTTACTTATTGAAACTTTATTTGATTAGACATTTGAAAGTTCAAAATAGTGAAAAACGCTTCTCACGTAGCAAATAGTTTCATATTAATAATAGTAATATAATAATATTTCTTTATTACGGAAATACATTCCAATTACAGTTTTTTTTCATTTATGTATAAAATATATATATTTTTTTTTTATTGATCTCAAATACAACTCGGCTACAAATGCCATTAGTTCTTAATTGACAATTATTATACACTTAATTCTTAGTACAACAATATGATTACATTTTGTAGATCAGATAAGTTAATTTTGAAAATTTCAGGATTTTTTTGTTCTGATCTGGGTTGGATCGAGAGTTTCGATCAAGTTGAGGTCAATCCACTCCTGTTCGTATAATAGGCATTTCGTCAGAATGGATTAACGAGTAGTAAAATATTTTTGTAAAGTGATAGTTTGATAAAAAGAATTAATTTACATTATATGGCGATTATCGTGGACAGCAGTATTGTACTTACATTTTACTATTATACTATATTTGTATTGAATTTTATTATTCGTCAAATATTGAATTAAATACATAATATGATGTAATTGTTTTTAAAATGTAAACAAATACGAGTGTATATCGTCCGCTAGATCAAAATGCTATAGCAAATATTAGACTAGACAACTTAAAAGGGCGTAAGTAGGGACAGTAGTTTCCAACCCTTCGATCTTTTTCCTTTAAAATTTTCCAGAGTTGGGTTCTTAAGTCAATGGTCATAATATAATGCAATATTAAGATTCTTGACATAACTATAGAAACCAAGTCAGTATTAAATTTATGAATAAAAATTTATTTTAATATGAAGGTTTGGTAAAAACATGCATGATTACACATGGTGAAAACTTAAGTTTTCTTTGGTAGCATGTTGGCGTATACTTAGTTAAGTAATAAAAGAGCCAAGTGAATTTCAAATAATCTTGGTTGTTTTCTTTAGTTTATTAGTATACATCAACTAAAGAATTAAAATATTTAAAACGTACCCACACCTTCATAACATGTATAGTGGAAAATTGTTTTCCCCTCCCCAAGAATTCTTAAAAATACCCTTTTACATATTATATATGTAATTAATTTAAAAAATCAATTAAAATATACTATAACCTACAATTAATGTAGATACCAGCAATAACAATATACTTTACATGAGATTATAAAGGTATATACTAAACTTTTTTATTGAATTGTTTAAAACGAACAATGGGAAAGGATAAGTCAGTTTTTTAGCTGGAAATAGTTTAACTGATTAAAATCGTTATTTTAGAAGTATTAATTACAAATGAAGCAACTATAGGGATATGTTTCTCTGAATATTGTTTCATACACTGAAACAATATTTTCGTCTCCCTCCCAAATTAATTACAAAAATAATAAACTACCAGCAGGTAGCTGTCAAACCATACGGAGTATAATGGTTTTAAAGTGTATTTCAATAAACATTTTTCATGTACCAGCTTTAAACGAGTTTCATGTTTCGCTCTGTCGCTTAAAAATCACCCAAGTTTGAACTTTAATGTGATCAATTTTCCACTATCTTGTACTAAAATAAGTTTATCGAGTGATGTGATACAACACAAATTATGTAATCACAGACGGCCGCCTGGTTGCAGTGGCCATACCAAACTGTATTTTTTCTTATATTAAAAAGACAAATTGAAAATATAAATTACATATATTTATGCTCTTTAGTTTTAATTGGAATTTATAATTTTGTGATAACATATATTTATTATTTAATTATATAATACAATTTAATATCTACGTGTGTTTGATGTATTCGTACAATTTTTTAATAATACAATTTTTGTATAGAATATCATCGGTAGGTAGGTATCAATGTAAAAGTCATTAGTAAAATGTAATTTTATAAAAGTGACGTACACAAAAAAATAATAGCAGTCCTTGATTATAACAATGAAACATGTCCGGAAGGAAGTTAAACACCATAATATTATGTTAAAAAATGAATTGAAATTTGTAGTATTATTAAGTTGTAACTTGGGATAAAAACCATTAAAAAATACTAGAATTTTATTTACGTCAAATATAATATACCTAAGCTATGACGGGTAATTGTGTTTTATAATATTTTCTTCTAAAGCTTTAGAATCGGCATGCGCACAGTATTTGCATAACACCAACTATGAAATAAGTGAAATATTTTGCATTGGAGTATGTACTTGAGACTTGAGTAGTATTACAAGTATAAATGTCAAGTTACAGAGGAGAAAGACGTACAGTACTTTTTCCTAAAACATTTGAGCAATTTAGAATAGTCCACATTACTATAATGTTCAAATAGCGACGTTATTTATTTTTTTCATAACAATTCGTAGGTAGTTATTGTGACCACGTTTGAACAGTTTTCTAAATAAACAATATTAAAAGGCTTTTAGAATAACTTATGAGTAAAATATTTTTTTTAGATTCAGCCGATCAAGCAAAATGCTAATAGTTTTACGATTACATTTGTAAATATTTTTTTTATTTTTTTTTTTTTGATGAATACTTTTTGGAGAAATAAAATGTGTTTTGTAAGTTTCACATATTTTTTTACCGATGGTAAAATCTATTCTAATATATAAAGCGGTAAATGCATTTCTGGTGAGTTTAATCTTAGGAACTATAGGTACTGTACCGATTTTAATAAAAGTTACATCAACAGATTTCCTCGGACTCAGAGAGTGTCTTACTGTTTTTAGTTTCTTTTTTTCAACCCGCTATAGGTTGCTATTATAGGACGACTCACGTATAAATGTCGTTTTAGCACACGAAAATCGAATATTATTTTTAGTTTATATCAGAGGAGATTTATTTGGATACATTTTTTCCCAATGCAAACTTAATATAAATGTGATGGTGGGGATTTATTTGGAAAAATATTGCTTTTCGCACGTTAAACTATAATATGTCACCTGTTCTAGGGTAAGCACGCCTGAAAATGCGTACGAACATTCTACTAAAAATATGACCAAAAATATCATTTACCGCACAGCTTTGGAAAATTGACACTATTGCAATTCATTACAATCGTATTTTAATTAATTTTTGTTATCATTTATCTTGCGCAACACAAACGCAAAGTGTTCTCGAATTGTATAAACTATGATTCTTAAACTTGCACAATTAAATTAAATATTGCATGAAACACGCACAGATAAATTTGGCTGTCTGTGAACCGGAGAGGAGTGAAGTACTACGCTCAGCTGGTGGATAGTTAATAATATGGTCAGAATTATAATAGCTATACCTAGGTAGTAGTTATTTTAATAATATAAAAAGTATTAGCACTCGTATGACTAATCAATTATTATAGCCGCATTAACTGTGAATTAAACTATGAAAAAATTCCGTTAAAATGGATACTTTTAGAACATTGGTATAATCTTGGTTGTAGCAGTACCTGCTGTAATAATAATAAAAATTTAAAACGCTTTTGAAAAAAATTTAAATTAAAGATAAAAATACATAATAAGCCACTACTTAAACAATCGGACGTACACCAAGCAATTACCTTTAATATATTAATATATTTTATTACAAAAATGTAGCTATTGCAATAAAGTTTGAGTGAGAATACTTTATGTTGGCCGAGTTATAAAACTTTCATGATTTATTTGAATATTTAAAATTAAAAACTCCTAGAAAAATTGACAAAACATTTTCTCGTACGGAATACTTTATAACGATGAAAATGTGACGTTAAAAATTTGAAATAAATAATAAATGTGAATAATATGAAGAACATTTTACCCGCATAAATCATGAAATGTTTAGGTATAGTCTAAACATAAAAGCTGGTTTTTGCCATGGGAGTACTATAATATAATTATTATAAAACCTGAACTCTGGCACGTTAGATTTATATATAGAACAAAAAGCAGCTATAGTGACACATTTTTATTTTTTAGTAAAAATTCTGCAAAAATGATAGGCTTTATTTTATTTCCTCTGATTTATATATTTATAATATTCTGTTTATGACAATACGTGTATTGTCATAACTTAATAAATTGTTATAATTAGGTATTTTATTATTATACTTACATTATTAACATCGTCACATACTTACATATTTCCACATCGATTTATTCAGGATTTTTTGTTTATAAAATACCAATAATTTACAGTGTTTTTTTAATAACGATACACTGACGCTTTTGTACAAATTGCATTTTTTTCTTTTATATTTTAATGTTTGTGACAAGTCTGATTTCAAAGATATGTAGGTATGTAGTGGAATTACAAAAAAAATTTTGTACAGCTATTAGGTTAATAAATTTTTAACATACTTTAGTAAAGTCTACGTCTACTACACCTCTAATAAATAGGAGAGTGCGTCATTCAATGCGTCATTCGCACTGTTATTTGCAGAATCTTGGTCCATTGTGATTTCAACAGGATTTTTATTTTGAATTAGGAATTCAAAACGATTTGTAGATTTAAATTATTTTTTACCATTATTTTTTTTTTTTTTCGGGAGCTAAGTTGATGACGGAGGCCCAGAAGTTGACGTTGATGACGAACTTGACAGATTTCCTTTATTCAAGAGCAACGCGTTTGAATTACTATTATTAAACAAATTGCCGGAAAAATGAGAGACGAGATAGTTTCATTATTATTTATCGCATTTGATCGTTTAAACATGGACGGTTTGTTTTAGTGAATATTCTGATCACATTTAATGTTTCTTTGATTGATATGGGAATGGGCTAAGTCGCTAAGTAGCAGTGGGTAATACTATCAAGACCAGCCAGGACAGCCGCGGATAAGGAGACGTCACAAACAAAATAATTTAGATATAATATATAACAGTTACGCGCATTTACGCTGATAAGTTACTTGATAACTACAGTGTTATTTTTACTGTTATAATATTATTTATAAAACAGACGAATTAATATTCGACGTATAACATTGATTTAACATGATTAAACCAAAAAACGAAAAAAAAAAAAATAAGAATATAAAATAAAAAGAATATTATAGACTGTATAGTAGGTATGATAAGAGAACTAAAATCAATAAATACATAAAATTATATTTTTATCATGCCCGCACTGAGTTTCTCGGCTTTTCGATGCCGGTTTCGAACTCAAAGCTTCGGAAAATAATCTTTTCCCGACCAGCGGACAGTAAATGTTTCTTTTCCCCAGTTGTAAATAGCTGGTGCTGTAAGTGGAAATCCCTCTGCGCAGTGGGCGGAAAAACGGAAATCCCCCGCCGTACAACGGTCGGAAAAGTTTCAAATCAGATTAATATACACGCGAGCGTATCGATGATATACGTTTTATCTAACATATATCAAATACTAAACTGGTAGGCGTATTTATACTAGCGTACTGCTGATGTAACAGTAAGGCGAATCTATGGATAGGTACCTACCGACAACGTCAAGATCAGCTGTCCGTTATGGATTACTATTATTATATCTAATAACGATAGATGTGTTTTCAAAGGTGGCAAAGGCGGACAAAAAAAAAAAAAAAATATTACCTATTTGTGGCTCGTTGGGGCGAGAAGGCAATTTCAGAAAATAGCTCACTTGCCCGAGCCCTTTCCACACAATATACTGTTAAATCATTATGTCACACATAGTGCCTTTAGGTGCCCATTATATTATATAATATTGTATAGGTATTTCTTGTTAAAGTTGAAAAATATACTCTGCAATGAAATTCTTTTAACTTTCTTATAATACTGGCTATATATTTTATAACACGAAGTTTAAACATCGGTACAAAACTTTAAAATAATACATCCTCGCACTACGTAGTTAATATTAATATTATTTTTATATTTAATTTGATAACGACATACTTTTTTTGATATTTGTAATCATACGCGTAAAAGAAATACTATAACTAGCTGGTTCTAGGTAGAACCAATTTAATATTATCCGAGTTAGATAAACCTAATAATACATTAATTATATTATATAAATTTGATACATTAGGTACTTTTATATTTTTGAAGCATTATAATAGTATCGAATCAAACAACTATTCATATAAAATACTCTTCCCACGTTTTATGTAAGAACTTTTCTACGATAATTGGACATTCGAAACGTTGTTCTTCACAATGTACGGTGTCAAGACTTTTATATATAATATAGGACATTATATTACGTAATATATATCAATTAGTGATTTGGTACTGTAAAATGTACAACGAATAAAGCTTTGATTTTATATTACTATTAGGTACAGTATAACTTAATACTATATGTATAGATAATAAGTATTTCTTATTTTAAATAATTCTGTTTTTTTTTTGTTTTTTATTCATTAAAATATAAATAAACCATTTTTTATACTGCCAGTATATGTAGGTATAGGGTAAGAAGTAAGAACAAAAATAATTTGAAAAATTAAGTTTTAAATTCATAAAACAAATAAATAATTTGATAATTTTTTGTTGAAGTGCAACAAGGGATGGAGTCTAGATGCGTTACGATAAAATATGATATATATATGGGTACTAGAAATTAGACATTATAGTAGGTGTACCTATCAGTTTTGTATGAAAATATAATATTGTAATATCTTTTTATTTTAGTCATAAAATGGTAACAGTGGTATCGAAAAACGAAAAATGGCTGCGTATGAGGATTGCCGAAAGGTCCTATAATACAAACAATATCGCTTAGCGAAATGGGAGCAGAATAAAATAGATATTTGAAATATTTACATACGTATAAATGGTATAGATATAAATAATACACTATTCATAGACCAATTTAAGATTTAGCACCCCGTTTCATTCTTCTTTGTGAAAATACAACTATCTCGAATACATTTTCTTTGATCGATAAGATAATGAGAATTGTTGTTTGGATTAGATAATTACATCCCAAAAGAAGATCACTATAAAATGTACCGATATATTATTATCTTAGAAATTGACAATTGTATTTAATTTAATTTATAACTCATTTGTGTTTATGATATTTCTACTGCGTATATTACCTTGGTGTGCAACGGAATACAGATACATAGTTTTATCCGTGTTTAGTATAATTGAATGCACAATGCCAAAACAGGTCCAAATTTGTAAATCTAAGATTTCAAGGAAGAAAAAAATTGATACTTGGAAAAGAATAAAACTTTCAGTATGAATTTTCATTGTATTTTTTTATGTGTGACAAGAGAGTAAATTATTAGGAAATCTGAGACATGACAGTGTTTCTAATAAGTATTATTTTCTCATAATGACTTCTTTTTTTAGTACTTATATCATTTATTTCCGTTTTTATGGCTACAATTTTATTTATCGTCAATAAAAGAGAAAAATATTTTATTTTATTTCGTTCAAACAAGACTTACAGCATTACAACATCATTTGTGTTAGATCCTGAACGAAGCGCGATGAATGTATAGTTTTACAATAATATTATGTGATTGCGTGGTATCCTAATTATCGGAAGAAACTAAAACTAGTTACGGAAAAACGGAAGTAATTACGCAACACCATTGTTATTTTTTTGTTATTAAGCCACGAATAACCGTAGATAAATCTAAATTTTTAGTTTTTTTTTAAATTTCTGTACAATGAACATTTTTGTTTTCGCCTTAAAAAGCTTAAGAAGTCGAAAATTTCAATTCTATAAACAAATAAATCTATGTCAAAAAAGCAAAAATTATTTTGGAAATTAAATCATGTCTAGAAAATGCTCATACAATTGTTTCATGAAAATTTCAGACAGTTATAATTTTAGGTTCCTCAAAAGTTGTTTTCACCGCTAATAAAAATATCAAAAATACAGACAAGGTTTTTTTTTCATAAACGTTTTAAGTTAAAATTGTAATGTGCCATATCATCAGTATTACAAAAACTCTTTTGATGGCCGTCGACTATGAAATATCGTGTCCTACTATCTTGTTCCTTATATTTTATAAAGTGTATTTATAAAAACCTCCCTGATTTTTTTAATTTTAAACATGTTTTTTAATTCACAAAAAACTGTGTTCATATAAGCCTGTCATCATTTCAGCTAAAGCATCATCTGTTACCAATGTTAATAACTTAATTTTAATTGATCTACTAATTACAAAGAATCTTTATCTAGTACAGCGGCCACATCGGGCCGTGATTAACACGATTAACGTAATATGCAATCCACCATGAGTTCACAAAAATCTAAATCCATCGTTTCTGCTATAATTATATCCAAAGGGCGTGTACAGAGTGTGCAATATCGTTAATTAAACATTAAAACCATTCTATTCACTCAGATTCTGAAACACTACCACATAATCCGAGCAAATATAAATTCACCCGACTTTAACCCAATCGCAACAAATATTAACAAAAATAATATTTATTTTTTTTACAAAATAATTATTAATAAATACTATTATCGGGCCCTGCAGTTGCGGAGACTGTTGAAATTGACCAAGAACCAATAGCCAGCGAACTTCCCTCTATTCAAATCAAAACCTCCACCACCTAGTTTTATTTGAGCTATAAATGACTACAAATCATTCTGTGACAATATTAATTAGCTAACGAAACGAGAACCGTTTTTATACATAAGTTACAGAAATGTTGCCTAAGTTTCAGCCGTACAAAATGTTACTGTAATCACCCTCCTAGATGTGTTCGCTGTGAGGAGTTTCAGATCTCTGATAGCTGCCATAAACCTTTTGATTAACCAGTCAAATGCACGCTTTGTAATGGAGACGACCCAACCAATTACAGGAGTTGACCTGCCTTAAAAAATTCCAAGCTTCCTTTTTTCCTATACTGAAGTAGATAAACTCAAATCACAATATTTTTAATCATATAAATAGACACAAATGTAAACACTACTTACAATACGAACTCTCCGCCAAAAAGTTCATATGCCCAAACGACATTGAACGATTCCCCACATCAAGACGACCTTTCTACCATCTTCCTAAACCTTGACACAATATCCCAGTAACTTTTAATCATTTGATCTCCTTACTAACTACTTTCATGAAGAAACTTATGTTCTTTTGTAATGATAAATAGACCAATTAATATGAGTTGCCTTAGGAGTTCATAATTGGAAGTGGTGTACTAGTGTCAATGGATGTGCCCTCTTCATTCACTTAATCACATCTAGTTAACATATTATCAAATTAATTAATATTTATTATGCTGTTTATGTTGTACACAGATTGTAAATTGTATCTTTAATAAAAATAATTTAAAAATAATACATTACAAATTATGCTATAGGTAGGTAGTTAATAATTTACAAACATTTTAATTTTAACACCTCAAGTTTAAATTTAGTACAAGATTCTTCATAAATTGTTCTTATGAAAACCTAAAAATTTCCAAAACAAAAATGTACAACCTTTTTTTATAGCCCTTTTAAATTTATCTTTTGTCAAAATTGGATATTGAAAAATTATGTTTTAATTTATAT
The DNA here is from genome assembly GCA_027563435.1 of Nasonovia ribisnigri. NCBI lineage: Eukaryota > Metazoa > Arthropoda > Insecta > Hemiptera > Aphididae > Nasonovia > Nasonovia ribisnigri. The sequence continues at coordinate 134,219 of JANEHU010000580.1, forward strand.
GGTTGTAATTCTAAAAATATTATTCTTAGGGACTTGAAACTTTTCATTTCAACCTACACGTAAATTATTATTCACTAAACAAAATTAAATTTTCAAAATATTTAGATTATTTTTAAGTAATAAGAGGCACTAACGTATTCACACAAATCTAAGTTCAACAATACATCGGTATTGCCGTATTACTAATAGAAAAATAAATTAATAATTTCAATATAAAATGTATAAGTTGATATTTTATTATTTTTTTAATATATAGGTAATTAAATATTATTCTTAGAAACACAGTATGCTGGCAGAGCGTCTCAGATCAAAAACTTTTTTGAAAACCTACAATGACATAAGCTTTTGGAACAGTAAGAATGCTTTAATATTCAAATTTGAGGGTGGTTTTTGCTAGTAAATTGGATTTATTGATACGTTGGGCGTAGGGTAAAAGTAAAAAATTCGGTATTTTTAAAAATTGAAAACATTTATAGACATTTGAAATTTACGTTATAAAGTGTTCAAAACAGTTTTTTATGCTAGGTTAAAAAAGATTGAATATTATAAAACAAGATACAAAAATTGTCAAAATTGTGTAAATTTTCAAATTATTTTGTGGTTAAATATTTATAAAAATATTAGCATTTTAATATTAGTATTCACCAATTCACTATTATATTACTGTAAGAACTTATCAATATGTATTTCACTAGGTATATAATATTAACCTTCTACTTATGACAGTATTACGCTTATATTAGGACAATAGGACAATAACTAACTTTCGATTGCTACGCAGATATAGGTTAGTTAAAGTGTATGACGTAAATTATGGCATATAAATAGGACCTTTCGATGTATTCGTAAAGACACTCTTAGACCGTCATACTGAGTAATGTTTATACAGTTCAGTTGTGTGTTGAATTTGAACTATAGTTATATTACAGTACTTACATAACCATAAAGTCTTGTCATTTATTCACATTGCATACCTAAATCGTAAGTCTACAGTCAAGCTTTAATTTCAATACTACGGTTAGATATTGTTATATACAATGTTCCATATAAGTTTTGCTTACTACTAATTGTACGAAAAAAGAAAAAAAAGTTAAGTACAATTCAACAAATATTTTACATGAACATTTGAAATAATTTCAATTTCGATGAACTTGGAAAATCTGCATGATTTCTCATTATACGTGGTTTTAGTTAGGTCAGTCTCTTAAAAATCATGTGGTGATTTTAATTCAAACAATGAATTTACCACTCAGTGAATTGTAATTTTAAATAAAATATTGGGCTAACCAGTCGCCAGCACGTGACAATTTGAAATTTCTTGCACTCATGGCTCGGCTGTTTCGTAATATTATGTACATAAGTAAATCGTTAATTTTTCTCAAACACCATCGAATTATTACATAAAGCTTGAAATATTATTAATTATTATATAAGTATCGAAAATAGTATATTGAAAAAGCTAAACTAAGTTCAATGTACCAAAAAAAAATTACATTTTTTAAAAATATTTAAATCTGAGGATTAGCGTATTTGCGTTTCATATTATTTTTATTAATATACATATGCATCGAGGTTTGATTGATCAAAATTGAATTCTTCTTAATACTTATTCTATTAATTATTAATACAATTTTCAAATAAATAAACCAAACATTTTTTTATTACAATTTATTAGTTTTTAGTTTTTTTATTGCGTAATATATACGTATCTTTTTATAATCTAAATAAATGGTTAATACCTAAAATCGAAATCAATCACTCCGGCCCCAGAGTACATAAATTCACCATGTGGATTTGGTTTAAATTAATGTTGAAATGTATCAGCGGTACAATATTTTTTATGTATGAGAAAAAAAATGTATTATTGAAACCAATGAATAATAAATAATCTAAATATGTGTATTTTATGAAATTATAATTTATAATACAATTATATTACATATACATGCAAGAATGATCAATGCCCAATGTCATATATTGGGACGAATTTGACCTATGTCATAAACTCATAAATATTTGATCATGTTAATATCGTTAAAACGGCCAATGTCTCTGACACAATATGTCCAAAATAGTACATGGATTGAACATATTAATATTAATCAATAAAAGTATAATAATATATATATCATATAATATTATCTATTTGTGTAACGGGCCTATCTCGACATTGGCAAAGCGTTGTAGGTACTTGGGTCTTAAATTATTTTTAGTTTGAGAACCTTAAAGTTGTATGACTATTTTACGGTAGGTATATAACAAAATCATATTATAGGAATATTATAATAATATGATATAGGCATAAATATACGGTTTCATAGAAAGTATACCTTTGACTGATAGGATGCACACAAAAGTATTATTCTCTGACTTCTGAGATGAATCAATTATTCGTTTCACTGTTTCAGATAACCATATAGCAAACGTATAAAGGATGGGCAGAGGAGGACCCTAAATAATGTCGTCGTGTAAAAGTTTATCGTTAATTCATTATAATTTAGACTATTTTATTACAGCAGCTGTCAATGCCCGTAGCCGATATAGAGTAAAGACATAATAATAATCAAAAACTTTTCGTACGATTCTAGAAAACTTTATAAACAATTTCGAATTAAATCGCCAACATCATAGACTCAAAGATAATATTCCGAGTATAAAACAATTTGAAAGCAATATAATCGCACGAGCCACGTTATTAATTTAAACTAAACAAATAAATCGATCGTACAGTGCTAAAGACACGTGGTTATGCGGCGAATATCGTGTGCGAGGAATGACGTGCGATGGCGAATATTCAAAGCCGTGTAAAACACTATGCAGTATAGTTGTCGTGATGATAAGCTTATTATCGTATGCTTTGAGACGTGAACGCCGAGAGCCTTTAACTATATAGGGACATTATAACATGCCGCCGTATCGTCGTTTTCCCTTGACTATAGCGTATGTATGTGGTGTTTTTCAGAGAGAGGAAAACCATGCCGGGCCAACGACAAGAGCGTATCAGGCTGTCGTCGATGGGCGGGGAGTCGACTTGCAGCAACAGCAGCAGCGGGGGCAGTGGCAGCGGCTGCACGACGATGAAAATTCGGAGACGAGTGGTAATGATGGGCGCAGCTAGGGTCGGTAAGACGTCCATCATCAAGCAGTTCCTGTACGACCAGTTCCCGGACCGGTACAAGGAGACCATCGAGGAATTGCACAGAGGCGAGTGAATAAATTGATATCATAGTTCGCGTGACGTTTTTTTTTTTTTTTTTACTTAAAAATCTCTATTTATTCAAAGGATAACGATGTTGTATCCTAACTGTATTTGTCAAAATTACACATTGTAATATATTGATATCAAATAACATGTTATTTTTTTTTCCCGAAAACTATAAATCGTTTTAATTACGCAAAACGTGAAAATATTTGTAAAGGTACACCACATAAAATAGTTTTTCTCAATTAATGTCGCGCTCTCAAATTTATAGTTATTAAAAATAATAGGTAGGTAGGTACTATGTATTACTATAGGACAGCGTATTGCGTCATAGTTTTAACTAAATGAGATATGTGAGAATCCTGATATCCGTTCACTACCACGTCCATTTTTTTTAAACTTGTTGGTTTTTAATTAATTATTTTTTTCAGAATCTCGGAAGCTCCCTCGTTAATACTGTATGTATTTTTTATCATAAACGACAAATTATTGTTTATAATTAAGTAACACATACACAATTATCCATTTAACGTACATATAATATACTGTCTACGCTCATTTGTATAAGCAACAAAACAATTTCAAAGTATAACACTAACGAAGTTACATTAACTGTATGAAAAACCGGCAATCAACATTTGGAAGTCCCTCCTTTTTATTCATATAAGACGTATACCTATCCTTTCTCGGAGGTCATAAATAATGTTGTAATAGGTCTATAATAATACTATCTTTCCAAAAAATAAAAATGAATGTCAATAATATTATCCTCTATAACTTTTGTAGTAGGTGATTGTTTTCTACAATTACTCAAAAATCATTCAAAAACGATTTTACGTGAGTGCATTTTATCTGTGTTGCATATGGGTGTGACTGTCTGAGGGAGAAAACTGAACGAAAAAAAACCATTTTTGATGTACTTACATATACGATTTAATTTTCACAAGTATTGATGCACACAACTGCGCAATGGGCTCATTCTTTTCACCTAGCTAATATACATTTTATCATAACTTTTTACCAATTTTTTCAAACATACCTAATATACCCGAGAAAAAATATGATAATCTCGAGTTTCTAGTTTCTATGTATAATTTATGAGTTTAAAATTAAACCAATATTAATGGCATTACTACATAATATTTTTAGTAAATTAAAAATAAAACAATGATGTGATCTAAAGTGTGTTAGTTTTGAAGTAATGGCAATATTAAGTCTATTAAATAATATAATCAGTACCTAACTATCTTAAATCGATTAACTTTGCGATGCCAACCTGAATTATGTCAATGCTCAAAGGGACACCTAAAGTATACCTATTTATAATATGGAGCAATGCGTGGTAAATCTGGGTTATTTTATAGAAATACGTGTGGAATATAAAACTAACATAGCTTACACCTAATCTAAGCACAAAGCTCTTACTATGTCACTATATTACCTGGGCACATAATTTAATTTTAGATAACCAACCGGCAAAACAATAATTTCCACGAATGACACTGTCTACTTAGTATTTTAGTAACACTTAATTTTGTGCTGCGCGTCGGTTTACCAACAATTATGTAAGCTTACTGGGTTCAATTTACGAAACTTGCATATAATATGAAAGCTACGGATTCAAACCATACCAAACTGACTGAGCCTTTAATAGTTAATAATGTACATTTTAATAATTTAAAATGATTAATGAAAATCATGCATTACATTCTTATACTTAATGTCCTTACAAATATTGTGTATACACAATGTAACATACTATCTTAACTTTAATATGCTATATTATAATAATTAATAGATCATAAATTCATGACTCAACCATTTTTTTCAAAGCCCGTGCCGAACACCATACAATGGTTATAACTTGTAGAATGTAGGTAGCCTACAGGTAAAAATCACATTCACTTTGTCCGTCACTTGTCCACCTTTTTTTTACATTAAATTAAGCCAATTTGCTTAAAACTAAAAACAAATTTCAAGACTTAACACAGAATAACTTTGTAAATTTCTAGATTTGATAATTATTATTCATTAGATATTATCATTCATCGCAAAAGAATACGTTGCGATTTTAAGTTTTACACTATCTCCAGAACAATTTTATATTTAAAGTTACCCCCTTTTGGTTCTGATCCCACAATATAGCATGTATAGGCACAATATGTATGTGCTTATTTTTCATAGGATGCCTACTAAGAGCCGACGATTACCCCAGGATATCCTTATTTTATGGTCATTTTTTCGTTATTTTTATATCGCAGTTACAAATATTAATAGAATATAGTTATATACTGTTATTAATGAACCCTGATTATGATCCAACAATTCGAATCATTCAAATCTAATTTCTACTACATGCCGATACTGAACACTGAGTTAATATATTTTTCATTATTATTTATTTTTAAACTATCTCGGTAAGACATTTTTGATTGCCACCTACTGTTTTTTTTTAATTTAGTAAATTACTGTTTATTTTTCTTTGTTGAATTTGTCTATGCAATTACCTTTAATCTAATATTATTTATACGGTCTTTGCAATTAACATTTACAAAGGTGGTTGGTGAGGGGGGATTTAGCACCGTGCAAAAATTCTGAAAACGTTTTTGTTTAACTATAGTTTAATATAATATTTTTTGTATAATATAAGTACATGCATATTATACTTTAAATTCTGAGTGAAACTCTTTGAATTAATTTTAAATATTTAATAACTTATTCTTTCATGAGTAATAACATTTTTATTTTTTAAATGTCCATAAACACTATAGAGAAATAAACACCATTTAGAATATATTTTCAGAAACATTATAGTTTATCACAACATTTGTAATTGTTCGTGGAAAAAGATTTTATATAATATTACATTTTTTTTTATATATAATACCAACTAATAGCTATATATTAGAACTTTCAAGGTGTACATAATAATGCAAATAATAACTTTTATTGACTTCTTTTATACTTAACATAATAACAATAAATGTCATTATATATACGTTTATAGGAGATTATGAATTACCCGATGGAGCACGGTTGACATTAGACATTTTGGACACATCCGGAGCTTATCAGTTTCCAGCTATGCGAGAGTTATCTATATCAACTGCCGATGCATTTCTTTTAGTCTTCTGCGTAGACAGAGAAGACACATGGGATCAAGTTAAACACTTTAAAGAACAAGTACATTTGAAAACAGCTTTTTAAATTTGGTAGGTTTTTAATTAGTTGTATTAATCATTTTCATTAGATAATTGAAAGAAGAGGACCAAAAATTCCAATAGTCATTGTAGGCAACAAGTGTGAACTCACTGAACGATTTTTACCAATAGAAATCACCGAAGCGATATCTAAATACGATTGGGAATGTGGCTACATGGAATGCTCAGCCAAAGAAAATAGAAACATAGTACAGGTGTTTAAAGAACTCCTGACTCAGGCAAAGGTAAACAAATAAATAAATTCAGATTTACGGAATTATTGTAAAATAAATGCGTTTTAAACTGATTTCGTTTTGAACACAAATTCTAATTACTTACCTTTTTTATTATTTTAAGCTAGTATGCTTAATTACCCTGCATCATTTATACGCTCTTGGCAGTACACAAATTTATTTCAATTAAATGTATAACTAACAGTTATGAATGGTAGACTATTATATAAAGTATATAATACATAAGTACCTATTATACATAGATAGGTTCTAGTAATGTGATAAAGCTTAATAATATGTTCGCGTCACGCAATAATATCTAAAAAATAATTATCATAATTATAATTACACTCCCTTCTCATTAATGTCTACCACGTTAATATTTAGGTCAGTAACCCAAATATCAGAGTTAGGTAAAAATAAGTCAGACAACAGTAGTTATACAGTATTTCTGGTATTATAGTAAGATATGGTAAAATAGCAGAACCCATAAATTACATTATAATAATGCACTTGAAAAGTGAAAATATTGAAAAAAAAATCTCCATTTTTTCAATTTTTCTAAGTGAACAATTAACAGATGCCTATAGTGCAAAGCTTTTTACATTTATCTGTCAAAAATATGCTAAATTAGAATATTATGTAATTATAATAGCCATCACTCACCAACATATTTCAATGGGTAAATAATAGATTGTTGTAAATTAAATTTTGATTAAATTAAATTATATGCAATTACCTATGGTCTATGAATATTTCCTAAAATCACACAACATTAATACATTATGCATTTAGTATGCATAATAATGCCTAAACTATTTACACTGTCGATAATATAGTATATACACAAAATAAAATAATTATTAATTGAAGTTTAATCTTTTCATACTTATATAATATTATAATCATCGTTGTATATATAAATATATATAATATGAACGCTTCGTACAATAACTACATAACCCAGAAGCCTCACATAAATTAATGTATAAGACGACGTAATACTAATCAGCAACGAAATAGTATTCGTTAATATCGTTTGATTATTGTTATTTTTTTAAACTGTTTTTATGAGTAGAAAGCTATAAAGCGTTTGATCAATAAATAGGTACCTCGTGCCTACCATGCTGTTTATTGAAAAGAAAAAAAATTCAACATTTTAATCTTTATGAAAATATTTTTCAATTACAGCATTATAAATTAATAATAATTAACGAATTAATAGAAATACCTGTTATGCGTTTATTCCTTTAATCATAATATATAGTACAAAATAATAGAGAACACGAATTGAAATGAAATAATATATTATATTATTATCTATGGTAAAACGGGATAAATTATTCACGTCGCAGTTGCTTGAAATTAAACCTTTGATGTTTTTTAGGTTCAATATAATTTAAGTCCGGCTGTAAGGCGCAGACGTATGTCTCTACCAAATTACGTGGATAACCGTTCAGGATCTACCAAAGGACGTTACATGCTCAAAAGAAATTCCTGTACGGTGGCCTAATTCAGAAGACCTGCGATAATATAAAATTAAAAATAATAAAAATAATCTTATTTCGATTATTTTAGTCGCTGGTATGAACAAGAAATAAGTAAAATAATTTATTTTGTTCTTATATATGAAATGCATAATATCAAATGGACACCCAAGGTCCAAAAATGTTTTGAGACATAATAACATGACATAATATTATTATAATGTTGCGTAAAATCAGCTTTAAGAAGTTCTAGCTTTACAATATATAAATGATATTTATACAATAATGGTTATAAATGTATAATAGTTCAATGTGCTATTTTAAAATACAACATTATATAATAAATTGCAGGTTGCTACATTCAAAAAACTTAAAAATCATATTTTATTTTTATTTTTGCTTAAAACAAACAAATGCTAAGTGTGTTAACAGTGTATAATGCCTAATTGTTATATTTAATATCTAACTATTGAAATAAAATCAAGTAAATAATAATATTATGAAACCGAGTTATGGCACGATGCCAGTCCATTATCAAGATACAGTATTATTAAACGCATACAAACAATACATTTCATTGAGTAAAGGATAGGAAAAAAATATACACCTACATGTGAGACCATGTGCAAACCCTGGAAACTTTTACAATGCAGCTAAATTTCAAATAAATAACGCAAAACGGAATGAATGGTTAAAATATTTAAGAGAAACTGTATTGAGAGTATAAACAGATAATAAACAATATAATATTAACACTAATAATACCGTTAAGGCATACTAAATAACAAAAATATTATACAAAAATGAAATTATAATAGATCTAATTACTTTTTAATATATTTTATATTGAAGTCTGTGACGAGTATTTGTTGTCACTTGTCAGACGACTACTTTCGGATCACTAAAATTATTACTATCAGATATCGCTATATTTACAATGTTCGACCAATAATTGTAATATGACTGATATGAGTACCTACTTACAAAATCATTTTTAGTTTAGAAATTAGTTATAAATCATGTTCTATGGATTTATTTAAGGTTCAATCTTTACTGTTCAATCTTTTTTATCTTACTATGATAATATCTTTATAGGTACTATATTATAAATAATTTTATATTCGTTCTTATTTTAACATATAAGTCTATAATACATTTATCTTATTATTAGATTAATATTAGATTCTAATACAACACAATTAAATTAAGTGGTTATTAAAATAGAATCTATTTAACTTCAATACTTCTTTAGTTTATATCAGTGGTTCCCAACCTGTTTGTGACTATTACCCATAAGTCAGGTTAGATATTAACAAATACCCCCCGACCCAAAAAAAAAAAGTACAATACTGATCGATATTCAGTAGACGGCACAGACAAGTACACTAATGAACAAACAGTGAACGACTGAGTTTAAGACTAGTTTAACTTTTACCCCCAAAAAATCGTGTTTTTACCCCTTAAGGGGTAATTACCCCCAGGTTGGGAACCACTGGTTTATATCATTGTTAATAATATTAATGATAACATTTTTAAACTAACCTAGTTACCTTCATACCTATAGTCAATTGTCAATCATTATTATTTATCGCCTGGACTAAGATTTTATAGGCATTGGTAATTTTTATTTTTTATGCATCCATTTATAATATGGTTAGTAATGACTTGGGCTTATATATAGTACGGTACTTAAAAATCGTAAAATATGCACCTATGTACCAAAAATATTATACTCTAGTAAATGTATTTCCGTTATTATTTGAAATAAAAATATTTGAAAATTTGATAAATTGTATTTATAATTTATATGAAACAGACATTCGAAACAAAAATTATAGATACTTTGATAAAGTTACTAAAATAAAATTAATTGCTCCCTTCGTCTTATCGGAATACACTTGATGAATAAACTTCGCGGGTGCGCTGCACGATAGGCGTAATCTCCTGACAAATTATGGCAGACAACTTAAGTTAATTTTCTACATGTGTACTCGCGTGTAATATGCGTGGCACAATATAGGTATGGTGGTATAATATATCTAGGCCAGGTCGCCAGCTGGATCCGACCACGCAATTGTGAAATTATTGTCTTTGTACCGAATATTTTCTATATTATGTATTATTATTTGTCGAAACTCGTTCGACACTAACTTAAAATTTTGATGTATCGAAATCCATGTCTTATGGCAGGTATATTTAAACGAAAGTAAGGCTATAGATGCCTCATTATAATATTAGGTACGCTGCTAATTTAAACGTAATAAAATCAGTGATTTGGTCTTTGATGAAAAAATTAAAAAAATCTTTTAAAAATACTATTAGTTTGTTTAAGATAAATTCTAACAAAATTATTTAGATTCGATTAAAAATTACTTTGGTAATGATACTTAATGATAGATATTTTGGAATTTATTGGTAATTAAATGTTATTTCATTGTTTATTTTATATGATATTTGTATTGCTTATTTTAGCAAACGTTATGAAAATTTAAGAAGTAGGTGACTATACTTATTATTTACATACTTTACTATTTTATATTGCATATAATATACCTTATTCCTGTATATCCGCAGTATTAATTAATAACCATTTAACACGTTCCGCGTTAGACGTTATTCAGTTATTGGTTACCTATAGTTAAATATTCTATACCTATACTTAAATATTTAAACACGCATTCGATTGAAATGATTATTTTTCAAGTCTTATTGAAAATTTGTAGGTACGAAATAATGAATAATATATATTAGAAAATTTGTAGGTACGAAATAATGAATAATATATATTAGTCTCATTGTATAATCATTTTTTTGATACCTATCATATTATATATTAATAAAATGTTTAAATATATTTATACATTTTCCAACTTCACTTGTATGTGTCACAGTTTAACCAACAGATAATATTTTATACGAATCATTTAGAAAATTATTGTTCTAATTGATTAAATCCCAATAAGAATTTTATATTCAAAATGGTTACATTAAATAATAAATATACATTGTTAAATAGATACCTGTTTAAAATAAGATTACTACCTATACTACTATATTATTATATTTTATTATTTTAAGAGTATTTATAATAAGAAATAAGATTATTTTGGTATCATGCATGTATTGTCTTGACGTTTAAATGATAACGATATCAGTGTCACACAATGCATCATTGCGATTTTGATTAATTGTTATGATTGAATTAAGACTATATATTAACAAAAATAAATATTTATTTTATTTTTATGTTTAAGGAATATAATATGAATTCTGAATAGTTGCAATGACTATAATCAATACCTAGTCATACTAACTTTTTACATGAAACCATAACTATTAAATATCACAACAATGTTGCGAAAAAATAATAACAAATTTATTAATCATAAACCATAATCATGTTGTTATAATTTAAAATTGTATAAGGATATAATTCTTCTGGTAAAAGGCAAACGTGGCTTAACTATACATGGTCTATTCTACTAAGGGTTGACTAAATTGACCGACAGGCTACTGGATAAGCCTTCAAAATTATAAGCGCCATAGTGTCCCTCTGATATATTTTTTACTACCTTTAATACCTAATGAAATATCTAATTTTTAACTGTAAGGCCTAGTGACATATTTTACTTACTTTTGAATTTGTCCCATGAAAATTGAAAAGACAAATACTAAAACTGCTCCTTTTGCCTTTTTTCAGTCAAAATCATCATATTATACAGTATACCTATAAGGCTATAAGTACTAATGAAATTATATAACATTATATTATTATTATTTATATTAATGGACTTATAAAGTTATAAATGAATAATATTTTATAAATGTACGATGTTCAATACAAATTTTTTTTACTGTAATCTTTTTTTCTAGTTTTTTATAGACCTATCTATTTTATGCAATCGGTTTACTACCTACGACCTACCTATATAATATATTATAGTATAGCATACAACTAAACATAAATACAAATTATTAGTTTTAGTTTACCAACATAATATAATAGAATAATATTATTACTAAAATATTGTGAATGATTATTTGTCAGTTAAATAGTATTGTAACCATTTTATAAATTATATGATATAACATACATATTATTGTGAACAATTATAATATATTAAACTGCATGGATTTAATAATAATATTTTTTCTGCTTACAAAATAATATAAAATAATATGTGGACCGTGGATACCAAAGATACGAGCACAGATATAAAATTATTTTATATCCGTGGATACGAGACATTACGAGTAGTTATTATCACGAACTAAGATATATATATATCTTAGTTCGTGGTTATTATCATAGACATAATATATAAACAATAAACATATATATGTCTATGACACAGATATAGATAGTAATAAATTATTATCTATATCTGTTGTCTATGATTATTATATAGTTTGTAGATAATAGATCTATACATAAAATCAAGGTGTATTTATCACAGATATATAAAGTAACTACTTTATATATCTGTGGTATTTATAAATACACCTAAAATATTATGATATATTTGATAATATTATAATAGGAAAAATAATAATATATTGACAATAATATTATTTTCGGCCGGCTAACATTTCCAATAGGTTGTTGTCGGGCGGAAGTAGTGTTGTAGAACGCCATCGGACATCCGGTCTTTTTATAGACGATATGCACAGGATTGATAACAGCGCGCCGTAGTAGTGAAAGTATGAAGTAAGTTTGGGGATCTATCGTGCACATCACTACGCGTACAAATAATTAAACAATTAAATTTGATTTGACATTTTGACTTGTCAATTCTAGCTTATATATACTTTTGAAATACAACGATATCTATTGCATTTAAATATTATTATCTTGTAGTATGTAGTATTGACAGTTGTATTGTAGTTGTTCTTAATTAAGGAGGAAGTTTTAGTCTAGTTAGGGAGTTTGTTTACTACGGATTTTATATTTTTATCCATGCTACTTAAAGATTTAAAAAAAAACAAGTACCTATTTAAAAATTATTTATAAAATATTTTGAAAAAATTATACTTTATTTAATTTAAAAGGTTTCTTACAACTGGATCAACTATTATAATAGTACCTATATAATAATTTCTCAAAAATAAAATTTTTTTATAATTTACGTATAGTGTAAGATCTAATCTTCTGTAACTGATATGTGATTCATCAAATGAAATATAAAAATAATGATCAGAACAAAATCTAGTTTTAGTAAGATAAGGAAAATCACTTTTTAAAAATATTTTCTAAAATCTTAATAATTTTTTTACAACTAAATTAAATTAAAATTAGATATTAAAAACTTCCCTGTCTTTAACTAATCGCGTAATTTATAAAAAACTATCTACCTTGATAAATTATACATTGTCATCTTGTCGCTCAGTATTTTCTCCGAACTGAGTGTCTGGTACAATTTTATGTGGCGTTAGCGCATCGTAAGTATAATTATGTCCAAAAAATCCTGTCTGCGCTGTTTGATAACTTGGATCTCTAGGCCAAAAATAGTGTTGAGATTGTGATGGAATAAAACTTGAACTTTCAAACGGAACCTGCAGATAATTTTGTTGTGTTGATGTAGAAATGGGAGGATTTATATATTTTCGATTTCCAATTTGGTAATAATGTTAAAAATGTCTGTCTTGGCTTTAATTTTTAAATTAGGGTTAAAAGTGTTCACGGTTTGTGCCATTGACTTAAAATAAGTATCGATTGGATCTTCTTCGTCGTCATGCAAGAAACATTTTTTGTCTTTGTTCCATACTTTTTGAAAATAACTTTGCCAGATCTTCTTTTTGTGTTTTTTTATTTTGTTTTTTTTTCATTAGACAGCTTTCTTTTCGACAATCTTGACTCACCAGTCTCGGCACGTTCCGTTTCCAACTCTATTTGAAATGTAGATTGTAGTGATTCTACATTCAAATCCGTTCGTGAATCTTTATCGTCTACTAAGATGTTACTTTCTTCTTCGCTGTTGATGTGTTCACTGGCAGTAGAAGTCGTCGTTGGCGGGATATTAGACAACCCTTTGAAAAAATGAAATAAATTATTGATATATTAATATAATATTTGATTGAAAAATATGAATATATGTATACTGTATAGCATATTATTAGGTATGCTTTTATTTATAAAGTTTACTAATCATTTTCTAAAGACCTAACCAAATTAATTGACAATAAATAATTAGATTAATAACTAAAATACTACATACTCTCGTTCGTAAGAAACAATATCAAGAAAGGATAATACATCAACCAGTGCCCATTTTGTTGGCTTATTTTTTGCCGATGATCCAGTCCCTAATTTTCATTGTCTATACATATTTTACAAATCATTAAATCTTATTATTTTTTTAGGTACATGGCAATGGGTGAGTCATTTAGATCACTGGCGTTTTCGTTTAGGATTTCACAAAGTTATATTACCCGTATCATTAGATTAGTTTTAAAAAGTTTAAGTGAAAGACTAACACCTATTTTACTACCACCTCCGAAAATCTAAAAAAATAATAGCCATGGATTTTTGGATTAAATGGAATTTTCCAAACTGTGTCGGTGCCATAGATGATGGAAAGCATATCAGAATTTTTGCTCCAGGAAAAATTGGCTCATTGTTTTTCAACTATAAAGACTTTTTTTCAATTGTGCTACTCGTAATCGTAGATGCAAACTGTAAATTTACATTTGTGGATGTTGGTGCGTACGGCAAAGAAGGGGGATAGTGGAATTTTTAACAAAAGCCGTATCTCCGAAATAATAAAGACAGGTGAATATTTTCCTTCCCCAGAAATATTGCCAAATTCAAACAAAAAATTGACGTATGTACATATTGGAGATGAAGCATTCCGTTTAGAACCTCATATGATAAAATCGAAGCACGGGATAATTACGAAAAAACAGTATTTAATTATAGACTCTCTCG
Organism: Nasonovia ribisnigri; assembly: GCA_027563435.1. Lineage (NCBI taxonomy): Eukaryota > Metazoa > Arthropoda > Insecta > Hemiptera > Aphididae > Nasonovia > Nasonovia ribisnigri. The sequence continues at coordinate 149,266 of JANEHU010000580.1, forward strand.
TGCTAGAAGAACATCAGAAAATAGTTTTGGACTTTTAAGTCAAGTTTTTCGAGTCTTTTATACACCTATATCTCTTACAACACAAACTGTAGATTATCTTGTGTTATCATCATAATCTTTTACGTGATCGATATTTAGAAAATAAAGGGAATTGTTTTTACAACTTTGTTGCAAATGAACCACCGCCTTCTAGGAATATGATTTCACTTTCTAGATCAGGAGGATACTCTAATTTTGAAGGATTCAATTTCAGAGACGAATTTAAACAGTTCTTTAATAGTCCACAAGGAGCTGTTGAATGGAAAGACCACCAAGTCCGACAAATATATATATAATTGAAAAAAAAAATAATATTATAAGTTACAATGTTTGTGTTATTGTACCTACCTACTAGTATATAAACTTAATTGTAACCTAGCTATAATAATATTATAATGTATACTTACAAAATATCTAGGTACATGCATCTCTAACCGATATTTTTCAATTTTCGATGTTATTATTTAATATCAATACTATTATAATTATATAGTAGAAGTATCAAGTAGATATTATTATTACTAGCATTACAAGCAATAATTTTTATTAATATTAATTTACTATTATATGACAAGTTATGAACTACTTACCATTCTTCTCCGTATTCTCGGCTATCCGTGTTCAAGCATTATCCCTTCACACCTAACTTGCAGTAAAATGTATGTTTTAAGTCATACACACTGGGGTACCTGCTTACTAATTTCACCAGTTATATGTCATCCTCCACAGAAAATAATGTTTGTGATTTTGGTGACATTTTGAATTTGCAACATGAAATAATAAAAAAAAATAACAACGATTTGAAAAAATAAAGTGCGCGGCGCGTCTGGACTGCTATCCGAGCGGTGGTAACCACGCCGACGCAAGGTTGCGTGGTAGGACGCGCGGCCTGCAGGTGGTTGTCGTAGGAATCGGTTAAACTTAATAACATGCTATCTAGTGCGGCGCGGCTGGAATTTCAACCGCGCCGTGTCGCCGAGCGTTTCTAGATCCGTACAGGAATCATACCTAAAGTAAGTTAGCCTTAACTATAAATTAAAATAGTAGGTATGATATTAGTTAATAGGTTATAGCATACTTGGTCACTTAGATCATAATAATATACCGTACAAATCTTGTAATTTGTATACTGTATAGTCATCCCCTTTTCTCCTCCTTTTAGATTCTGAGCGGAGCGATTAATGTATTGATTTTACAATGATGTGTGTTTTATTTATTTTTTTATTTTTTTTTTGTGTCTGTCATCACCTTTTAGAACAGTAAAAATGCTTCGATATTCTTCAATAGTAATTTTTCTGATAGGAAAGTGAATCTAGTAGGTACTTTGGGGGGTCAAAAGTTTAAATGTCCCAGTTGTTTTCAAAAGCACCGTGAAAAATAAATGAAAAAGTAAGGGAAAAACGAGAAATTTTACGAAAAACCAATTTTCGACAAAATCGATTTTGGTTTTTGGTATAACTCTAAAAGAAATGACCGTAGATACATCAAATTTTGACTGAATTTTTATATAAGCATTTTCTACACACCCTAGCATTTTCAAAATATTCTGACTTATTTTGAGCTGTTAACGGACATTTTTAGTTTCCAATTTTTTTAGTTTTTTTTTCTATAAATGTCAAATGGCTACAAAATCTTGAAAATTGAATAGTAGGCTTCTAATATATAGTTTTAAAGGCAGATGAAAAATATTAAAAATCCGTAGTCACAATTTTTTTTATAGGTAATCAAAGTTCAAATGTTGACAAAATACGTAAAAATTACGAAAATGTACAATTTATTTTGAGTTAGAAATTCATAAAAAATTTTCTTTTTAAATCTAAGGTTTGAAAATGTAATACAAGCCTTCATAAGTTTGCCTAATTTTATCAATATAAAAATGTTTATAAGCAAGTCACAGTAAATTTTTATGAGCATTTTAAGTTCAAATGTTTACAAGATTAGATATTCACTCGATTTCTCATATAGCGATTTTCTTATTTTTTTACAATTCAAAAACGAATAACTGTAGATGCATGAAAATTTCACTGAATTGTTTATATTAGCATTTTCTATACACCATCTAATTTTGAATATATTTTGACTGTTTTTGAGCTTTTTACGGACCATTTCAATTTTCAATTTTTTTAGTTTTTTTTTTTTTTATATAAATACCAATAAAGTTCGAATTTTGACAAAATTCATCAAAATCTCGAAAATTCTCAATCATTGTAATTAAACAATTATAAAATGATCAGTTTTTATAAGGATTGAAAATTTAAAACAAAGATTCTAATAAATAGTATACATACTGTAATCAAAAAATCTAAAAAATATATAAATACAGTTATTTTTTACAGACATTTTAAGTTAAAATTTGGACGAAATTACATATTAAAATCAATTTTAACGAGTAAAAGTATATATTATAATATCTTTCCAGCATCATTGATAATTTTAGGTTAATAATTAAATAGTATGAATAATATTAATTCAACTTACCAAGCTACCGTAAAATAACAATATCAATATAATTTAAAATATCCTAGACTGACATACCGTCTCCGTTCAGAATCATTTGTCGTATACAATGATATTATATCATTAAATTCAAATTTAAAACCATCCATACAGCGACCTACTTGTAACCTACTGTACAGCGGAGTGACATCCACTTGACCCTCTATTTTTCTTTTTTTATTATTGTTCTACTAAAATTATTTATTTAATATTATAGTATAAATATACATTTTTACATTTTGTGTTCGAAAACCATAATAATTTTTTGTAGTATATTGATAGGTAGTCAATGTTCCAATAATTTATTGTTGGCTGTTACGTTAATTAATATGTACATATATACGATATACCTATTATTGCTGTTATTAACATTTTACTATAGCGTATTTCTGCGTATACTTTCGAATCAATCTACATACATAATAATAAATGTAATAATATTATATTGTATATCCAGTAAAATGACACATGCAAATATACGGATGTGCTTCGTACACTGCCCGCAGACGACTATTACTATTACATTATATATCATTATAAATTATGATATAATATATTGGGCACTGCCAATTTTATTACTGCTATACAGAGTGACAATATACATAAAAATGTATATAAATATCTATACGGTTACTTCAGAGTTTATATTTTGGAATTAGATTATCAATACAACGTGTCGACGCAGGCTGTAACTGTCTAACTCATTAGGTACTCGTTGAATCATTCTCTTGTATTAGTTGTATTCTTATAACCATCCAATTTGTATATTATAATTTATAATCATTTTCTTTCAGCCAATGAAGAAATTAACCTACGATCCTTCGAGGTTTCACCCCGTGATGTTATTGAAACAATTGCGTCCAGGCGTGGAATCTCAATATAGGTTAATAGGTACTACAATTTTGCATACTCTATCGCTAATACACGTAGGTAATGTGTATTATCGATGGAGTTGAGTTTTGCGGAAAAAAATAGCAACCAAATATATATGCATAGAAGCAATCAAACATATATTTGGGTATGACTACTTAATATAGTTAGTTTATTTATATTAAGTAGTTATATCCAAATATTTATTTAATTTCTTCTATACACATGTATTTCAAAGTCATTTTTTTTGTGGATCCTGTAAAACATAAATCAATATTTGATTAACAGATTATTGTAGAAACATGTTTCATCTAAATACTGATAAATCTAACCAATATTATTTATAGGTATATAATTTTTTAATACTTTAATAATCTATATTTTTTTTTATTAAAACTAGTAATGTTTTTTTTTATAATATACTATTATAATAAGTATAATTTGTGGTTCAGACGTATACCTATGTCAGTACTCAGTTGTCACCGCTTGTCCACAGATAATTGATAATACAACAGTTTAATGCACATAATATCTGCGCAATACTAAGCTAAGCAAAGAACAAGAGTGATATAATGTAAGCAAACTATGTATAATAAAAAAAATATCAAGGAATTAGGTAGTGTAAACCAGTGGTATTCAACCAGAAGGTCGCTACCCAATTTTGGGTCACGTAACCTGTAAAAATGGGTCGCAACAGGTATTTTTTGTTAAAAAAAAAAAACAATAAGTTTATAAAATTATAAATTATAAATTCAAATAAGTTATGGATGAATTGAAAAACCATATTTTACATTAATTATAATATGATACTTAAAATGTCTACTGACATATAAAATCAATAGATTGAGCTTACCTACTTGTAATCCCAAACTTGAACAAATGTTTATTGAAACTTCTTTGAAAATGTTTGAGATATACTTATACACGAGAAATTATGAAAATCTAGCAGCTAAAGTCTTTTTCTTTCATGTAGCCAACAAAGTTGACCCGGGTCGTGAAACTATTGTTACAAAAACAGTTATATAATATATATTCATCATATAATATTAATGAATCGTAAATAGAACGAATTGAGAACACAGCAATATAAGTTATTATATTGATTTATTATTTACATCAGGAAAACATTTTGATTGCTGTAGTACAACTAAAAGTTTCGATTTAGATCAAACCAAATTTTGACTTTACAAAAACAGTTAGAAAATTATATTCACTTAAATATACAATAAGGATCATCATAATGAAAAAAGTCTTCCACGTAGAATAATATTTCTTCCTCCACAATTGAATCACATATCCATGCCACTTTTATGTTTATAATTCATTTTTTTCTAAATCTTAATTTATCTGCAAATCCGTATGTATACGTGTTAGCCGGTGAATTGCACCATCTTCCGACAAGTCGTCCGCCGCCATCCGCGCGTATTCACGACCACTGTTGAGTTGAGTTTTGGTAGGAATCTTTATAGTGTTGGTGATATATTATACAGGTTTTTACGCTCTTTTTTATAAGGCGAGCGACTATGTTTGACGTTCAGTTGATGATCAAAAAGCCAGGAGACGCACAAATGCCGCCGTCGATGGTTTCAACCATTCTGCAACCTGAACGCCGATCCTGACGATTTGGAGTCAACTGAATGGATGGGACATTGGACTTCGGACTGTGAAGCGATGTCAAGCAACTCTGCAAATGATCAGTCAGATTAAATGATCGACACTGAGTTTAAGTTGAGCCAACGAGCCACCGAGTTGCCGTCTATGTCCACGTCCACCGTTTGAGTTGAGAGAAGACTCGTTCGGCACAACTTAAACTCAGTGTCGAGCATCTAGTCTGACGACTCATCGTCTGCAGAGTCCCCTGACATCGCATCGCAATCCGAAGTCCAGTGTCCCATCCATTCAGTCGACTCCAAATCGTCGGGATCGGCGTTCAGGTTGCAGAATGGTTGAAACCATCGACGGCGACATTTGTACGCCCTGGCTTCTTGATCATCGTCTGGACGTTGAACACAGTCGCTAGTCTTGTAAATGATAGCGTAAAAACCTACGTAAATCACCAACACCATAAATACTCCTACCAAAAATACGAGGTTCATCAACCGGACTTCCAGTTGAATGACAGCAGCTTCTGCAAGTGGCATTTCGGTCGCCCATTTTGGTTGTAAATATAGTGCCATATTTTGTCAGTTATTCGTTGATAGAATATACAATGATAATATTATGGTATAGCTAGTATAACAGTTGCAAGTTACAACAATAATAGTTATTATAATAATATAATAGGTAGGTAACACACAAAGAAAAACTATAGAGGCCAATATCTATATTATTAATATGAAAATATTACAAGCCAACACATATAATATAGGCAATATTAATGGAAAACCGTTTATAAAATATGTATGAATGTGGTTTAGAATTTTTTTATCTTCAGTTAGAACAACAGACTTTTGGTATTAAATTATAATTTTTGCTTTTTGACCAAAACCAAAAATGTAGTTAATATATAAATACAAAAAAACAAAATGTCTAGGGGAGAAGTGTCCGATAGCGATACTAATTTATGTTTTTCAAACTTTTTTTTCTGGAAATTGTTCAATAAATTACTTTTTTTAAATTTAGATGTATTTAAAACCTAAATCTAAATCTAAAAGTTTTTGAGTTATTTACTTATTATAATGTATAATGTTTCATACTTTTATAACATAATTTATAAGGACTTATTAATTAACCCTTACTGTATACATTTTAATAAATAGGAAACTACTCCTCAGTATTTGATTTAAATTTTAAATATGTCATAATTTAAACAAATCATAATTGATCCTCATAAGAAAAAAAAGGTGGGTAAGTGGATGTCGCTCTGCTGTACAATAGGTTACAAGTGCGTGACTGTTTAATGGATGGTATTAAATTTGAATTCAATGATATAATATCATTGTATAAGAAAACGATTCTGAGATTAGACGGTTTGTTAGTCAGGATATTTTATATTATATTTATATTGTTATTTCTGTTATTAATACGGTAGCCGGTAAATTTAATTAATAGATAGTATAAAATTACATCAAAATTACTAAAATCGTTATTCTTGGTTATTTAATATGTAATTTCGTTCAAAATTGATCATAAAATAACTATAAAAAAAAACCGTGTGTTTCTTCGCCAAACCCTCATTTATTATAATCAATTAAAAGTGTATATCGCTATATATTTTGCAAGTTATACGTAAATCAACTATAGTCAGTAGACAGTAGTCACTTATTATTATACAATATGATTTTTAATTTTTATTCCGATTTCAGTTAAGTGAATGTGCGACTTTCGTATTGACAAAATATATTGCCGACCGGACGTGGCTCAAGAATTTTAGCCAATATACATAGGTAAGTACAGTAAAAGAAACAGTCCTGTCAACCGTCTTGCACCGAAATAATGAAGGATAACAAGATTAGTGATATTTTTCTATGTCAAAAATATAATATCAAGAATTAATTAATTAATTAATTATCAATAACCAAGACACCAGCAATACACCCCATCCCCCCTAAATCCACCACTGCGCAGCTATTCACGAAAAAGAGGCGCAACTCCTCCTTATGGCGTCTATATATGAGTTTGAGGATCCGGGAATATCGATCGAACACCATTGTTTTTATTATACACGATTGCGTTAGTCTCGTTATTTATTGTTAACGTAGACGATGTCTTTGTACAAACACTGGTGTATTATCAATCAATTAATGTATTATTCAGTACCTGATGTGTGTTTCTTTCATTATAATTATAATATGTAAATGGGCCGTGGAAGACCGATTGTTAGCTATTTTTTTTTAGAACAGTGCGACAACCAGACTTAATGTTTATTTTTACTTTATTATTCTATCGCAAGTTGACCACATTAGTTTACAATTTAAATAAGTAATATATAATATTATGTAAATCACTATAATTTGAGTGTAACTATTTGTATACATTCAGTTTTATTAAATATTGTATTCAAATATTATGTAATATTATAATTTTCTTAAATTCTACTTTTAAAAACTTATCTAAGTGCTTGTCGAACATTGATTTTAATCTTTTATGAAATTATAAACTATTTTTTTGAATTGTTTTGTCCAAAGTGCAAAGTATTCAATTACCGGGCGGAATCTCGCTTCCAGAGTTATGGAGATTACCAAATTTAAAAAAATGAGCACATAACAAATTTAAAATAAGTGCGTTATAATCCGATTATATAGGTAATTTTCAATTCTACGTATAGAATATAAAATAAATATCATTACATTGTAACTCTAAAAAAATATTATTGTAACTCTTACTGACACTGGTCTGACAGACCATTTTATTTGAATTTTTTTGATATCAACCTAAATTATAATAATTAAAATCCATTAAAAATAATTGTATTAAACCTGTAAGTGATAACTAATAAATCTTTTTTAATTAATGCTATACTCTGTTCCCCGGAAGTTTGCCCAATTTTTGTTCACAATAACATCATCAAATATACTTATAGTCATATATCATAGGCTAACTGATCATCTTCGCTCAGAATTGTTTTTCGTAAACAATAATATTGTATCATTTAATTCAAATTTAACACCATGCATTGCAGTGACCCACTTGTGACCTATTGTACAGACAGTATCAGTCTGGCTAATGATTGGGCTATTAATGTGTCTTACCTAGGTAATTTTATTTTCCGTATATAATTAATATCATAACTACAACTAGAGTCCAATCTCTTAAACATGGTATTAATCATTAGATAGAATTATTTTGAATTCAATTTATTTAAGTAAATTTAGATTAAATAATGTTTAAACTTTTTTAAATACAGCCTTTATAAAATATAATTTTACAGTATTACAATTGCTTTGGTAAAAAATTTATAATTTTTAATGGTTAAATGGTTACAAAATTAAAACAAATATAATACCTAATATAGGTAGCCAGGTATGTACCTGGTATGTTGGTATGTTTGTGATGGTATATCAGTTAATTGGAAGGTCAACCATACAATTTAAAAACAGTAGGTATACAATAATATGCTGTATTTTTGAAAATATTAATTACTTTCATTGATTAAAAATTTAATTGATTTCAACATTTTTTTTTTTTTTTTGTAAAACCAATATATTTATTGCTCCACTCATAATCTAAAACAAATGTTTTCGGTTGACAATATCTGTTAGTTAAAAAAAGAAAAATATCCATTCATGAAGTGCAGTTGGATTTTTTGGACATTTTAAGACTCTAAGTATACTTAATGAACTTATTTAATATTTTCAATTAGGTAGGTACTCTTATTTTTTAAGGAACAATATCACCAACTTATTTTGTTTTAAATGAGAATAATCATTAATCACCCTTTTTATTGCTGTAAATTATTAATTAAGTATATGTTTTTGGAGATATATCCAAATTGAAATTCGAAATAGTAGTTTTTAGGTTATTTTTATGTCAGCGCACTATTTGTTTTCTCTCTGACTCACCTGGAAATTTTACGTTCACATTTTCACAATAGTGATTATAATCATACGAATTTCTAATATTAGAATGAAATGACCTCTTATAAAATGTTAACGTAAGATTATTATCTTGGGTATATCATAGGATTTTTAATATAATTTAATTTTAAAGTGAGTTATGAATATTTTAAGATATAAGCAATTTTAAATTTTAAAATACTCAGAACTACCTAAATTTAAAATTTTAATATAAAACAAAGCCTATGAGATGTCCTAGATAATAATCTTACATTTAAATGTTAAAAGAGGTCATTTCACTCTTAGTTTTAAAAATTATTATAATTATAATCATTATTGTGAACGTAAAATTTTCCAAGTTGCGCGTGGGCCAGATAGAGAAAACAAATATTGCATTGTCATCCTCTTAGGAATAATAGGTTTGGCTTTGGACTTTTGGGACCATAGTTCCTTAAAAGTTATAGTCACCTGTCATAAACATTTTAAGTTTTGTAAAAATGATCAGAGTATCTACAAGCTATAAATTATAACAAATACTAGATCCAATATTACTTTTTTATATTTTTGCGAAACTAGGTATTTTTAAGGACTATAATACTAACCTTATTTCGTATAATAGTATATTAACCTTGTTAATAACTCAGAAATGACTCGTTAAAATATTTATTTAGAATAAAAAATTGAAATCTGCAGAAAACATAGCATTAGTAGCAATTCGAGATGTTTAGCCTCAGAATAGAAATTAGAGAAGGTTTACATTTTAAAACTAAGAATAGATTTATAATTTGTGTTATGTTTATGGTTAGGATAATGGTCGTCTACTGAAAATATTTCGGGGAGGGCCAACAAAAATATCAATCTAAAATTGTAATATTTTATATAATTGAATAGGTATTATATATTTTATTAAAATTTAGTACCGAACTAAAATAGTGAGAAGTCATGGCCACCTGTAGACGACCGTGCGTGTGGGATTGCTATGCCCCTTACTGTTCCATGCCGGTCGTTCGTTATCTTTTATCAGTCAGTCAAATGAAAACATAAACATCACTACCAATAATAGTATTATACAACAAAATGATTATAGTAATTATTATTATAATAAGATAATATTTTAATATTTTATAGATTTTTTTTTTTATCACGGCGAGTAAAGGAGATAAGCGACATTGAAACGGTCAATTATTTTTGTATTATTTTTTCTGTTTTCCGCTTCGCGCCACAGTTGTCTGTAGTTCCGAGTACCCACTACTTACCTATTAGGCAGTACGAGTTTTTATCAATGTTTAGGTTTGCGAATGTTCAATGTTGTAGTTGTTTTTTTTACGTGAACATTTTTAGTAGTGGTGGAACCTGACAAACTTGTATCCCATTCGGTTTTTAGTTTTCACGATTGGACAAAATGCAACTGCTGAAATAATGAGGACCGTTAGTCTTTGACTCCGGACAACTCGTTAGAGTTATGGGTCACCACCACCACTGTTGCCGTACTACCGCAGTGTAATTTCATATTAGCCACACAACAATCTCCAATCTTCCTCGTCCGTAATAAATTATTATTATTATTATTATTATTATTATTATTACTATTATACGTACGTCTGTTCAGTGTACAGTGAATACCAACCGCAGGTAGTTTTCTTGTGGTTTAAATTTTAGTTGACTTTTTTTAACTAATTTAGATACCTAGAAATTTTATTTTTAAAATTATTTTTTTTTTCATGACGACGTTCTATCCTAGAATATACTAATAGCACGTTTTTGAAAATCATGGCTCCAGTTTTGAGCAAATACGTGTCCCAAAAAAATGCAATAATCGGAGGTGCCGTTGCCGGAGTGCCTTTGCTGATTTTTCTGTTAAAGAAATATGCTCTTCAGAGCAAGAAGACTGTTAAGAGGTACATATCTTAGTTTATAATATAATTTATATAGTCCAATGTACCTATTATACTTATATTTTTGGTAACCACATTTATATGTTTCAATAGGAGAGCTCCAGAGAATGACATAAAGTACCTCATAGTTGATGTAAGTTAAAATAATATTTATAGTACCTATACATTTCAATAGTTTGCAAATCAAACATATCTTCTGCTAGAACTATTTATATTATTCTTAAACTCTGTTAATAATTTATAATACTTAACAAAACATTTTTTATTTATTTCTTAGTATAATTTTTACTATCACTTTTTTTGTACCAGCTAAATATACATTATACATACATTAAAATGTAATGATATTACAACAAATAATAAATATAATAATATAATCTATAAAATAATTACAATTCTGAACAAAAGAATAACATATTCAAAATGTTATAAATTTCATAACACCTAAACCCAGTCATAAATATTAAAAAGGTTAATTAATTTCTTATAAAAGTTTTTTTAACTCACTTAATTCATATAAAATCTATAGAATTAACATACATAACCTTTCTTAACAATTTGCATTTCTAGTAATAGAACAGTAGTAATAATATTTTAGTAATAACAAGTTGTAAATATTTAAGTATTGTTCCAAATGTTAATTTATTCATGTTTCATTGAATTTACGAAAATATTGAAGTCATTAGAGTAGAATATATCGAGGTCATTGTATATCATTTTAAGCTTGGATGGAGCGGTGCATCAGACATTTTTATAGGGTAACCCTAGCTACTATGATCCTCTTATCATAAATGTAAAATGATAATTATTAACAAAGAACTATTCAAATTCATACATAAACTTCAGATTATATATTTTAAAAAATAAGTTTATGAATCATAATTTGATGTGGTTTTATAAACAAATATTAGAATGAAAAAAAATAAGAGCAATCTTAAATTGCATTTGGGTATTTTAAATAGACAAAGGAAAAGTTACCTATACCATTAATTTTAAAGTTTAATATTGTTTTATTGTTTTGTGAATTATATATCTGTATCTAGTTTGTAACGCTTGTAGTATACCATACCATATTATGATAATAATTATAATAATAGACAAAAATCATATTTCTAACAAAAGCTTAAACTTCTTAAAATAATGCATATTAACTGTTAAAAAAATATTCTGTATAGTAATTTTAAGTAAAATATCCTGCGTCAGAATTTGAAATTATAAATATAGTTGGCTATTAAAATAAATACCCTAACAATTTAGAATGATAATTAATTTCAACTACTTATATAAACCTTTTTTAAAAAACTTCAAATGTTTTTGGGTATTTGGTGTAGAGTATTCTTAATAATGTCTTGAATTGTTATTTTGATGTGTCAATATTTTTAGAAAAATTATGCATGGAATCTCAAGAATTTGAAAACTATATGGTCTTTAAGTATATTTATAACTTCCAAAAATAAAATTTTGAATTACTGCATTAACGAAGAAAAATGAGGTGACTAGGTGAACATGATTGGTTTATTATATACATTCAATTTTATTTAAGTAAAACAACTTCAATTTGCTACAGTTCCATATTAATATAAATATTGAAATACCAACTAGGTAGGTGGTTAATATCTTATGGATACTTAGTTGTTAAATTAAAATTAAGAATAAGAGAAACATTTAGTCAATTAGTTCAATTATTATTAAATGAATCCTACCCAATTAATATACTCATTAATTGCATTTATAGTATCTGTTTTAGGATTTTCATGATAATATGATGGTAGACACTAGACAGGTTGAGTCTTAATATTATTGCAATATCAATTTATATTTTATTTTGTCATAGGTAATGTTTTTATTATCATCTTCTAAAATTATCTTTGGGTCTTCGAACTGCCAATAAAAAAGTGTATTTTAAGGAACTGATATACAATAATATTTAAACAATATGTTTAAACTTCTTAGTTCATTCCATATAAAGTTAAAACAAAATATTTTTTATTAAATTTAACATTGTAATTTGTAGAATCAAAAAACCAAAAACTTGTTTTTTTTAGTGAATATTTTTTTTGTCAGACACTCAGATGTCAATACTTGTTTTACTTTTGTATTTAATTCAAAAATTAGTTTAAGAAACACTGTTTTATTGTATAAGTAATCTAATACAATTATCAGGTAGGTATTTTATCTTTCTGTGACATAAAGTCCACCTTATATTCCACCCCATAAAATCAAAAATCCAGTTTAAAAAAAGAGTAAATGGTAATTTAAAAATCTATACTTGTATCTTTGTATTATTGCAACTTACATAACCAAATATCTGTGTGCATGTGTACGAATTGCGTTTGAACAGCCCTAAGATTTACATTTGGCATAATATTATATTGTTATAGTATGATTCTTATAATATTAAATCACTCATTACTTTGAAAATTGTTAACATTTTTAGAAATTGTATTCTTGACAAATGTAAAACACTTGGAATTCTAATACTTTATAATACTCATCCCTTCCTCCCCCATGTTTGTTGGTGAAATGCATTACTAACTTTTGAATTTTAAATAGCAACTTAAATTGTTTGATTATCTGGAGCAGAATACTTGAAACGAGTATTTGAAGTGAAAGGAGAATTTAAATGACAATTTGCGAAGGATACTGTTCAAAATATATCTTATAATACTTAAAATTGTCTAAATGAATACAGAACTGATTGATGTATAAATGTATTGTTAAAATTATTCTTCATACACAAACTCTTCCTAATAATGTTACTACTTGCGCAGAAATCAGCAGAAATAAAGAATGCAAATCGAGCACACGTCAATGGCCGCTTTCTTAAACAACTCTTTCATATTTTAAAAATCATTATTCCTGGATTTACATCTCCAGAATTTGGGTTCCTCATACTTGTTGCTGCATCACTAGTAGCCAGATCTTATAGTGATATATGGATGATACAGACTGGAACAGTTGTCGAAACAGCAATTATAAGTATGGATACAACATTGTTTAAAAAACAACTGTTATACTTTTTTGCTGGAATGCCAGTCGTAAGTAGACTTATTTTTCTAAAATTGTTAAAGTGAATACATGAAAGTATTTAATAATTAATTAATTTGCAGATTTCTTTAGTCAACAATGTGTTAAAGGTAAATATAAATAAACATCAACTGGCGGTCTAACAATATATTTATTCATCATTTTACAATTTACAGTGGAGTATTGGAGAATTGAAGCTTAGACTTCGAACTAGATTGTCACTTCATTTATATGATGAATATTTAAGGTAGTTTTATTCAAACATTTACCAAAAAAACAAAAAGTTATGTTAATCATTTTTAGAGGATATACTTACTACAAGATAAATAATTTGGACAACCGTATATCAAATCCTGATCAATTATTAACAGCTGATGTTGATAAGTTCTGCGATATGTTCACTGATTTATATTCAAATGTCTGTAAACCATTTTTAGACATTGTAATATATGTTTACCAATTAACATCTACATTAGGATTTCAAGTAAAGATTAAAAATATGTCCCAAGATTAATTTGAAAATATATGTACTAACAATTTTTTTTTTCAGACTCCTTCTGTAATGCTGGGTTACTTGATGGTATCTGGATTTATTCTAACTTACCTTCGTAGACCAACTGGTAAAATGACTGTAATAGAACAAAAATTAGAAGGTGAATACCGATATATTAACTCCAGGTTAATCACAAATTCCGAAGAAATAGCCTTTTACAATGGTAATAACAGGGAAAAGCTTACTATGTTAGCTTCATTTAATAAATTAGTAAGTATTACGCTTAGCTTCTAAGTTTAGAAATTATTAGACATATACATAACTTTATTTAATTATTCTTTTAACCATAATTAAAGATATTTTCAACTTTATTTCTATTTAAGTACCAGATGAATCTTTTATCATGAACCACTTAAAAGCTATCTATGTTTTTGAAAAAAAAATTGTACCTACATGGTTTCTAGTTGTTAAAAAACAACATTTTATAAATATGTAAATATTTTATAATTTTATAAGTTTTTGCGTCATTGAATGACAATGCACGGTTTTAATTTTATATTTACAAGCAGAATATTTTCATAGGTTTGATGATACACAGAAATTTAATAATTAAGGAAGAGTAGTTAATCAGTACTTTTGCAGAGTAGTGGACCAACATTTTGCAGAGAAACCACATAACACTCCACTCCGCTCATCTAAACTTTAAATACTTATAACTCATAAACTACAAGTCCTAAATTTGATTGTGCTTTTGAAGATGAAACTAAAACTGTATGTTGTTAATCCAAAAAGTAAAAAAAACTTAAAAAAAAGTTGTGAAACATCTTGAAACCATGTAAAAAAAAATTATTACAAAATATTAATAATTTTTAAATAATGAGTATCTTATCTTAAATAAATCAATCGGTATATATTATTTAATGTTCATAACTTATGTGTTGTAAAGTTAGTTGTTTTGTAAATCATTTTTGCTGAGAAATTTTCTTCTTTCCCAATGTTTAATGATGTATCTATTTTATATCATATATACAAGGTTACTAGATTGAATCCTAAGTATATATTATTTTATTTAAGATTTGATTTTGATAGTACTAAAATAAAATCCTCTGTATATCGTATAACATTAATTTTCAATATTATATTTATTTATAGTAGTATAAATGTGAATGTGTGAATTGTAAACTGTAATTTAAGAATGTAAAAAAAATATTTATAAATAATAATATTTAAAAAATATTTTTAGACAGATCACTTAAGAAAATTCCTTGAATTCAAAGTATCCATGGGTTTTCTTGATAATATTATTGGAAAATGTAAGTCAAAATTATTTATGATATAATAATTCTAAAATTATTACTAAAAATTACATTTTGAAATGTTTTATATTTTCTAGATATTGCCACAGTTGTAGGATTTTATGCTGTTAGTATACCTTTTATGAATCGTAACTCATCTTTATCCAATCTTTCACAAAATGAACGTTTTAGAGTAAGTAAAGTTTTAAAATTTTCAAATATAATACTGATATACAACACTAAAAGAAATATAGGAGAACCTCAGTTATCCAAACCTCCTTTATACAAACCCTCTATTATCCGAACAAACATCAAATAAGAATTATTGTTACTGGGAAAACTTTATCACTAAAATACTCATATAATATTATATGATATATTGGTATTTACAATTTATTATAATTAATATTGAATTATTATATACATACATTTATTATACATAACTTTATGTCTACATGATTACATATCCAAACGCTCTGTTATATGAAAATCAATGAGTGATGTAGTGTCTTTAAACGTAGATATAACTACATAAGTTATGTTTAATAAATTAATTTTATAGTAATAATAATAAATTATAAATAACAATATTATATCATATAATATTATGCATGTATTTTGTGATATGTATGAACATATTAAAGTTTTCCCTGCGATAATAATAATTCCCAGTATCCGAACTTTTCCATTTCCAGACTAGGTGCAGTCCTAATTAGTTTGGATAATTGAGTTTCAACAATTGTATACAATTGTTTAAACTGTATCAACAATTGATTTAAAAAATGAATACCTACGCCTGGCTATGCTACTCTAAAAAATAACATTGTTTATTTTCTATTTTATTCAAATCATAACTATTTTTAAATTACTTTTAACAGCTTACTTCTCTATTTACTATTATTTACCAATATTTTAATTACAGAATTACTATACAATGGGTCGTATGTTGGTCAAATTAGCTGAAGCTATTGGTCGCTTAGTGTTGGCTGGCCGTGATATGACACGTTTAGCTGGATTCACTGCCAGGGTTACTGAGATCATGACTGTACTCAATGATCTTAATAAAGGACATTATGTACGGACTATGTTGACTGATAGTAATACGCTGAAAGAAAAGAAACTTGTACCAAACTCTGGTCGTATTATCACTAAAGACAATGTCATTAAGTTTGATAAAGTACCACTTGTGACACCAAATGGTGATATACTAGTGGAGGAATTATCATTTGAAGTTACATCAGGCATGAATGTGCTAGTATGTGGGCCAAATGGTTGTGGAAAATCTTCATTATTCAGAATACTTGGTGAATTGTGGCCTCTTTTTGGCGGAATCTTAACAAAACCTCCAAAGGGCAAACTTTTTTATATTCCACAGAAACCATATATGACATTAGGTACACTAAGAGATCAAGTTACATATCCACACACTAAGTACGTATAAATTAAATGCTCTTATTTAATATTATAAAGTATAGTATCATTAATCATAATATTGTTATAGATGGGTCATCAACAATCATAATTTGTAATATTCATTTTTATAACAAACTTTATTTTTTTTTCTTAAGGGAGGAAATGCAGCGTCGTAGAAAAACCGATGTAGACATTACTAATCATTTAGAACGTGTACAACTATCATATTTATTGCAAAGAGATCAAGGTTGGGATACTGTTGCAGACTGGATGGATGTTTTGTCTGGTGGAGAAAAACAACGTATTGCCATGGCTAGATTGTTCTATCATCAACCACAATTTGCAATATTAGATGAATGTACAAGTGCAGTTAGTGTTGATGTTGAAGGTTCTATGTATCAATATTGTCGTGATGTTGGTATTTCATTGTTCACGGTTAGCCATCGAAAATCTTTGTGGAAACATCACGATGTAAGTATTAATATCAGAATTGTTCTAACACCGCATTACATACTTTAAAATATTCAGTCAGTATAGTATTAATTTGTGCATTACCCAACCTCTGAATTTAGTATTGTGGTGGCGTTACAATTAAAAGATACTTAATAGTTAATATATATATTTTTTTAGTATAAATACTGATATAATTTTTTTTTTTTTTTATCAAATTTGTTTTATTTGTACAATCTGTATAAAAATAATTACAATAAGCACAATGGAGGGATAGTACATTATGGGTCATTGGTCATGGTTGGCTTGATGAAGAAGCTATTCATTAATAGCACTTCATGACGGGATGGTGGTCTAGTCAACTAGTCGACTAGTAGGTCACGGCACCAACTACGCTTTAAACGTCGGCCAGGGTCACCCGGGATTGTTCGAGAAGAGAGATTTTGGATGAGAGGGTTTCGGTGATTTGAAAGTTTAAAGTGGAAACGTTTGTATTGGGTTTTGGCGAAGTTTTTTACTGTCGGAATGAGGAGGTCCCTGTGTAGGATATCATTTGATACATAGAAGCGAGCTTTAGTTATCTGCCTGAGGCATTTAGATTGAAATGTTTGGATTCGGTTTATATTGGAGTCTTTGGCTGATCCCCAGAGTTGAATTCCATAGGACCAGATAGGTTTGAGGAGTACTTTATACATGAGGATTTTATTGTGTAGTGAGAGATGTTTGGATGACAGGAGGAGGCGAAGTTGTCTTTGACGATTATTTAGTACAAGTCATTTGTTACGTATGTGGGTAGCTCACGTGAGTCGGCGATCTAGGTATAAACCTAGGTAACGGACATTTTGAGCGGTCGGGAGAGGTTGGTTGTTAAGTGTGATAGAGGGGGAGCTTATTGGTCTGAGAGTGAATGTGCAGTGGATGGATTTGGATTCATTGAGTTTGAACCCCCAGGGTTTCTTTGTACCATGTCGAGAGGATGTCAAGGTGGGTTTGGATTCTGCTGGATGCCTCGAGTAGGTCATGGTGGAGAGCCAGGATGGCTCTATCATCGGCGAAGTCACCGGTGGTGGTGAGGTTGGTAGTGGGTTGGTCTGATGTGTACAGGTTGAATAAAAGAGGTGCCGCTACAGCTCCTTGCGGTACTCCAGCTTTAATTGATGATATGTCAGATAAGGCTGAGCCATATCGTACGGAGAAATGCCTGTCTTCTAGATAGGACTTGAAGATTCAGTAGAAGCTGGGGGAAATATTGACTTTAGTTTAAAGAGGAGGCCGTGATGCCAAATCTTGTTAAACGCTTGTGGTACATCTAAGGTGCCTGTGCAGATTAGTTTCTTTTCAAGTGAATAGGAGATTTTGTCAACTATGCGATGAACCTGGTGTATGGTGGAATGGTTATTACGAAATCCGAATTGATTGTCTGGGAGGTTTGTGTCAATGATTGGGAGTAGGCGTTTGAATGTGAGTTTTTCAAATACTTTGGAGAAAAAAGGTAGAAGGCTTATTGGTCTGTACGAGCTGAGAGAGTCAGCGGGTTTCCCGGGTTTGAATATCATAATTATGATCGAGAATTTCCAAAGCAGAGGGAAGTATGAGAGTCTGAGCATAGAGTTGTAGATGTGCGCGAGCGTTAAGATGGCTTTTCTGGGCAGTTGGGAGGCAACTTCTGATGTTATGAGGTCGTAACCTGGAGTTTTATGACGCGCAGATTTATTGATTATAAACTCGACTTCACTGGGTCTGATGTGTTTTGGTGGAAGGGTCAGAGATAGTGGACTGGATAGGAAGTGGACGATTTTAACTATTTTGGTGTGGGGTATAATATCAATGTGTGGCTGAAACGTTGTGTGTAAGTGTTGACGAAAAGCATTAGCTTTTTCTAAGTTACTGATAAGCCATAGGCCGTCGGGGTTTCTCAAAGGGGGTACTGGAAGTTGAGAGCGAAGAATTTTCCTAGTGTTTTGCCAAAGAGAATTGTCGGTGGTGGAAAGGGATGCGAGATGGTTTGTTAATTTATCGGATTTGATTTTAGCTAAGATTCTTTTGAGTTTATTGGTGAGGTGATTAAATAGTAGTTTGTCAGAGGGATATTTAGTTCTTTGCCAAACAGCGCGTGCTTTTTCTTTTTTCCGATATTAGAGTTCTGACAAAATGTGGGAGAACAGAGGTGGGTTTATTGAGTGGGTTAAGAATAGCGGAGGAAGACCATGCTGCTTATTGAATTGACGTTGTCAGGGTGTGAACAGCATCGTCTATGTCTTGAGGTGATTTTAATTTAGTTTTGAGATCTATACGGTTAACGAGTTGGGCTCTGAAGGCTCCCCCGATATAATAAACCAAAGATAATAATAGTACATCTCCAAGTTATTTGGTATTTACCAACGTGTTTCAGTTACAAAATATAATCTTCAATATGATTTTTCACTTTTGTTTGTTTTCATATTAGTTTTAATACCTCCATTATAATTAATTTAATCTAGATATATTAATGAGACAATTTAAAACTCAGAATTTAATTTTTGCCATCTGCCTATTGATAATAATTGTTGGCATGCACTATTGTTATAATAATTACAGTAGAGTCTCAATAACTTAAATTTTAACGAGGATTAAAATAGATTAAACTTAAATACTTTTCAAGTTATAAATCATGACAAATTGGCAATTGCATTGAGTGTTTAGGAATTTCAAGGGACAACAATTTAAGTTTTTGAGACTAATTTAATAACTCATTTTCTACTAATAACAAAAATATTGTTATTTGTTACTAAAAAAAAAAAGTTAGTAATTATGTACTGAATATAATAATATTCAGTAAAACCTACTTATAACAGAATTGCTAATCTTCAAATATAAAAGAAATGTACAAAACAATTTAAAATATTGTACAATTTTAATATGTTATTCACTAATTTAAATATTTATTCTTCTGTGCCATATAATACTATGCATTGTACTCATATAACATGTATTATGTAATATGTATTTAAAATTTAGAAAAATATAATATATTTTTTTTTATCCCATTTAATGATAATCAAATTGTTATTGTATTTCAGTATTATTTACAAATGGATGGAAGAGGATTATTCCAATTCAACAAAATTGATTCCGACACAGAGGAATTTGGTTCATGAGTCTCCATTGCTGATATTATAGTTTTAAAAATAATTATTTACATATATATTATTATATGTATAATATGTAATAATTTGGTTCAATCTTGCCTGATTCTTGAACTCGTGCCTATTTGTTTTTGGTGTTTATAGATCAAATTTTTATTTATATTTTTAATATTTATAATATATTGTATTGTCAAGGTATACTTTAAAGTTTTTGTAATGCTGATTTTTTTTACCAATCAATTAGACCAGTAGATAGATTGGTTTTAGATTTATTTTTGTATCGTACAAAATATATAATTTTTGTATTTGTGTTATAACTAAATATTTAAATTTATTATATACTTTTCATTTTATTAAGTACATGACTACAATTTATAAAAGAAAAAATGTTCCCCATTACTTTTTAAAGATAGTACATGGTTTATCATAGCTAAATCTATCATGAAATTGATCTGTGACCACATCATTTATCTTAGCTCTACAAGAAATCATACAATATTTTGTTATTTTACTAAAATAAAATGGTGAACTAAATTAACTATAAGCTTGTATTGAATGTTTTTTTTTGTTATGGTTATTTGTTTCTAAGTGTATTAAAGAATTGAATGTTTTATGTAAACTGACCTAATGTTTTAGAACATTTTTCATCAAGAACTCTTAAATAATATAGGTACTTAACGTTTTATAAATAGCATAGATCAGAATGATACTATACATGATAATTAATAATTAATAATGTTTATAAAAAAAAAAAATGTACAAAAATTGTATTAAGTATGACATGTTTATTAAGTACCTACATACATAGGTACATACATTGTATAAAATATTTTATATCAAAATACATCATAGGCTATTAAAGAAAAAATATCAATGGGAAATCTGTAAATGTAAAATCAAAGGATTTGTTATCAGTTGTAGTGTAATAGACACTTGTATTGTATTGGTAGGGACAGTTCACATCAGCGACTGTCCATCGGATTATGGAAGATAATAGCATCAGGATGACAAGACGAAAATAGACCGCATAGGTACGCACATACAATCTTACGTGATATATAAAAAAAAAAATTATAAAATAATAATATTAATAATAATAGGTTTTAACTTTTAAGGATCACAGTGTTACTTATGCGCTCGAACGGTATTCGCGCCTACCGCTTGTTCCTCGCGCCCTTTATGGTAAAACGTCTCCAAAAGCTTGGCTTCCGTATCGACGGTTCGTCATCGTCCAGTTCTCTGGTCGGTGACCCATGTCCAGAATCGCTTTCGTCTGCGTTGTAACGGCGGCCGGTCATTGTCGAGTCGTTTCCGCCACGTAAAAAGTCTAGGAAATTCGATTCAGACTTCATTTTACCTGAAAGTATAAAATATTAAAATAATTATATTAAAAAAAAAATTATGTATTTAACACCTAACTTGTAAATAATTGTAATTAGGTACCTAATTAATAGAGTTCTATTACCTATGTAACATAAGTATTATAAAATCCGTTACATGGACATTAATAGGATTCAACATAATACATATAAAGACGTAATTGGTAAATTAATAAATGATAGATGGTTATAGTAGAAACATGAAAACGAAATAACCACTTTATAACTATAAAGTAGGTGCGCCAACGGAAATTAATTATTAACGTTTATGGTACCTATCATATCAAATTATTTAATTATGAAATAATTAGGTAGGTATATACTCCTCGCGCTTTGTAATGATATAGCAAAAACTTGGAAAATATGATTCCATTCATGAAAAAAGTATGAAAAAATGATTGATTTTATGTCATCCCTACATAAAAAAAGAATTGAGTTGGAACCACTATAAGTGATCATGAAAGATGTATAATCCATTAGCCAGTTCAGAATAGAAGTTCAAAAAGCTACAAAGTAGGTAACTGCCCCTTCACCACCCTCGAAGACACCCTTGAGCCATATATAGGTAGATATACGTCATATACTATAGAAAACTGCAAACGAAACTTATTATCAAGCGTTAACACAATTTAACAATTTATAATACAATTTTGTTGCTTACTTCCTTAAACATACGAAACGACATGCTTATAAGTTATAATATTTTATAATTGTTTACATACCCACGTAATATGCTAAAATGCAATAAGTACTTAGGTACAGTGGCGTAGCCAGGGGAGTAGGGCTGAGTGGGCTACAGCCCCCATCCCCTCCCCCATTTACCGTGTTATTGTATAAATCTTTTATGATAAAAGACAAAGTACAAAGTACAAACCATGATATTTCTAAAACGGTTTTGTTAAATTTTGCATAGTATTAATTTATTAATTATTTATTCGCAACCCCCCAAATGACGCTACTACGACGGTACGATAAGTAAATGTCATACGATCTAACAGATTTACTCAACAGCAAAGTCAACTGCTGCACCGTCTGTACCCAGATTCTATTATATAGGTATAAGTCTGTAGGTACCATTTTAATATATATACCTATGCATAGGCTTAACTTGGATTAAAGTGTTAGTGGGGGGGGGGGGCTACAGCACACATAACAAAACTTTTATTTTAAAATAATCTAATCATATATCTAAGGCAATAAGGGATATTTTTGGGAGCTCAGCCACCCCTCCCCCCCCCCCCACTAACACTTTATAATGACTAACACTGTATAATACAATATTAAACATAGGTACCTATTTAGAAAACTCCGGCCAAGAGTATATTAGTTATTGGGTGAGTAATACCTATACTATAGCTCATGTCTTTGCCCATACGAAATGAGTTACCCCATTGAAATAAAAAAAGTCATAACTAAAACTTGGTATTTGGTTAATTTAAACTCGCAGGTATGCAGCCTGTGACCAGACGCGTAAACACAGCGCCCTTGTATGGCACGTACATATGGGTAAGGTAGGTAAGGTAGGTATAGGTACCTTTCTTTTTCCCGGGCATGCCGAAGCTCAGACTCCTGGAGCTGAGCTCTGCCTTGAGCTGCTCCGGCGGTATGTTTTCCACCTTGAACTCGTCCGGGTCCTCGACGAACGCTTGTTGCAGGTCTCGCATGATTTTCTTCCTGATGGTCTTCTTCATGGACAGATGCCGTTCCAGGTGCTTCACGTCGTCCTCAAACGTGGCCGCGCACTTGGTCTGCCGGCTACCGCCGCTCTTGTGCCGTTTCTTCTTGGACTCCTTGGCCGGCAACAAGTCCTCTTCGCTAGCCGAGCCCACCGATATGGCGCTGTCGGTGCCGCCCGCGCTGACGCCGCCCAACGAATTTCGGTCGTCGCTCTTCACGTCCAACCGCCGCAGCTCGTTCGGCAGACCGTCGTCGTCATCGACCCCGCCGAATATGTCCCTCAAGTGTGGTATGTTCCGCTCGCTCGTCATTTTCTGCGAACAAATATTGATAGAATATAATACGCGTCAATATAGCTGCAGAAACACAGGTATTTATGTATCATATTTTGTGTGTTTATATTATTTTTAAATAATAATATAGCATTATACGTTCTTTCATAGGTAATGATAATAATAGCTACCCTATATAGGAAAGTATCGTTGACGAAGAGTTTACAATCTCGCTTGTTATTTTAAGTACTATCGTATTATATATAATTTAATAATTATACAATGTAGGTATAATTCGTTTGGGGCAGCAAAAAAAATGTATATAAATTATATTTAAATATTTAATAACTTATAAGTGGCTGTTGTAGGTAATTTTTATTATCTATGTTTTAATCAAAAAGTTATCAAAAAAATTATTTAATCCTTTCTATATACAGTATTACAGTAGGTAGGTTCTATACCTATCTTGGATAGAAATAATAACTAACACAGATAAGGTCTGTTATTTTATATACAACAGGAAATTCAATTTAATTTTAACTTTTAAGATTAATTAACTTCAATTGAATACGGTACTTAATAGTTAAATATGACCAAAAAAACGGGCGCGGAAATCTTAATATACTTTTAAACATAATGTTAAATGTGGTACCTATTATTTTAATTATATACATATTTATAATAATAATATGCACAAAGTATAAGTTGCGTGTTGCATTATAAAAGTAATCATAATTAAAAATTGAAAAAAAATATTGATTATTTAATATTTTAATTTTCGAGATAAATAGTACCTAATATATACCCACTTCAATGGTTGATATCCTACCATTGAAAAAATAAATAAATACTCTAAATAATTATATATTATTTGCATAATAATAAAAGGTGGGTATTATAACTAGTTAAAAAGTTGTTTTTTTAAAAATCTTTTTATCTTTAGTTGTAATTTGTTAAATGTCTAATCAATTAAAAAATTTGAATAGGTAAAGAATCTATTGCATAACAACTCTGATTTTTCCAGTTAATTTGAAGAATAATTCGTTAAGTTAAAATCACGTTTTTGTATTATAATATATACAATGATTAGATTTATAGATGACAATAATTTAGACGTTGATAAAAACTAAAAGTCGTAATGCAGCTATAACAGTCTGTATATTATGAGGAATAGTATAATAGGTTATTAGTGTAATCTGGGATACACTTTTGAGGGAGGGGAGGCAATCAGTGTTAAAACTAAAAATCTATAAGATAAAATTACACTATTTCCCACCGGATTAAATATCTGAGAGTGCAGTTGCCCCCCCCCCCCTCCCATCACAAGATTACGCCTATGGACTATAGGATGTATTTAAAAAAAATATTTGGTTATTATTTAAAATAATTTCAAAGTTGCACAAATACTTTAACAATATTATGTGTGACACAGGCAGGAATTAGAAAAAAGAGTATTCATTTATTTTTAACAGATTTAAATAAATTTTTTTCTAAATATTAACTCTATAGAGTTATATTACCATATATAGCTTTACGTCCTTTGCGTTGACTTCTCAAGCAGGGTCAAGTTAATTTTTTACTCACCCGATTAAAGTAAAGATGCCTACTAATGCGATGCCACGGTGCATTAATCAACTATTATAAATCCGTGGTATTTATCTCACGCGTATAAAATTGATAATGTGTGATACATCCATCTCGTACACGAACACATCAACATTTTTAAGTTTCGATGATTTCCTGAATAGCAAGCAACAGTTTTAACTCAATGAATATCTACTAAGTACTATAGACTACAGAGGGAGGTCAAGACGATGAATGGTTTATTAAACTTTATTTATATATCTGTTGGACACTTGATATCCCTTAAAATCAACTGCTATACGCATACCAAGTATTATTTTATCGACATAATATCATATTTAATATACCTACCTATCACTATACGTCTTGTCAAGTATGATGTAATCGAGAAGAATCAACCGTTTGGTAACTGTAAATCATTTGCTGTTGCGAGTTTGCCAGTTTGATCATTGAAATGACGTGAACCGTATAAAGACTCTATACAATATTACAATTATAATAGCTTATGATAATTGCAAACGGCAGCAGTGCGTATACCTACATCAATTGCATTGCGGATATATTCGACTAAGCTAACAACTATATAATATGTTTCGATAACGTTTAGTTAATGGAAATTATTTAAAAACAAAAGACATCGTCCATCGATATTCATTATTTCATTGGATATAATAATATTTAGACTAATTTATTTTAATCACCGGTTTTAACACTAATACACTATAGTTTGGTGCCATCTTCTACTATAGTACCATCTAATTAAAATTAATATCCGTATTTAAAACAAATCAAATGGCCGCCACCATTAGGACTTAATATTATTTGATATAAAACGGGATATTGTTTCTATTACAAAATGTCTCTGTAAATATGTGTTTTTGGAAAAAAATCTCTTCAAGACATTTTGCATTAAGGTACTCGATATTTTACCACTTATATGCGAAGCTTGCACGCGTGTTGTCGCCGCCTTCCAAACTAAAGACATAGCATATTTTCGTGGAGCAGAATCAAATTCCTGCTGTTGGGATCAACTTTAGAGTGCTTCATGTTCTTATTATTGAGCATCACTGTGTTTAAAATCAATTAAATAAGCTGTTCATAGGATGTAATAATAAATGATTTCAAAAACGCATACATTAACCGAAAAAATATAACGCGACTGTTTCGCTATGAAAAAATTGCCTTGTGTAGGTATATAATATAATATGCTTAATAGTCAATACTTAAATTATTTAAAAAAATTAATGCTTCAGAGAAAAAAAAATTATGACGATGTCAACAATCATCCAACAGTCGTTCGAAAGGTATTTGATAAATCGAACAACGTCACATGACGTATATATATATATATATATAAATAGCGTAATAGTATCGACTATACATCGATTACACGGATGTACAGTTATTGGTATGAAAAAGGATCAAAAAAAAAAAAACGCAAGAATATTGCTCGTCCATTTTTCGTGAGTTACTCAGACGAAAACAAAAAAATAATAATAAAAACAACGGTAATGATCACGGTCGGAAACATACGTAAAAAAGTGTCATACGTTTTTTTACGGACCAAAGCACAACGATCCGCCATGTAATATTATCATTCCACTATACAGTTCTACACAGTTCAGTATATAAATGTTGCATATACTCGTTGATAAATTATATATATTTATATATATATATAATACAGTACCTATATAACTATAAGCGATACGGTTGCGTGCGTAAATTCTCAGTGTTTTTCATTCGTTGCCTGCGCAGTGCACGTCAGTCGTGGAGACAAAAAAGTCATTATATATAATATATAAATGTGCTATAATATTATAGTAAAGCGATGCCGCCGCATTTCGCAGTCGAGATAATTTAAACTAGAGGGTAAGCGGAAGATTTCACCACGACTATTTTCGGCGCAACCCCCCCGTTACGTTTTTTACCGAGATCGTTTTCCATATATATATATATATTTTAAATTTATTTTACAAAAAGCAATCGCACTAATTGTAGTATTGTAATGATTACTGCACTAGGTATAGGTACCATAATTTAACGAAACATGCAGTCGCGGACAGTTCACAGTAACATATTATAATTGTGCAACATCTTGTTGTTTTAAAACTAAGTTTTTTTAAAATTTTAGTTCTTTAATATAAAAAAAATATATATATATAAAAACATTTCAACACGGCAATTACGGCAAATATCGCCGAGTGTAGCTAGAGAATAATAGATGAAAAAAAAATATATAATATTAAAACAAAGAGAATATTAACAATTTAAATTAGAGAGCCAGCCTTGGCGCAGATCAAAGATAATATATTACTTTATAGAGATGAGATCGCTTGAGGATTGAGAATATTTTAATTTCGTGTTGTACAGGTTTAATACACATGTAATGATTTCGTTGATGAATTGCCTCGTGAATATTGCAGTGGAATTCGCGGGTGAGAAATTTTCAAAAGGAAAAAATTATGAAACAATAGCCCGTGTATTATAATATATAGGTATATAGTTCTGTAACCGCGTTACACGTCATCCGGTGTGCACATAACATATGAATGTATATAGGTGGTAAGCATATAAACATAAAATATAATATAACACATAATATGCAGTAAGTACATTGTGTTATAATGTATATTATTGTATGCATATTTTCATTAGTCGGACGAACGGCTGTTGCGGAAAATCTCGATGTCGTAATATACTATATAATAATATACATGTGCGTGTTGTGTGCATATATACAGTAAAACAGTTACATGATGGATCTCACGGAAGTTGAGGGGCGTACCTATCCAAAAAAAAAAATTGGGGAACATACTACCAACATTCCTATTATATGATTGTTGTAATTATTTTGATTTCTTGTGCTAAATTTAATTTTGACAAGAAATGATAATTTGTTATTTCTCGTTCAAAACAATAACATTTCTAAAGCGCCACTACAATGGGTGGCTTCTATAAAATCGAGTCATTCACGCCTAGTTGATCAAATACTCTTACTAAACACGACTCATGTATGATATGTATAATATGTATGAAATATTATTTAATTTTAAATTACGCATAAAATACTTAAATAAATTTATAAAATTCCTTCAAATATTAAAAAATATAAGCCCATAAGGCGTAGATTATAATACAATACAATTTTTATTTTTAACTATCGACCAACCTAACCTATTTAAAACATGTAGAAAAGTATTTGATACATAAATTACCTATTTAAATACTTTTACTCCGAGTGCTTAACAACACCGCACATCAGCCTGTTCTTATTGGCTAGGTTAGGTATAACTATCGATACAATGCAGTACGCCAGTACGGTACTGTACAACATAATGTATTCAAATTCGTTAAATGCGCAGATTTGCAAATGTGTAGGTACATTACAATCTAGTTAATTGTGAGTTTGCCCACACGGAGTATTATATTTTTGATACGATGAATAACGAATAAAACGAAGAGGCGTCTTATAACGACTATACAGGTACTTAAGTGGGAAGAGAGAAAAATATGAATTTGAATGCCAAACTACCAATTATTAACGTTAAGTTGAATTTCCGATGAGAACAACAAAATGCACAAAAGCAATATTCAAGTATAAACAGTTTTAATCTTTATCAAACATAGAAAAGTTGAATGAAAATCGATAAATGCGCTTAACCACAACCACTGCATTATTTATGTAGGTAGGTATACAAAACATATTCTTATGTTATAAATAATTTACTTATTGCGTACTGTGTGCCTGTGTAGGTATATCGTATATTATATTATAGCCACATAGATAAATATGTGTTTATTATATTTAGGTATATTGCATGATAATATATCAAGGAAAATACAAATGAAAGATAGGTGCCTAATAAAAAGTAGAAAATAATAAAACTATATTAAACTTATAGGTACAATATTTAATATGCGACGCACCTAACTATTTTATGAATTAATTGAAAATATTATTTTAACACATAAATCGCAAATAATATTTGAGTTTTAGGTTTCTATTAGGCAATATTAATTATAAAAATATCTTATAACTTTTATTTGACTATATTTATCAATTATTACACACATATTTTCTTAGTTTGTACTTTGTTACAATACTTTATTTGAATAAATTACTGGTTTGCTAGACTATGGTAATTTAAAACAATTAATTATAAATCACTTATTTTTTTTCTGAATATTACCATTTGTCAGTACTACTGATACAATGAATTGGTTAAGCCGGTTAAGCTATGTCAATCATCGGATGAAAAAAATATTGCTTATTGTTACCTTTCTGCCAGAAAAAACATGGAGGTGTTACATATAATGGGTGACTTCCTCAATCATGTTATTATGTTATTTATTATATTAGCCAAATTACCTAATGTTCTAAATAAGTGTACTACTATGTACAGACTATACAGACTACACAGATTATATCGGATTGTTTTATTAATCGAAAAAAAAAATAATGACAGAAAAATAAAATGTTATGCAAAACTACCTAGTTTGCATACAGAATATAAAACAGTTGAAGAATAAACATTTTTATTGTTCTATATACTTCCGTCCTAAAGAATAGAATACCATAAGTTTCTTTAATGGCATTTTGAGAAAAATTAATTTGTATGTTTAGAACTATTTTTGGTAGTTCTAACTTCTAATTTCATAAATATAATATTTTTCAAAGTAAAATACATAATTTCTTTAGGAAATATACGTGATGAATGCAACGAGACTGTTCAATTTTTAATTCGCTAATATATTCTTATTTAGACATTAATACTAAGTACGGTATTAATTATTTAGAATTGTTTACTTGGAAAAAAAGTCGTATTTCTAGTTACGGCATTTTTACGTAAGTATAGCATACCAAAATGTACTGATCACTATAAAGATTGAAGAAATAATGCTGTATATTATCAATATTAATTTTTAGTTATATTTAATAACACAATTTGAAAGTTTAAAAAAGTTTAAATTTAATACAACTACTCATTAGTTTTTACACACAGTTTTTACCTAACCTATAATAGATGCCTTTAATACGCGAATATTATAAACGATGGCATTTATTTTGTAATTCGAATAATTATCGCAAAGAAGTTAAGTCATGTGGGATCTTCACTGCAGTGGTTCGTGGGTAGTCAATTTTGTACAGAATATAAGAAAAAAAAGGTGTGCAAATATACCATATATACTATATATCGTCCATCTAAAAAAATAGTACTTGATCTTTAACTATTTGCAGTACCTACATCAATTTATAAAACAGATTATGACAATGGCAATGGCCATTTAATGTCTAGACGAATAAATATGACATTACCTACCTATATGTATAGATCATAATCGTATTTATAATAAAATATGACGGTAAATAATATTAAATTTATTTGTCTGAAAAATAAATCTAAAATAAAATGTTCAATTAAGTACACAAACAACGTATTACTATAATTAATATACATTAAATTAATAAATACGATAATAATAATAATAATATAGGTTGTGATGTTGTTTGCTGTTAATATTGTAGTGTTATTATTTCATTTGAAAAACAGCACAATGTGGAGCAGTAGTCTTTTTCTTGTATAGTGCTGTACAATAATTCAGTAGGACAGTTATTAATGTCACTTAGATCTCACTTATTATAGGAGTCTTCTACTTGGTATTTTTAGAAATATGTCTCGTCCTCCATTGCCCACCAACATAGATTAAAATCCAATAAATTGTAATACGTTTCTCCGGTGAAAGGTATTTAATATTTTATTATTACATTCATGAATAGTATCTAATAACCAATAATTTAATGATACACTGTACTGTAACGACAGTATAATTTTATATTATTATCATACAGACATAAGTACCTTAAAACGCATAACCCTATGCCCATACCGTAGTCTCTTGATGATGTACACATAATATAGGTATAGATACCTACATAGTATAATAATATACGCAGTATTTAATTATTTTAATTAGATTATCCAATTAAGAAACCATTGTTTCTATTGTTAGGTATAAAAAATGATACATTCAAACATAATAGCATCACGCAATAGTTCTGAAAACCCCAAGTGATACCCCTTGAGGTATCCTGCGTTTAAAAGTGAACTTTAAGTTGAGATTTTTTAACAAATAATTTTTTTTTAATTCTAATGTATTTATTTAGTTCTATAGTAATTTCATGGCTCTCAAAGAAATCTGAACTATATTTTGTCATGATAAAGTGCACGAAGACATTATGGCCTCATTTTAAACAACCTTGAGGCACACAATAAAAGAGTTCATAAATCGTTAAAAAATGTAAAAAGAAAACCTTGGAATAAAATACAAATCTTAACGTTCAAAGTATAAAACTTAGACAAAAAATATCTGGTTATGGTATGTATTCCAGAAATAAGTATAATATCTTCAGTGCTAATTAGAATCCTATAACTTAATATAGTTTTCTTCAAGGTCCCACGCGAGGACAAAACGTATTAAATTTCGAATTTTTGCGTGTAAAAAAAAGATGTACTCGATTTAAATCAATATTTATTATTCGATTTTCGTGTAAAAAATCGGTAAATCGTACATACAACCGAATACGAATTAGTATTGAGATTCCAAC
Source organism: Nasonovia ribisnigri (assembly GCA_027563435.1). Taxonomy (NCBI): domain Eukaryota; kingdom Metazoa; phylum Arthropoda; class Insecta; order Hemiptera; family Aphididae; genus Nasonovia; species Nasonovia ribisnigri. The sequence continues at coordinate 181,386 of JANEHU010000580.1, forward strand.
TACCTCTGTTACACTTCTTAAATTGTGTACGGCGTACCTATCTAAACACCTTATATCGAGTTTGTTTATCTTCACGAAAAAATAAATTTTCACTTAAAATATAATACTGTCCTTCGAAAATGATAATAACATCAGATGGGAATTTCAATAAAAAAATTATCCTAAATATATTATAATGCGAGCAATGCGACGATGGTGTAGTCTTTATGCTTATAGGTACAATAATACAGTTATACACAACAATTGCAACACATAATATTATGTGGTCTGACCTAACACAACCAGAATATTGTATTATTATTTTTATTAAAGTTGTTTCATTATTTGTGTAAATAAAAAAAATTGTTGTTATTGAGGTGTGCGTCGGGCAAAGCAAAATACAGGTGAAGGGTTATTGTTTATTAGTTTTATATACGACGTGTCTATAGTTATAATTCATAACGATTAGGTCAGCCAGGGAAAAGTATGGAGTTGAAAATGTATTCATATATTCTTAGAGTCTGGTTTTTATATAATATATTATAATTTATAAATGTTCCATATTATTGTTCTCATTAAAACTGACATTGGGACCGTACCATAATATTATGAACCTGAATAAATACGAAGCGAAGTAAACGTACTTTTGTCAACAAAATATTAGGTGGATACCATACCTATATTGACACCTACACAATTCGTTATTATATAATGTATATTTGACCATTAAAAATCATTTTAAATATCCATCAAAAGATAATTATTTAGATAATATCATAAAACCCGTGGTAAACATAAATTAAAATGAGTATTTATGACGTTAAAAAATAATAATACGAAAAAACTATATTTTTTTACACGAACACACAATTGTTCAAGACCGTTGAGACAGAAACTCCCAACAATCCCGACCATAGGTTTTCGACTATTAAAATCAAATCAGAAATGTTGACGTATTTATTTTAAATAGATGAAGTAAGTATCAATAATGAAATCTTATTTAAACACTTCAAACAACAATTCAAACTTGGACATTTTGTTTCCGAGAAAGTGTTTATTGTTATTTGTCTTATATCCGTATTGATATAATAATAGGTAACCGATTATACTGGGAACTATGTATTTGTTCTAGGACTGTGTTTCACGATTTCTATGAATTATTTAATTTTGAATTCAAATTAGGCCATTAGAAATTATTTTCACTAAATTGATGAGCGTCTGAACTAGTTAACAAAACACAAAATACTTTTGTTTTGGAAAACCACAGACATTAACAGCGCCATTTTACGATCGTATTTGGTAAGTGAAAAAAAAACATTTCAATAAATCTAAACACCTAACTTATTTTCTTCCACTTTTACGATCTATAAAAAAACATAAAATTTTCTTATTAATGTATTTTGAGGTTTTTATAGAGTATATCCATACGTAAAAATGTAAAATATAGAACTTGACACTATACAGACCCCGATAAAATATATTATTATGCATTTATGCGGCACGTCTCAATTCTCGGATGCGTTAAAGAACCTAACCTGACCGCTTTAGAACTTCATAAAATCTGTACGCTTTGAATGTGTCTGTGAATAAATTAATTTTATAATGTAGAATAAATGCTATTAAAAAATTAAATAAACGAAATTTCCCTTTTATGCAATCGTATAAGTAATATAAAGACTACGCTATATTGTACGCTGCAGGTATCGCTTTTGTTCCTATTTGAGTGTAAAATAATGATCAATAAAAATATTATGTGTTATAACGAATGGGTTTATATAAATACCTATACAAATAATATTGTTTATTCAAATTCGACTAAAATATACCTACTCAACAGATTTTAAGTATGAATTATAACAGTCAATAGATTTCGATTTCAAAAGTTTGTAGGTATAACATAATAATTCAACTAGGCGTATAGGTAGGTACCTACTTATAATTCATAAGATATACGAAGGAGATTAAAAAAATTTCATAACGTAATTTATTTTACGATATTTTTTATTAAATTGAGTAATGCGTATAGTGTGATATATGAGTATTCGGTAATCGTATTTTTAAAAATGACACGAAACTGTGTTATCGGATTCCGTGATCGTTGTCTGGGTCTCATGATGGGATGCCTACTATTATTATATTCTATATACTGTATTAATGGATCATTTATGGATAACAATAATGAGGACGTGGGCACGTGGAATAAGTACCTATAATATATACTGTAATATATTATTATACATTAAACTTATACAGGCGTCGGGCATTCAGGTCCCAGACGTTGTGTTTTCTAGATTTTATAGTCCAACAGGTAGATCTAACAGGTTGCCCACCGAGCGCACGCTTTATATATTATATTTTGTATACCTATAGAACACGACGATGAATGAACGTATAAGCAATAAAAATATACTTTTTAATCATATTTTTTCCGTACCTCCCATCCCTCCCGTCGCGTGCTTTCACTCCACATAAAAAGTATATTTATAGAGTTCAATGTTCATAATAGGTATATACCACAGACCACAGTGTTTTGTACGCACGTACTATATAGTATTAGAATACATATATATAGTACCTTAAGTGTATCGTATAGGTTTTTAATATTGTATATAATATATACAGTGTTATTCAAAATGATTAATCCGGTTTCAAATATTTATTTATTTTTAGTTTTTAGGTTTAGAGCAATATCGCATCTAATATTATGATGCATAATTAAATGAATAATATTTCAAATTTATTTATTGGTAGGTACCTACCAATAAAATTAATGTTACAATATCGTGTGGCTTTCGTTGGTCACACGAACAACAATACTAGTCGGAACTAAAATTAATTTCACGCATAACCGTGGCGCATACACTGAAACATATCCGCAAAAGAAGTCACGTGTCGTATAAGACCAGGTGACCTAGGAGGCCACTAGGCCGGGCGCAAAGTATCGGATGATATTCTATTTTGATTTATTGTGTGCGATGAAATCATATTTTTCACCGACAACATCACATCGCGAGTACGCTCTACGCACACAAGCGAGGGGAAAAACCGATCATCCCCTATGACTATTTTCAAAAAGTTTTCCAACCCGGCGGGAAAAAAAAATACTTGCCTACAATTTTTTCTCCCACTCATAATGTGCATCGTATCGGTCGGAGCAGCAATCGTTTTGCAGGACGATTATGACGGGGATAATATTAAAACGCACGCCGATCTCGTTTTACCGGCTCCCGGAGACACGTGAGTAGCGCAGTCTCTACAGTAATAATAATAACGATCATAATATGAGTTCAAGCTACGACAGACCGCAGTTGTTGTAGGTACCTAAGAACAGTGTACCGTATTAGCTTCTCGACAGTCCGACCTACAATAATTGTGCGTGTGTGTGTCGCACCAAGACGGTTAATGTGTGTGTGAGTACACTATATATACCATAATCTATTACTATAGGTATACCGGTACGGAACTCGGTATAGGTAGGTATATAGTTATAAAGTACCTATATATTATATTATATACTATTACTGTACAATATACAATACTATATACTATACATTTCTGTGAAAAACGCATTTGCCCATAGGTACCGCTTTGATCACGACCGGGGGTTAGATGGATAGCTATATAGTACTTATTATATTATATATATATATATATATGTATAACACGGATATAAAACGGTATTGTTTCTGGGTCGATGAAGTGACGATTAAGTTCATCGCCGTTTAACCTAATTGACACTCTTCGATCTCGCGTCTCGCGTGTTTTTCTCGTATCTCATGGTTTTCGTACACACAAACGCATCTATATAAATAATGTGCAATGTGTGTGTGTGTAATTTTAGACCTGTATTTTAGATTTGATCAAAAAACTGTGTTAAAAATATGTGGTTTTTACATTTAACGGAGTTTAAGACAGGATAAATCCTGCACTGGCATAATTTAATTCGTTACGGGCAACGCCGTGCAGCTAAATAATTAATGAATATATCGAATTATAGCTTCTGCCAGTATTTTTGAAATTTAAGTAAATAAATACATATCATCTATGCAAAATCAAAGGCCTATAGGCTATAAAGTATGAACTTTAAGCAATTCCACAGTTTCCACCGATTTTCATAAAATGTTCGTCAATAGATCAAGATCCTTAGTGTCATAGGCTACTTTTTATTACTTACTTTTTACTTTTCAACTCACAACATATTATTATGTTGAATTTAGATGACTCACGAAAATCTATAATTTTTTTATTTATATACCTATTATTATCATTGATTACAGAAAATAAAATAGTTTTTATGATTGGAAATAATTTTAGACCAGTATTTTTGGTCAAAACAACCTAAATAACTGTAATAAACATCTAGCTATTTAACGGAGTTTAAGAATAGGTATATCCATTAAATTTGTCACGCGCAACGCCGTGCAGGATTAGCTATAGATTGTACCCATACAATATAATATGAAGGCGATGCAGCCTGTACAGACGTTAATGTCAATATGTAAATTGTATTTTTCAAAGTATTAATTATACTACGCGTGGCATAGTATGGGGAATTGAGACCAATTACCTGTTTCTTAAATACCAGATAAAATATATAATATTATATTAATACATCAATACACTGTATAGTAAATAATAGTAGTTATAGTTACTTGTTTAATAGTTAAAACAAGCGACTGACACTTATTTTAATATGATCGTTATACTCACTTCTATAAGAAAGCACTCTATATCCAAGGCATCAACTAGTGACATTATGTAAAAAAATGTTTGTTTAATTTAAGTAAATTGGTATTTTATATTAAGCATATTCTACAATTCTATATTTGTATAGAAAAAAACCAAAAAAATTGATTAAGGTAAATGATGAATTACTGTATTGTCTTTTATAAAACATCCATCAGCTCGAGTTTCCGAACATTTGTCAATCTATATGAAATCTGAGGTAAGTATTACATTATATTAGGTATAATATATATTATATTATTAAAACGTAAATATATTTATTCCCGTTTATATCTATAGAGTTCTACCCACGATTCCATTTTCACGATTATTTTACAAATCAAAGTATGCAGATGTTCCAAAAACAAAAAAAAAAAAAGTTTAAAAAAAACATTAATTAACTCTATAGTCTTTTGATCCCCGTCAATAATTTTCATGTTGTGGAAACGAGTAAATAATATAAGGTAACAAAGCGAGCCACGAGCGTCGGTTGCGAATACCGCGTTGCCCGCCCCCACCTACCATCACGAATGTTCATAAGGGGAGGGGGGAGAACCATGATCGTTCGTGTAATGGTGACGGAGACTAGTGACCATACATATTTTATCTCGTATCGTTTTTTGTCCCCACTAGTGTACGGCAGCTATGAAGTCATCGTGCAACGGAGTTACTGAACGAATATATTTTAATAATATAAAGGTACAATAAATTCATTACCACAAAAAAATGGTAGGTACCCACTAAATAAACGGCTATTTTGCATTTTTTTTTACAATTTAGTACCAAATATTTTGACTTGTCACATCGTGTTTTGTATTATTATAAAGACTTTTATAGATAGTTTATAGCTTCCCGCTTGCAATAGCTTTTTTTCGCTACTCAAATATTCAATTTAATTTTTAGGAATTTGAAGATAGAATGGTACCATTATAGGTAAAAATAACAGGTATAAGTAATTGAGTTAATATTGAATTAAAAAAAGATTTTGTTATTATTCGCCAAATACTATTTTTTAAACTTTATAGTATAAAGTTTATATAATATCATCTGTGATTAAACGTATCCACTTAAATCTTAAAGCAAACAATTTTGGGAATACGATGATTAACTGTTAAATATTAATTGTAAATATTAAATGTGTACTGTGTCGTGTACGAGACAGTAGACACTATAGTGTATCTATATAATAATAATAATAAAAATAATAATATTATCAGTCAATTAATGTATAAGAAGTTAAGGAATATTGTCATGTCATGTAAATATTATAATTTTTAAGTTATAAGTTAATCCATCTTTTGAGAATTAATGATTTTTATTGCAACCAAGAGCGCCCGCAGGATAAATTCTCACTAGGAGCAAGGTATAAGAATTACTCATAATTTAATAATAGTTATAGTGATATTGATATTAAAGTACATGCAATAAAAATGCCTAGGGGGCAATGGCCACTTTGGGCACCTTTGATTACAACTTACCTACACATTTCTTGTGATAATTTAAATTTTTCAGGAAAATGTGATGACTATATGTATAATATATATATATTATATTACTCATTACTCAATGCCACAGCTTCAGTTACTATAATGTTACTATTGGCCAGAGTATTAGGTATACACTTTAAAAATTCTAAGTTTATTTATACAATTATTAAATTAATCGTTCAGTACAGAATTTAAAATTTAAAGAGATACGACTATATACGAGAGATTTAAATACTTATTAGTTAGATACTACACAATATCATAATACAATTTGAATAAGTCAATAATAAACGTGCATACATTCTCCTTAATTTACTGCAGTTAATATACGTACCTAATACATAATTTGTTGACGACGTTCATTATAATATATGTCCACATTCACCTTGATAGTTTTAATAAAATTCACGTATTTTTGAGAATTAAAAGGCCATTTTTTTTCATTCGTATTTTTTATTAGTAATTTATGTTAATTTAAAAAATCACCAGTTAACTTTATAAATATAAATTATAATTATAGGTAAAATTGTTATAAGTACCTATTCCTAAAAATTAATTTTGACAGTTTTTTATTTTTATTGTTTTTTTTATACCTTCGTTTAGTTTTCATCCATGGGGAATTTATTTTTCTTATACTCAAAATTATTTGCACCTCCTCAGAATATCTGAAATGTACCATCCCCAAGAGCAAATTCTGTTTGGTACACGTGATTCCGCGGAGCAGCTTAATTATAAGACAAAAAATGCATCTACGACTTTGTAGTTGGATATAAATTATTTAAAATAAAAATCGAACAACTGACCTATACCTAACTACCTATATATTATGTAATAAATAACAATATTCTGTTGAATCGGTTCACCTTCAGTTCGGGTAGCTGTGTAGTAGATATAGGTTATCCTGTAGGTATGCCCTATTCGCAACAACAAGTGGTATATTATAATTCATAATTATTATTAAACATCCGTTATCTGTTGTATATTTTTTGAATAGATGGGTATTGCCCTTGAGGGGATTCGGCTCTTATATATATATGACTCTATAGAGCGCCCAAACGTTATTTATAAAATGAAAAACTATTTGAACGAGCTGCCCAAGGTGATCGAAGGCTTCCATTATACAACGAACCACGAACATATATACATAATATAATCTAGAATCGAGTATATATATACTATACACTATTATACATATACAGGAATGACGTATAATATGCCAGTCTCCTATACTTTATGCATATGGATTGTATACTAAAGAGCATAAAAGGAGCCATCGTCATGAGTCATCGTGTGTATAACCTTTATCACAATATAAAAAATAAAAAGAATCGACCAAAATAATTTTTCACCTATTTTGTTCTGGTACATTGGTACGTTTAATGAGCTGCTTGCTATAAGCATTTACATTTTACAATGGACGTGACAGCAGTAACTCGAATTTTATTATTTATTACCTTTATCTCCTTCTTTAAAACCATATACACAGTTACATAAGTACGAGTATACATCGTAGGCCTCAGTTATCCTCATTAGCCGCGTTGAAAAATGCGTTCTGTCCATACAGATATTATATACAATGGTGTTAACTGCATACCCATTATCTAGTATATTAAATTAACGTTTAAGCGAGATACACATAAGTATACTTAAGTATGTATACTGTAGGATGGTGTAAGCTGTTTCTCATCGACGGAAATGAGTTAAGGTGTTAATGCTCAAACTGTCGCTGTTTAGTGTGTTCTATGATCTCCTCACATTATTCTCAATTTATTATAGCGTTATTCAGTTTTGTAATTTTGTGTATATACACACCATATTATGTATTCACTTTCAGTCGATTGCATTTGTTCATGTTCAGACCTTAAAATGGCTCAAAATGTCAAAAAGGGACTTACTATCGTGTATATATGGGTACTTAGGCATATTCCATGAAAACTGAAATAATTTTATTCTTAATACTAAAATGTTTTAATAATTTTAATACCTTGTTGCAACCAATGGTGTGGGGAGGGTCCTTGTGCTTATTACTACTTCTTATATTTAAATTATTACGCCATACCATTAATTTAATTTATAATATTTATATGCAAATTTTTCATTTTTTTCTACCAATTGTTTTAATTCAAACTCTGGCATCCACTTTTTTAGAATTTAAATCATGTAATAAATAATATATTATAACAACATTCTTAATCGTATAACTATATAGGTAAGTAAAAAAGTAATAGTTATATACACAATTTTAGAGAAGTCGATTTTTAAGCGTGGTCAGAAGTTAAGAGACTGACTTTCCACCCCACTATAATATTTTATTATGTTTTATGGATAATACTATATATTTCTAGGGCTTTTAATTCAGTCTGAATAATATTGATAGTTAAAAATACATAAAAGTTGAGTTTATAACAAGTAGTGGAAGTAGAGCTAGGGTAAATGTGGGTAAAGCCTCCTACTTCCAATTATATGAATATAAATATATTATATAATATTATAACTTACAAGTTATGCGTATGCATAAAGATTTGTATAATAAATAAATGGTATACATAAAATCTTGGAATAATGCACTTTATTATGTGTCCAAATAAAAATGTTATAACATGATTATGCATAATTCGTCTCACATAACTTTCAACAAATAACTGTAAATTAAATCAAAAATCCAATAATAAGAATATAGATACTTAGGTACTAAGGCATATTGATTAAAATCATACAATTTCGAATTTAACCTATAGACTAAGCTGCTATAGTATAGTGGATTGGTATTTTGGGGTGAACTAATCGTTAGAGGGATGATCTTGAATAGTAAAACTATCCGATTAAACTACGATTAAATTTCATTTTAAATAGACTTATTGTTATTTATTAAGATAAATAGTTTGTGTACATTTGAGCTAAATTATTAAAACACTAAATTAATTCATTTTCTAAGTTTAAAAGTTTAGTCATTAAGATTATTATCTTAGTCGTATCCAACCTTACGATAATTGGTAATAACCTTATTATAAATAGTAAAAACAATTTCACCAAACTTTTCTATTAAATTATTAGACTATAAAACCAACAAATCGAGGGTAATGTCCTTACTCCTTAACTCGTATTATCTCAGGCTTTGTATCTACGTTATAATATAGTAATTTCTTTATTCGTTGACCATTGTTGACGCATTGTCATAGAGAATTATGTTAAAAGAATAACTGTCTCTGATCGAAGGTTTGTTTATCTTTTATTTTTTGTTTTGAAAATTCTTTAACATTATTGTACTTTTTGCTTGCATCATATAATATAATAACGTCGTGTATGTTTGCCAAACATTGTTATTATTACCGTCATCGTTATTACTATAATTTATTTATATACTATTCATAGAGAACAAAATCGTCGAACATACAACGTATATAACCTTTATGTATATTATATATTATTATGTAATATATATATTATTTATTACGCGCGCAAGGTGCCTTAAAGCTATACATATCACCTACAACAGACTGCCTATAATATTATGACATTATCATTATTTTATTACACCCCATACGCAATTTGCACCGCCGAAATTATTGAGCTACGATATACCTACTCTACAGCAGATTATAGAACAAATTTGGTTTCACGCATAATTTACTCCACATTACAGATGTAGTTCAGTATATGTTACTGAACAATACTATTACGATTTCGGCATTTACCAACAATCGGGAAAATTATGAATAATCTTCGTAAGTGGCTAGTGGTGAAAGCGAATCACGATTATTGCATGAGCATACAATATATACTGCATGACTGCATATGTACACATCATTTGTAAATTTTCCATCGCTAGAGTAACTTATCCACCTTAGCTACCTCAATCTACTAGAAAATCTTGTTCACACTTGTATTTTCATTATTGCGAGCTTACAGTATTCTAATTTAGTTTTTGTTGTTCTCATAACGGACCTTACGAAAACCGCGTAACCCGATGCCGGCGGAGTATAGGGTATTTTAAAAAATGGTACCTACCTATTTAATGTTTGTATGATAATAATTGCTAATCGGTCATCGGTACCTTACCTATGCAAAAGGTATATATTAAATATTATTTCAATGTAAATATATTTTCTAGCTATAATTAAGTTAAGATTAATGAAAAATAATTGATAAAATAATATTTCCAGTGTTTGGGATAACGATTTAACAACTATCTATACTTAACAAATACAAATAATTTAAATACATATATGCAAAAAGTACTATTCTTATTGTTTAGTTCTATCAAATTGGTAACAATATAATATAACATTTATGTATGTATTTTTACTACAACCATTGTTGTTTATCGTTAATATTAAACAATTATCATTTAAACATAATTTTCGAACGACAGCATTGAAAAATCTAAACACAGGATTTTTATGATGTTTTATTATTATCTATCACATTATTGATTGTATCGATCCGCAACAGTAGCTAAACAACTAATAATTTAATGTGATTTAAACTATTAAAGGAGTATTATACTGGTCGATTTCGACAAATGAAATGTTACGACTTACGAGTGAGGGTGCGCTGGGCGGGTATGTGTAAAGTAAACGATAATTTATTTATGTAATACTACCGCGTATCTATTACAGACATGCACACACAAATCACGCAAATGTCAAGCACTTTGTGCAACACACTTTCGTGAATTATTTTACCGTTCATTCTAGACGTATTGGATATTAGATCCTATGCCTATATAACATAGGTAATGGTTGTAGTGGTATTGCACCAATAATTGCTATCAATGAAACAATAATAATAATATAATATCAATGCATAAAAAGGTTACTTATGTCTAAATGTCAATACTAATACGTTATAAAAATCATAATTCGATAATGTTTATTATTTCGTTATTCTTCAATATAACTTTCAAATGGTTTCTAGACCGATATTAAAACATAATTTTATGCTGCAGTATAACAATATCGTTTTATCTTAACTTCTCATCGTTTGTCAAATACCTAACACCTAACTGTATAGGTAAGATGGTTAATATTTTACTCTCGGGTAGAAGTGTCAAATACGTACACAAATCAACTGGAATACCTACTGTATACGATTCCTATCCAAAAGCTTTTTTTCCGAACAGAAAGTAGGTTCGCACTCTGCCTGACGTATCGTTAAAGTCTAACCGCAGTGTAGCTGTTTGGTATGTCACAGACATAATTTTACATAAATACATTTTACGCGTTCAACGTCACTAATCACCGTCATTGACGTCGAATGGGATTTAGGTCCATTATTGTAGCCAAACGATCTCCCCCGTATATAGTTTTCATCCATGTCTTTGTTAGAGCAGTTAAGACGTGTACGATCGCGCTTACACGGCCGCTGTTGGATATAGGAGCAGAGCTCGAGGGGGTCGCGGCTGAATCACGACACAACCGGTTCCCAGAGACAAGCGACTGGTTTTTTTTTTCATCCATTATTTTTATTATTATTATTATTATTTATTATTATTAGACACAAACGTACACAGTTAACGTGTGTACAATATAATATGAACTATTTAATATTATATTATGCTCGTCGTATTATAACATTGTGCGTTATACCGCGGCGGTGTACCTGCAATCTATGTGTAGGTACTGAATACTGTCGAAGTTCATACACCACCCTATTATATTTTTGTCCAGCCACGGAAAGAAGCACATTATTATTAAAGTGTTATAGTGATGTGAATATCATAATAATATGTAATAATATTCATAATATATAATATTTCTATACGTACTCACCTCTGATTTGTAGTTTTTCTTGTCTTTTTCTCTCCCACTATATGTGTATATATTGTAATTGTTATACAGGTGGTGCGCGATTTGATGAGTTCTCACGTGGGATTCGTCAGTTGATTGTAAATATCCCGGTACATTTTGCGAGTCGAGTATTATGCACCAATACCGGGTTATGCGTGTAAGAAGTCGAATGCATAAATAAAATGATATTAGTAACCATTAAAGTAAATATACGGCAGCAACACGGTCCACCGTGAGGACTAATGAAAGATATACTGATGGTTAGTAGACTGTAAACTGAATAAACCGAGTATGTATGGGACTATGGGTAGGTAGGTAGGTACAACAAGTGAATGGGTCTGAACTGCAGCAACTGGTAGGAGAAAGCCGGAGTGGGAATAATTGGCCACTGTAGCGGGTCTATTCGTGTGGCTTGATGCACAATAGCGTCATCTTGCCTCTCGAGGCGTCAAAAAAGTTCTTCTCGTTTCATCTTTGTTATCTATTTAACGAAAAAATAACATGAACTATTAAATAAATGGTTACCGTATACAGGGTGATTTTCAAAGCATGCTCACCCCCCCCTCCCCTCGTTTTTCCTTTCTGATTTTTGTAATTTCAAGACATATTTTAAATAAAAGCCCATTTTTTCGAATCCTTGAAATTATTGTATCATTCAACTATATTTAAGCTGTGTCCTGCGGCGAAGCAAACTTAAGTTTTTCAAAAGAGAACCATATATTGGAATAAAAATTTGAACGAGTAACATGTACCTATACCTACTTTGCTTTAACGAGACTTAAATAGTTTAATGCAATTATCATCTTAATACTATGAAGGGCTGCTGAAAAAGTGGTCTGGGTATGTATAGGGCATATGTATTGATCAATAATGTACCAAGAACTTTTTGTTAAATGGTGTGTACCTATCTAATAGTGATGTGTTAATTTTTATATTTTACTAAAGAGTTTAGATATCATCCCTATAATTGATGTGCTTACTTTAATCTCAAGAATATACAGAATGTAGCAGAAAGACATGACAAAGATAATAATAATACTAGTTAAGCGTATGAATAAAAATGGGAAAGTTATTATATGGATAACAAAGAATTTAAGAAAATATAATATGAGTAAGTCAGGAAATTCCCAAAAATAAGATGTATTTTGGGAAAAGTTATTACCTCCGTTTTAATTAATTTACTCCAAAAAAATATTAGGTATTGATATTTTTAAAAATTCTAAAAAATAACTACTTCACTTAGATAAATGTTTTTACCATAAAAGTTGTTCTTATAACCAGATTTAGAAAATGGCTATTTTGAAATCAACCAAAATACTTTGAATCAAATTCAAAAATTTTTATTTTCAGTTTCAAGAAAAAAATGCATGTAAGTGGGTAACGCGCTGCTGTACATTAGGTTACAAGGAGTCACTGAAATGGATAGTATTCAATTTGAATTTAATAATATATTAATATAATATATTGGATATCAAAAACGATTCTGTGCGAAGACTGTTTGTCATCAGCATAATATATAGGATTATACCATTTAATTATTTTATATTGTTATTTTTAATACGATAGTTGGTAAGTTGGATTAATATTATTTGAATATTATCATACTTGTATATAATAACATACTTTAGAAGTTGCAAGTGCTCACGAATAATATTATTAAGCTACAATAAAAAACTAAAGTAGTTATTCTTGGTTTTAATGTGTGATCTCGAACTTAATATAACCTTAAAATGTCTGTACACTTTTTAGATTTCACAGATTGAACTACCTTATAATTTATATAAAATAAATACATTTTTAAAAGATTTTTTATTACAAAAACTATTACATTAGTTAGTTCTTTTTGTTACACCCCTGCAGTGTACAAGAATTTATTATTATTAAATTAAAAATTAACTCATAAATTATTATAATAATCAATTCAATATTTTATTTTATATTTATTCCATTTTTATTATGCGAAGATTAATTACTATAATTTCATACCAAATATTATTGGATGTTCATTTTTGCTCAATAGGTAATTCATATAAGAATTATATTATATAATTATTATTTTATTTTATATTATTATATAATTTATATAACATTATCATACCAACTAATTAAGTATTTATTTATGAAATATGAAACATACTGTTCAAGAAAACAAGGTATAATTATTGCTATTTAGAGTTAAAAATTTAAAATAATCAACACCTGTATTATACTATTATTGATATAATACACACAGCCTGTAGAGGATTCAAATTTTAAATGATAATTTTTGTGGCTCAATTAGGTTTTCTAGAACTCTTTCAACTAACCTATTCAGGTTTATGTAGAAAATTACAAGTAGAAACCTACTTCTTTAGTTATACTATGAATAATCCACAAAAACTAACATTATGCTAATAAACCAGGATATTTGTTTACTCATCAGTTTTTAACAAAATTAAAATTATGCTTTACAAACTTGAAATAAAAAAAATAGCACTTTATAGACATAATTTAAATGATACTTAAACAAAAAGAAAACAACGAGTATCTCTGGTTTATCTTTTTTATAAATTCAAAACATAGTAATGTTTGAAATTTGAAACTACTTGCAATCGCGTATACCTATAATTTGTTCACACAATGACATTTAAAAAAATGTTTAGACTAATTCTATGCTATTTATAGATATTTGACATTATCAACTTTTAAAATTAATTTTTGATTTATATACGCGATAACAGCTTTATTTACGAGTAACAACTGTTGCAAATTTAATGCAAGGTAACTATAGTAAGTTTTTTGTACTGGAATTAAAAAAAAAGCTTAGCCTAATGTTCCATAAATAGGTAGGTACAATTTCTATGAGTGATTGGAGTTCAATTATCGATTTTAATTGTTACGTATTGTAATTCAAAAAGTTTTAATACACATAAAAATTCCGATTATATCATTATATTTTATATATTATACATAATGATAATAAACATATTTTCAAAATATTTCAATTTATTTTAAGCTATATATTTTATAATATTATGCATTAAAAATGTTCGTATATTTTTATCTTTTTAACATAAATATGTTTTTGGGCTGGGTATAACTTTTTATTTTTAACTAATTTTTGCGAGGCCAATTTTCATAACGCTTTGCATATTTTGTTGCCATAGAGACGCAAATCAACAATAATAAAAAAAATGTTATTTTATTCTTTACAAAATATGCTACAAGATAATTTCCCGTTGCACTATACCCAAAAATAATATATATGATTTTTTTTATAAATTTTGGTAAACATTATTTTCTTCAATCAAAATACTTAAAATATAATACAAATTTAGAAAGATAATGTCCTTTATAAATTATAAATATTATATTATACTTTGGCATAGCTATTAGCGGCAAGCATAACTTTCATCTTTTGATAAAAATGTAGATTTAAAATAGGTGATTTTGAAATTTTTTATAATGATTTTTTTTTTATTTGTTTTGTATATTTAATGATTGTTTTGTTAATCTAAATAGGAAATCATTTTTTTAATTTTTATAACATTTTCGACAGTTAAATTATTCCATACACTTCTCGAGAGTTGTGGCACGTCAAAGATTGTAAATATATTTTTATTGTTTACAAAAAAAGTATAGAGTTTCCTCTTCGTTGACCATAGGCTCAATTTGGTGGTGGGGGGGAGGGTTGGACTTGGGGGACTTAGTCCCACCAATATTAAAATTATCTCTTTCAAAAATTTGTATTTTAATAGAAAAATTAAAACATCGTAAATTCACAAATTTTTTTTACTATAGCGTTAGATTGTTAAAAGTTTCGAATTTCGTAGTTTTTAAGTAAATATGCCTATTGTCCGAGACTCTTATAGTCTTATCATATTTTGTAAATGTCACAGTTGGGAATGACGACTATACTTGTACCGCAGAATAGATGAAACCTATATGTCCTATTCTGTGACTACACTAGTACACTATACAATTAGGTATTTGGATTGAGTAAAAAAGGTTGTTGATATTATGTTAAAATGATTAATAACCGTTGTACAAAATCAAGTCTCAACTTCTCGAGTATGTCACGTTGATGTCATAAGTCATTAGGTACAATACATTATTAAGATTATTCGTATTTGGCGGCTATAAAAAAAATAAATACCGTGCCGTTGTCGCCGACACGTTCTCCTCTCAAACGGTCACACTGCGCGGACGGGCGGTAACATTATCAGCGTGCTGTTATCTCGAAACTTGTGGCCAATGGTAAACACAGGTTGATACCTACTTGATAATTTACCAGATTTTGCCTTGCGCGATTCCCCGAGTGGTAGGTGTAGCGCGAACGATATTATTATCTTTTTACATTTCCCAATTTCGTTCGCACTAACGCCCAACGCTGCTCAAATTGGTCTCCCTCATTCGTCTTTCACCCCGACGGCGTTCCGGCATTCACCAGACATGAGCTCTCTGATCGCGATCGTCGCTCTGGCCACCGCCGTCCTGGCGTCCGGTGAGTACGGTTTTCTTTTCGGCGGACACGCCCCGGCAGCCGCTGTCCTTCCTCGCCAAGACTCTTGTCGGTGGTTTCCCGTTCCCAGCGACCCAGTCGTCTGTTTTAGCGATCCGTTGTGTGTATTACTGTGTATTTTTTCGTTCCAGCAAGTGCCCAGAGCCACCAACTATACGTCCTCAACTGTCCGGAAAACGTCAAGATCGGCCAGCCGTCCTTGCCGCTGCGTGCCACTGAGTTGGCCGATGTTGTATCGTCGACGTTGGGTTTCACCGTCTCCAATGGAGTAAGTCCACATATTTACCCTTCTCAAAGTCGCAACACTGTGTTCACCTAGATGATACTTACTTGTCCCACTTTCTAATTCAGCATTTTATAAATACCACATCGTTCACATTGCCAGCTTTTGACTGAATAACAATTTTAATATTCAATCTGTTGCCTGTTACAACATTGGCATGTTTGTTATTAACTTTAAAATAAAGACAAGAACCTATAAACATTTCAAGTACCTATCAAAATGCATAGTTCTTCGTAGTCCTTGTATGAAATAAGAAAGTGTATACAATAGTTGCCTGATATTAATCATAATTATTGTTTTAAAATGTGTTCTATTAGGTAAAAACTTGGAGCAACTTAATGGTGGCAGATCCATTTTCATTACCTGAAGCTGTAGTTGTCCTTGAAATACCCGGATCAAACAATCCCGGTTTTGACTTAAATAAAGTTGGTCATCATGATTTAATTTTGGATGAATCCTTAGATGAAGTATATGCTACTGTGGAACACAGAATGAAGGAGAGGCTTGACAACAAAGAATATAGTATAATGCATGGTTCCTTAACCAATGAGGAATTTGTAAGATTAAATACTTAATTTCTAATTTTTACTGTTCATAATCACATAATAATTTTTAGCTGAAGAATCAAGTATTCCATCCGAATTTCAAACTTAATCCCAGTATTAAACCTCAACACATTGATTCATATGATGAAAAGTATAAAGTATTTTTTAATGAAGTTTACAACCTGCATCAATTGGGACAAGGTGTAAGTACAATTTGAGATATTCATGCAGAGTAGCTCAACAAATAGATTAATTAATTTATTGATAACAATTTATTAGGCCATCATGCTAAAAATATCATTGTCTTACTAATTACTATTGATTGTATATAAAATGTTTAGTGTTTTTTTATGCAACCCTGCATTACATTTTTATAAAATCTGTGTGTCATATATAAGTACATAACAATAAACCATTGCAGGTCAAAGAGAGTATGTTGAAAAATAATGTACCAGATTTACACTGGTTTCAATTGCAAGGTGTAAAAGCTTTGAATGCTGCAAATGAACCTAATTCAAAAGCAATTATTGAAGGTGAAAACGTTTTGAATGAAGCTATATCTACGTTGATCCAATCATACAATGAAATCTATAATAATGAGGTATCTATTCAATTAACATCAATATACAGTATGTTAAATAATTGGAGTGATTAGCTCTAATTCGAGTTAGTTAAGAACATAATACTCGTTGAAATTTGGTGTAATATTTTTATTTGTTTTTATAGTATTCTTCAATATATTCATCATGAAATGCTATGCACAATTCAATTTTATAGGCTAATGATCCTTGTAACTAAATTAACGTGTTACTAGGAATAGTACTTTAAATCATCGCTCTAATGACTATTATTTGTTACAAAATCATGGTCCTATAAAATTGATTTGTGCAAAGCAGTTAATGGTGAATATAGGTATTAAACAATGTTATGAAAACAAATAAAAAATGTTGCATACAATTTCAACAAGTATTATGTTCTTAATTACTTATTGGATTAACATTAGTTATCAAAGTATGAAAAGTATATAATATTATAATACAATTTAAAAATTTTCACTATTTTTCAAATAGTAAATAAAAAAAACTGCACTATACAATATCTGTGTTATATTTTGAATTGGAGATATTGACTTTCCAATTATTTAACATGCTGTATATATTAACAGATTTTATTTCTTATAAATTGTCAAATTTTTTTTAGATATAGCTATTAAATATTTAAATTGAATGTTATATAGGTGTTAATAATTGCTATTACCAACAATGCAAAAGAATCGCATAGAAACAAACGGGAACTTAGTAGCATGGAAAAGGTAAAAACTGTTTTTCAATACAACTATGTTTGATTGTTAATTATTATATTAATGTATAATGTGTGTGTTTATTTTTTTTAGGATCTCAATGTTGCTGAACCAATATCAAATGACTTTCCAGTCATATTCAATCTTATACTGTGGTTCGTTGTTATATTTGTCTTTTCCCTTTTAGCCATAGCATGTGAGTATTATTTTTGGTTTCATTTTAAGAATATAATAGCGAATGAAACATTTTAATACTAACACTAGTATGTTTAAAAAAATATTATTTTATTAGACTTGTATATTTGAAATCTTTCTTAATTTACAATTAAATATTGATTTATACACTCTCTCAGTAACTTAAAAAAACATATTCTAAACTCTATTCAGGATAAGAATGCCCAGATTTGCACATGAATTACAGATATCTTTATTCTTTGGTTGGTAATAGTATGAATGAAAATAAACTAGTTTATTATATTACAGTATTTACTAACCTTACCTAAGATTACTGCCGGCAACTTCGTTATCAGTATTCATTCGTGAGTTTATCCTAAATAGAGTTTATGAGTATTAAAAGGGATTTTTTTTATTGAAGTTTAGAGGTTTGAGTTATGTTAAGAACACTATATAAACTGTTTAATTGTAACAATTTACATCTCCAATACAGATCCTTAATTATTCGGGTACTTGTGCGTTATCGCGACTACATTGATTTCGAACGTATATTATTTTATGCAACATATTTTTAATACGTTTATAATAATACAAAACTACCCAAAGCCAAAAGTCAATGTATTTATTGATAATATATTATGTCAAAAATTACGAGTAAAATTTATAAAATAAAATAAAATTTAGTAAAAATTTTAAAAATCGATTTGTGGTGGCCATTGTTTTGTAATACTATTAAGTAAAACGTTGAACTTGATCCATTGCCAAATAATCTTAACTGTACAAGTTATTACTACTACCAGCGTGACAGCGTGGTTGTGGCTATATGTCTAAAAGTGTCCTAAAAGTTACCCAGCTAGTCTATAAAAATTGCGATTGAATTAGAAATAGAATCACGTATAAAACGGCGTCACTATAACCTATAATATTAGGTAGTCGCGATAACGCACAAGTACCATTATTCGATTAATAATATTTGGAATATAAAAATGAATGCTATGACTATCTTGACTACCCATCATTTAAAATGTATCATTGGCTAAAAAATAAAATCATTTTTATAAGCAAACACAAACTACAATAATCATAATAATTTATTTTATAAAATCATATGTAACTAATTGCTTTTAAAATATAAGTTTGTAGGGTTTTTTCAAATAATAATACATAATGCAATTTGATGCAAGTTACTCATTAAAAATTATAGATACCAAGTAACAATAATTAGTTATATTTAATGGTAAATCAGTTGGTTAATAAATTACAAAATCTTAATCATTCATAAATAATAATTAGAATATTTGTAATTTAGAGTATTTTATTATAATTTATAACAACCCAGAATAATTAAATTTGATATACACATTATAGTATTATATATATTTAGCAGTGTTTCAAAAAAAAATATTAAAATTATAATATAAAAATACATTAAGTGTTAAAAATGTGTAATTAGTTATATTCTTAATTTACAATTTACTTTGAATTTACTTCTTGTCATGAATTTGTAATAATGAACGCTTGCATCATAAAAGTGAACAAAATTTTCAATTTGTTGTTAAACTATACTAGTTAATACCCTGATAATCAATTTTATCCATTGTATGGTGTTTTACACCTATAATAAAATTGATGGATTAATAATTTTTTCACAAGCTTTTATAAAATGATAAAAACCAGTACCAACTTTAATTAACATCTATTGTTAATTTGGTTGAAAAACTGAAAAAAACAATTTTGTCTAATAATTTACTAAATATGTGTAATATGATAAGTTTCTAAATATATCAATCGTTTGATTTATAAAAATTTTTTCTAGTGAGCATTGCCCAGATGGATCCTGGTCGCGATTCAATCATCTACCGCATGACCAGCAATAGAATGAAGAAAGAAAACTAAATGTTCATAAAATGACTTATAGTTGAAAAAAATCAGACTGTGCAAGTAATAGTTATGAATTGATTAAAAAAAAAAAACAACAACATCAAAACTTAAATTTGGCCTAGACTCCATTCCAATTTGTATATAAGTGTTCATGTTCAACACAAATATTATTATTATTGTACTAAGTTTTTGTTTTATTTAATTTAGTATATTGTTTTGAAACAAAAGTGTTTAGTATTTTAGCATTTCTTTATTTTATTAATGTAAATTAAAAAATTATGAATTGTTTTCAATTTCTTATGTTGTTTAATTACCTTTGATATTTTTAATTTTTGGTAAGTAATAAGTATATAATGTTATAGGTCCTTTTTAATTATTATTTATTAATAATGTTAAATTGTAATAACTTATAAGTGAATATTCAAATCTATTGTATGCTGTTTGGGTAAATACTTAGTAAACTGTTATTTAAAAGAATTTAAAAACTATTGAAAACACTTAAGTGGTATCAATACCGACCGTTTTTAAGGTTAGATGCATGTAGATCATATAAATGTGTGCGTAGTAAGTGATAATTAGGGTGAGTGACTGTATGAAATAAATAGCGGAGCGCTCTCGCATGTGCACGCACATGTCAGTAACGCAGCACTTCACACACTAAATACAATTACAAATTTTAGTGAAACACTGAACCTTAGTTTCGTATTTTTCCAATAATATAGCTTAAGAGGATGGTAATTAAAAATGTTCTTATAAATTGAGTTATACTTGAAAATATTGACTTATTGGTACTAGTCTTCACAGCAAGTATTGTTTATTACAATATTCATGGTCTAAAATTTTTCATTCTAAATTCGTACTCATAGATACCTTACTTTAAAAATATAGAGATGTAACAACAAAAATTAACAAGAAACAACAAAAAAAACTTGTCTCTTTTTACTAACCACTGCCAATCGTATAACACATTATTGTGCACTAATAATCAGTGCAATCACTTTGGCTGTTGGTTATTTTTTTGGAAAAATTAAATTAAAAGTAAAATTCGATACTTTATCATAAAAAATAATATCCACATGCTAAAGCTAAAACAAAATCCATAAGAGACTAAACATATTTTTAAAAAAAAATCAAGTTCTTTAGTTTTTTAATATGGTAGTAGTAAAATCTACTCAAGTATGTGGAATAAAATCCATTCACTACTCCAATAATATATTTTATTATTATAGATTTAAAAAACCTGTTGTAATTATTTGTTTATCATAGTAAAATACACAACCAATAAAGAATGCGGTGTTATTTTTTTAGACCTTTATAGTTGTTTTTCCCTAATTATTTATTTGTAAGCTGTTTTGTCATTTAAAAACTTCACTAAATCTGGTACATATTCAATAGGTATGTTGAAAAATATTTCACACCTAACCTAACCAAAATATTTTTTACAAAATGCATGTGAAATTTTCTAACCCCAATGCTTCAACTAAAACACAATTGTTTGCTAATACAAGTTAGGAAATAAAATATATCATTCTCAGTTACCTGCATTTAATTTATTGAAATAATAACAATACTCGGGCAATAATATATCGAATAACATTAGGAACAATAATAAATTATAATTATATTTAATCAGTATACCAATTTTAACTATCTTTAATGTACTTATTATTTAACGATGTATTTTTCCATAGTAAACAAAACTTATAGGATTAACTATCAGGAAAACGTACTCGTACCTGCAGAGAAAGAGAAGCAACAGAAAAACATGCATAAAAAAAATTTACAGATACTTGAGATACCGAAAAAATTTCATTTCCACAACCGTGGTGTACCTAAATAGCCTATACATAACGCCGTGTTATAAAAATATTTTTCATATAGTATTATGTCATTATATTTGGATTAACATAATTATCTGTTGTGAATAATAATATGTACCTACCTTATTTTTTATACTACGATTTATATTATCTTATACTTATAAATATTATTTTCCACCAGAAAGTTTTTAGACAGTAAATGTATTAATTTTACAATGATGTGTGTGTGTTGTTTATTGTGTATATTATGCGGTTTCCAAATAATATGAAGATGATTGTAATAATATATTAAATACAGGTAACTCAAATGCACCACCACTATTTTTTTTCACCATATTTGACAGCAAATTTATCCAATAACAATACAATATGATAATATCATGCGATAATGAGAAGCAAAATCCGTTCAATATATGCACAGGTGTAAATAATATATTTTGTACTATAGAGTATAGTTTAATCTATATTATCTTAGATGGTAACATACTAACATCTAACCATTTTAATAAATTGTGATCTAATTTTTGTGTGTGATAAAATTATAAAGTAAAGATAAATGGTAATAAATAATATGCATTATGGTTACATGTTGTTAATGGTTGCTATTGGATAATATAGGAGAAATAATTAGTAGAAATTAGTATTCATTTACTATTGGTTTGCCATAGTTTATTAACCATTGTCCATTGTTGTTACACGAACATTTATTTTCATATAATATAGGTATAGAGAAACATTTTCCTAGCAAATTTTGTTTTGGAATTTAATAATGAATAATTCAAATATTTAATTATAAAAAATGTACTGTGACGGCTTATTTTATGGACAATTTGTAATAATTTTAGAAAAGCTTAATCAAAATCAAGCATAAGAAATAATAAAATCTCTCCATTATATTATAATAAACGGTTTAAATATTACATTTTGACCCGGTAGGCTCAACCCGAAGATGTGCTCAAACAGAAACTTTGAGATTTACGACGGACACTTTTGTTTTTGGATCGTTGCTATTGGTTTTGGGAGAAATAATTACTATAAATTAATATTTATTATTTGTTTTGTTGTCAAAGGGTAATCTACTTATGCGGGGTGTTGAAAGGAGCTGAACAAATCATATTTTTTTTTAAGAGTTGTCATATTTTATGGGCAACGAAGTGCGCGGGATCAGCTAGCAATTTATATAGTGTGTAATGTTATTTTTAAAAATAGTTAGATAATAATAATATAGATATGATGTATTATACATATTATATCTATTCGATTGATTATACTGATGAATAGAGACCGTGTTCACTCAGAACCGTTTTAGATACCTACACAATGATTTAAAATCTAATACATCCATTACAGAGCCGGAGGAGTGGACGGTGACGGGTTTTACGGTTTAGCGTAGGTATTCCCGTTTTACCTTCATTGTTTTTTTTTTGGTTTTTCAAATTATTTTAAAAGGGAGATTGTAAATTCCGTCTGAAATGAACAGATTAAAATAAGGTCTGTGGTGAATTCCGCCCAGGAAAATATCCAGAAAAAAAGTACATGTAAATTCAAATTAAAAAATTTTTTCAAATTCAAAATTCAAAATATGTACCTATACATATATAGGTACAAAATTGGATTTGAAAATTCCTGGTAGGAAAAAAATAAATATTTTTTAACCAAGCTTACCGTGACTTTACGATGCGACTGTATATTGTACGCGGCGCGCTATAGTATTTGGAAGTTACAAAATGTTCAAACACGGAACATTCGTAACAGACGACAATCGTCAATCGTGTAATTTCTTGTCAGCTTTTAGTAATTATTGTCTTAACACATTGTGTATTTATTGAAATTCCTATATAATGATTAATCTATATTATGACTCATATTAATAACAATACAAATAATATATGAGACGTTCACAAATTTGTATATTAACAGTTGTAGGTAATAAATCGATTCTATTTAAACCTATTATATTTTATTTGTTACAGTATGACCACACATTTTTTTTAAACTGAATTGTTAAAGTTTGGGTACCTATTCAATTACAGCATAGCGAACGCAGTCCCAGTTTCTTTTAAAATATAATTTTATAGTTGATTAAAAATGTATCTATATTCGGCTGCAGTTCTTTTCTGTGTGTCCATTGATCTCTACCAATTTTAACATGTTTTTGGGCTGGGATTGACTTTTTTTACGATTTTCGTAACGCTTTATTTAATATTTTAATGCCATAGAAATCCAAATCTACAAAAAATAAATTTAATTAAATTTTTAACAAAATTCAGCTGCCTTAAATTAATATGCATGGCTATAATACTAGATACTATATGTCCACTATACTATACTCAAAAACATAATATCCATGATTCCTCGGTACAGTTTCTAGCATAACATAATATAATATGTTTTTTGGTCGGATACACGATATAAAATATTTCTGACCGATTTTAGGTAAGGTTTTCGTTGTCATGGATATTATTATTAACAAAAACATGTATGAAACGATCGATAGATTTGCATTGTGCAGAGGAAAAATATCGAATAGATTGTAATATGACATTATAAAAAAGGCGATTTGAAAAAAATACATATATTTATTTATAAAAGTATAGCATATGTTGTAATAATAGATAGTTATATAATATTATTATTTTATGGTCGCAATATATATATATTTCATATAATATGTGTTATTGTTAGGTATATGATATACATATTTACACAATATTCACGACCAATTTGATTACGTTTTTTTTTTTTTTATTATTATTATCTGTGCATGTCGTCTTAGGTCCCACACACAACTGAATATTATAATATGCATTACTTGTGTTTACAAACACTATACATTTATAAATATAAATTATATTATTATTATTATAATGGTTTAGACTTATAGTTCTCTTAAACACAATATTATATGATATAATTATATTGATACATAAATAAGTAATACATAATAATAATGTATTATATTATACTCGCGTATTATAATGCGTAGGTATTATTAGTTATTATTATCACGGTAATAATAATAATAATAATATACCTATAATAATGATGATAATAATTAAAAGCTGGTATTGTTATAATATAATAATATGTCGATCGTTGTATACATAATAATATTGTTTTAAACGCTATAAAATAATATCTTTAAGACTAATGTTATACATGAATATAATATTTACAAAGATAAAAAAAAAAAAATAATGTACATGTCTTATGATGATAATAATAATATTATAATATCATTGTCGTGTTAGAAATATAAGATTTGTAATTACATTTCGGCGACTCTCGCTTCCGCTACGACCTTTATATTATTTTATCGTTAGGTCATAACACATTTTAAAATAACAATCCACAATAAAATTATAACAAATATATATTGTTGTTGCGTTATACACGTATAGTTCACGCGATAAAATAATCTATAATAAAAATATATAAAATATTATTAAAGCAGTTGTGTAGTATCGTGGCCAGCGGAGGAGCCGATTAGTCGCCTCGCCTCGTTTTTACAAACTATATATTGTGAACAATTTTTTTTTTTTATAATAATATACAATTTCAGTCGAACGCGGTTAACTCGAAGTTGAAGGGATCGGCCGGAAAGTTCGAGTCATTCAAGAATTCCAGTTATCCGAGTGCAATGCAATAATTATAGAAAATTATAAGGGCCGGGGAAGAGAGTTCGAGGCATCGAAGATTTCGAGTGAAAAGAAGTTCGAGTTAACCGAGTTCGACCGTATAATATATATAATATAATATTAATACGGTTATCATCTAATTCGAGCATTGCTCGTACGTCATTCGTCATACTGCTTACTACAGTAGATGTGCTTACAAATAAATAAAATAACTTAAACGGACGTTTGTCGTTTCGGAACTTCGTGTAGAATGCTGCAAACGTCCGCGGCCCGCGCAGAATATATAGTGTACTGCGCAGTATTCTGCGCATCTCATAGTGTGCAATGTATATGTGAACATGATATTACTACGCGCATAGGTACGCCTATATACGTCATCAATTTTTATCAAATTTTATCAAATTTTTTTTTTTTTTAAACACATTTTTATGATCGGTTAAGAATTAATGCACACGGTAATATTATTGCGCGCGCTCGCAAGAAATGAATCGGTGGCCGAATTGTCGTCATTGTTTTTGGCCATATAATTGCACTTAAAATCACTAACCGGTTCGTGCTTAATGCGACGGTAATAAATGACGATAGTTGATATTATTGATTGTTATTTTGCTCCTCAGAATTGCGGCGCGCGCGCTTTTTTCGGAATCGATTTACGACCTATATATAATATTAAGAGTACACATTATTTAAACGTTGAGGGGGTGTTTTTTTTTGGTTGGGGTTTGAGTTTTCGGAAAATGATTGTTTAGGCTGGTGACGGAGTGGGGCCCTACGAACTGGCCATCTTGACGAACTCGGCGGCCTCGAACGCGGCGCCGTGCATGTACGGCCCCTGTGCGGACGGCGGAGCGCCGCACGACATGGCCTTCGCGCTGTTCATGGAACGGACCCGCAAGAACAGGAACGTGACCACCAGACAGGCGACCACCAACACGGACAGGAGCATGGCCAGACCGGCGACGAACGACGGGACGCTGATGCACACGCTGTCCGCCGAGTGGCCGGACCGGGTGGACATGACGACCGTGTCGCCGTTACCGCCGCCGCCGTTGGTGCCGTTGCCGCTGTTGGGCACGTTCAACGCGAAGTTGACGTCGCCGGGCGCGACCACCTGTATGACGCGGCTGGTGTTGACGTCCAGCTCGGGGTCGCCGGTGGACCGACGGTGGTGTCGGTGCGTCTTGGTGGCGCCGTCCATGTCGACGGACCGCGGACGGCCGCCCAACGACACAAGGTTCATGTGCTGTTGTTGCTGTTGCTCGTCACCGCCGACGGTGCCCTGTCGCTTGACGGTGGCGTACGACGCACCGTGGCCGGGCAACGGCGGAGGCGGGAGGTTCAGACCGTCGTCGTCGTCGTCGTTGCCGTCGTTGTGATCGTCACCGGCCGCGGCCGCTGCGTCCGCCTGCGACGGTTTCGGGCTGCTGGCCGACGGCGGCGCCGCGTTCGGCAACACTATTTCCGGTTTCAGTTCGGAGTACGCGCCGGCCGGACCGGACGGGTGTCTGGGGTCCGGATACGCGGGGTAGTCGGCCAACTGTGGGGGCGGTGGAGGTCCGTACTCGTTGGGGTGTACCGAGTTGAGGCCGGCGGACGCGTAGTCGCCGCCGCTGGCGTCGGCCGCGTGCTGAGGCAGTGCGTAGTCGCCGGGGCACTTGGGTTCGGGGCAGTGGTACCGGCACACCTGGATGACGCACTGGAAGTGTACGTTCATCGAGTCGGGGAACTTGAACGCCTGGAAGTACGTGAACGACACGACGGACGCGGACGGCCCGAAGTTCTTGATCTTCTGGAACTTGTACATGATCTTCGGCCGGATGACGCAACCGTTGTGGTCGACCAGCTGTATGGGCGTTCGCTTGCCGTCGTGCGCCACGCAGTTGCGCACCAGCATGTCGAACTTGTTCTCCTCGTCCTTGATGGCCAGAACCATGGTCATGGTCTGCCCGATCTTCACGATGCCCGACACCTCGGACGCCCACGGTCCCTTGCCCACCTGGATCTGCATCCAGCACTGCAGGTTGTCGCCGAGGAAGTTGGCGGTGACCGCGTGCAGCATGTCCACCTGGAACGGCTGGAAAGTGACCGCCTTCTCGTAGAAGTCGTACCACGTGCACCGCAACTTGCGCGCCTGGTCCCACACCTCCTGCACGTACGGGTCGTACTGGATGATGATGGTGTTCTCCACGTAACTGCCGCTGGGAGTCTGCCCGTAACCGGACACGGCCCCGCCGCCACCGCCGCCGCCGGCACCACCTGACGACGTCATGCCGCAGCTGTTCAACAGTATCTCGAACGTGGCGCTCAGGTGACCGGTGCCGGGTTTCACGTGCACGCAGTGCGGATCGCTGTAGAAACCTGCGAAAATGTTACATTCATTATATTTAGTCGATGTCTATTTATTTCACTGATAGATATTATTATTATTATTATTAACGTCGGTGTCTGCAAAAGTTATAAGTGCATTACGAGTAATATTGCAAGCGATTCGTAACTATATAATAATATATTATGCAAGTTTACGAAACATATTATATTTTATTACAACTTACTATAGTCTATAACGTGGTATAATTTCTCTCTTTCTCATCGGATATATTATTATGACACTGCGGTCGTACTAAATTTTGCCCGATTTAGAAAATAGATTTTACAGAGTAGCAGCGGAAATCGGCTGCTGTGCTGTCTCGTGCTATTAAAATTATAGTGAAGAACGCATTTTCGTATAATATAAGACATAGTACTTTCCGCGATTTTTACGTTTAGGCTCGGCATATTTTAATGTACACTTGTATTATGTTTGGTGTATACAATATTAATATGTACATGTTACGTATGATACGAGTATAAGTGAGATGTGGAGTAAACGATTTCTTTTTTGTCAAATAGCTGGCACCGCGGGAAGTCTCCCATCACTGTACGTAGTTACATTAATAAACTGTATAAAACTACTTTGGAAAAGCATATATTATAATATAATAATACGGTGAACATAATACACGGGCCGATAATTACGATTTACGAGCTGCAGCGGTCAATTAGAGTAAAAACAACAACGAAAATAAAATATAAAAATAAAATACCAACAATCACTATAATATACTACTACAACTACAGCAGTATGAGACTTTCAGCGTATATAATAATAAAATATAGTTGTACGCGTGTGTATGCGATAGAGAGTGGCTCCGCGAGAAGTTTCATAAATATTAATTAAAAATACGCATACGCTGGCATTTAGTGGGTCAGCGGTGTGCTTAGATGTGTATAGGGGCTCTAAATACGGGTCAAGCGAGAGATGACGTGTACGGCGGCGGCGACGTTGGCCGCGTAACAAAAATATGAAAAACTATTATACTATTATAGCAAGTTGTGTACTATTTTATTTATTTGTATTTTTTCCGTTTCGTCGTACGGTTTAACGGCCATTCTTCTAATATAAATATTAAATAATGTTATAGGTACTATATCGAGTGATTGTGCATATTGTGTTAAATATTGCGCCGCGCCTCGGCCAACGCCGTTAATGATATTATATTTTCCGTGTGCAGCGCGATATAGCATCCGTTCGTCACGGAATATAATATAATATATTATTATTACAATACTTATAGTGTTTCACCCATCAATGACATTTTACGGTGTTTCATTTTTGAAAAAAAATAGTATACTCCATAATGGAAAATGTCGATTTGAAAAAAAAATGTCTTTTATTCCGACGGAAATATTCGATGAGAGGACTTTATACGTCCCTTCGCCCCCCCCCCTCAACTCAAATTTCACGTCCGTCACCCGCGCAACCGCGGCCGTCACGACTGCAAATCGTTGAAATTCGAGCGAACCACGCACAGCACTGCAATAATACAATATTGTTACTGTTATGTTACACGCACCTTTAGAGAAAATCACTCCGTAAAACGGCCTGTCGAATTCGATGTTGACTCGCATGTGCGTCTTCTCGCACTGCACCTGCAGGTGTTTGATCTTGACGGCGTCCGGCACGGCCTGCAGCGGCCACGTGTCGTCGTGCGGCCCCTGTAGCGGACCTCCGGACGGTAGTGGAAGTCCGACATCGTAACCGCCACCGGATCTGTGTTCGAGCGGTAGCGCCGCCGCGTTGTTGTTCTCGGGCCCCAGGCTACCATCGCCGCTGGTGCTCTGCAGGCCAAACGATTGCAATTATTAATTTATTATTATTATTATTATTGTTATTATTATTATATTGCTGTTGATGTTTTTTTGTATGGTTTTCGTTTTCACGGTTATACTTGTTAATAAAAACGTATTATTTATAATATGATTCATATAGATTTTCCTTGTAGAAGAAAAATATCTCGAGTAGCATGCTAGGGGGGGGGGATCACTTATTTTATTACCTTAACCATTTTTTAATTTTATATATAATGTATATATTTTGGCGATACACCCTTAAGAAATCCTAGATACGGTACTGAACCTGCACGTTATAAGGTAGGTGGTACTCGGAGAGTGTACGTATACTTTTATTGGCCATAATTTATTACATACCAAACAATTTTTTTGAGAGGATTGTAGTGTTTTAAAATATTTTTATATAAATTTGTGTATTAAATATTTTTTTCTTTATAAAACAAAATTTTGCTTTATTTTTCGGATAAATATCGCGTGTGTTGCACCTCGATATAATATCACTGCTGCAGTTGAACACTTATCGTTGGCACTCAACCTAAGCTACTCTAAATTCGATATGACTTGCACGAGGTGTACGAGACTGGTAGAGCAGTGTATTATAAATGCTTATAATATAGTTATAACGACAACAC
This sequence comes from Nasonovia ribisnigri, assembly GCA_027563435.1. Taxonomy (NCBI): domain Eukaryota; kingdom Metazoa; phylum Arthropoda; class Insecta; order Hemiptera; family Aphididae; genus Nasonovia; species Nasonovia ribisnigri. The sequence continues at coordinate 212,310 of JANEHU010000580.1, forward strand.
GTATGCGAAAGGCGAAATTACATTACAGTCGAATTACTCAGCCCTGCGACCAAAATCCGGCTATATTATTATATTATAAGCTTACGAAATATTATCATTTTTTGTTATTTTTTTTTTTTTAATTACCAGCCACTGGTAGTTCAACTATTCTTTGTACGTATTTGTGTGTATTATATAGGTAACATAATATTACAATAACGATGAAAACGTGCGGTTTCGTGTTTCACGGCAAAATGCTAATTATTATTATAATATTATAAGGAAGATTAGCGCGCCGACCGATATGAATATAGAAATGCATTATACCAATAATAATTAATAATGCATAGCGTGATCTCGTGAACCGATTAAGCTATAAAGTATTAGATTATCCACTTATAATAGGTACATATTACCATATTACTGTAATATATTTTTTTTTACGATATTCATATTACGAAATAAAAATTTAAAAGTGAATTTGAGATTTTTTTTAGCAAACAGTTTAACCCGAATAAGAAAAAAAATGTTTGCTATGTAAATTTAAAATTACTCCATATAATTTATTATTATATAACATAAAAATGTTTTAGTTTATTTTTTCGATACAGTTAATTTACATAGAGTAACTACCTACGTAACGTTAAGCAGCTCTATATATTGTAAAAACAATCATAAAAAAAAAGAAAATAATATTCATTGCACGCAACTTGAACGTATGATATGTGTTTGTTTTTACATTGTTAATAATATAGGTGCGTAATGTTGCAATTAGAAATTATTAATTAATGTTGCATGTCGTGAAAATATATATTGGAAACCATAATAATAATATGCTGTTAAAATCTTTATTAATGAAACACACGGACGTCGATGGAATTATTATTATATAATATTATATTGAACACTTTAGGTGTAAGTTTAGCCGTACTATAGGTGAACTCGAAGGGTCTATAAAATACAAAACCAAATCGATATTCCAATAATATTAATATAAAATAATATTATTATACTCACGTGTAAGAACAGCATAGCTCCGAAGAACACGATGTACACTTGGTGCCTCAGGCATCTCTTCATAGTGAACCCTTCGGAACGATCTGTAAACAATATCAAATCGAATGTTATCAACAAAAAAAAAAACAATACAAATTTAACAGGTGTCTAATATATTAATATTATGATAATATATTATATCCAAACGGGGCCGCGTCTCAATCAGTCGACCCCGCGTGCGTATAAGTGTATAATATAGGTAATATAGTCAAAATATTATAAGATTATAATATACAAAATTACGATTTACAATAATATTCGGGGACCGGATCTCAAACGTTTTCGGGGTGAAGGTCGTCTGCGCGCGGCATCCGGAACGATCGGAATCGGACGCGCCGGAGGCGGGGCAAAAACGGCGTGTTTGGAAAACGTAAAATAATAATATATAATATGTATCTGGAACACGCGGGCCGCTAGAGGCGCTCGAGTCGACCGGGCCCGGGAAAGTAAGGCGCTTTCACTGTCTTCGGGATGTGGGTGGGCGGGTGGATGGGTATAGATATACGTCCTGCCCACCTATAATACCTCTTATTGTATATGTTGTGTGTGTGTATTTATATATATATATATGTAGTGTATAGTTGTGCGTCCGTTGCAATTGCACTTTCAAATATTTTACGTCTTCGGAACGCCAATTAGTGAGAAAGAGAGAGAGAGAGAGACCGCGGTTCCCGTATATGATAAAATGTATTATTACAAACCTAACCGCGTCTTCCCTTATAATATATTATAGTCGCGTCGTTATATGGAGGCCGTTCTACAAATAAATCGTTTTCGTTTCTTACGAAGATTTTTTCCCCAGCAGCGACGGCGTACGTCGCTCAAAGCACACTGAATGCCATCGTGTCACTGACGTAAAACTGACGACAGCTCCTCTAAAAACTCATCACCCGGGTAAAGCTAACGCCATTGAGCACTGAACAAAAAAACTGTTAGTCACTGCAAACTTAGCCGAGGAATTCGTATTGGCTGAAATGACAGTAGATATATTTCGACAATGATATGGAGTACGAGGAGGTTTTCGGATCGTAACCAATACAATATAGAACGGCGATATTTCCAGGATGTGGTTAAGCAACACACTCCCCTCACGAAAAATGAACAACAAAATAAACGTATACGACGCGGCTGTGTGGATAAGGCAATTCGTAAAACAAAAAACTGCTGGGTATTTAATGTGATATGGATATCTTCCGAGTAATATGATAATATTTTTATAATATTATGTACGGAAAAAAACAATTTTTTGCAATCCGTTAAATTTGTTAATGGACGAGCTCGTACACAAAATCGTGACCGAAACGCGCGGCGCCCGAGGTTCTCATCCTGACTCTTCCCCCTCGCGACCAGGGGCTTCCCCCCCCGACCGTCATTAGGCATATTCAAACGATTGCTGTCAATTGGGCGGGTCGACGATGATAATGACTAATAATAATATATAAGTAATCACATTTACAATAATAATAATAATAATTGGTCGACGCAAACGTGTGTACAGCGCAGAATATTCGTCGCCACACTTGCCACATCTGTAATATTATTATTATAGTCTTGCGTGGAGGTAAATTAATATTTAATAATAAAAAATAAAATAGAAACAATGGCCCATGGGAGAAAATATACACATGTTGAAAATAGAAAGAAACACCGATACGAAGGTTTCGATTAGAACCGGTTTAAATCAGATATATATTTATATACCTATATGATGAGTGTGTGTGTGTGTGTAAATATATGTATCGAATTACTTTCAATGTTCGTGTAAAAAGGACCTGTTCTCCAAGATCAAGATCAACGAACCGCGTGCACGCCTATGAATATGGGTCAGTAGGATGTAAATATTTATTCCGCCGCACCCCTTGCAAGGTCAAAACCGTTTCGTCGATCCCTCACACGACGGTGCGGTCCATACTACATAGATAATAATATGTTATATTATGTTATATTATTGCTATTAAATTGTCGCGAATACATTATAATGGCACACAGTTACTCGCGAACAACATTAAATAACACGTGATTGACAAAAGCGAGTACAACAACAAAGTAATATCAAGCTATAGCATTATATACAGGTGGAGTAGGGTGCTATAGTATGAATTTTTCTTCTTTAGGACGGAAAAATAATAATTTGTACAATATTTCGACCAATGAGATTCTATCAACAGCTACGTGAGAAAATACAAGTCAATAATATGTACGATTCAACCGATGTGGTTAGTTCGCACTGCAGGTACCTTTGATACATAGGAGGTAACAGTGTAATATCTCTAAGTGTTTGTTTTGCAACTGTTCGTGAATTATCGTTTATTATCATAATAAATCTAGATGTTATAATAAAATGATGAATAATATGTATAATGAATGTAATTGGGCCCACAAGGACTACTAATTATTATTATGCTGGGAAAATGACTTTACGGTGTATAATTAGGTGTAGTACCATTAGGTTTAGGTATAAGACATTGTAAGTACGCAATAGTGTTAAGTGTAGACACCATAATAGGCGCAAATAGCGAGATTAAAGAGGGATAAAACCCTACTATTTTAATATTGCATAAACTTAAAAAAAATTAGGACACTTTTAAGGGGCTATTGAAATGTTTGGGGAACTTAGCTATCAAATCCCCTCCCATGCCTTAAACGATTTTGGTGACTAAGCAGATACGTATTAAACTGTTATGTCAGCGTGAGAATCAAATAAATCAATATTTCTTCGTTTTATCGCGGATGCTGAATGGTTGGTATATGATATGGATGAGATTTGGATGGATCTACCCATGGTTCAACGACCATAATATACCGCGTGTATAATATAATATACAACCTAATCTAATCATAATGTCTGCTACAATATTATAATTTCTCGTAAGTATCTGTGCATGAATTAATATCTTATTATAATAACATGTGGGCACCTCGGGTTTAACTGACGGCCACCCGGCATGCCGACCAGTGACCACCCGGCCAAGTCGTACGCGGCCACCGACCGGCGAATATTTCATGCCCAACGAACGTAGATAGCCGTATATAATGTATAAGTACCTATACTCCTTTCTCGTGTACCTATATATAATATTATAGAGGCTTCAGCCCAAACGGACGGCGCTTTCACGGACTCGATATTGCGCGCATTCGGTGTGAACATTGTTTCGGCAAAACGGAAACGGATGAGATTAACACACACACACACACACACACACACATACACACTCATTATTGCCGACGTGTCTAAGTATGTTTGAATGTATGTGTGCTTACATGTGAATGTGTGTGTGTGTGTGTGTGTGTGTGCGCGCGCGTACGAAGAGATGCGCGTCCGTGTTTACTTTCTAATTCTTAACCGTACGGACGTGACTGGACGGACGGGAGATTAAACTCGGCTCGTTAATTTTCAATTACACGCACGCCATTAAATTTGGCTCGAGTAATTCGGGGCGGCGACGGAGACTTTAATACGACGACGCGATATCCCGCAAACGAATTCTCAACGCTGAGGGTGAAGCCCGGTTCCGGTATTGCATATATATCATAAAATATACAGTACTTTTGTAAATTGCAATGAGCACCCCGTCGTCCAGGCTCGAAAGTGTCGAAACGGATACGGATATGATCAAATATAATATTATACGAGGTGTTCAAAAAAAATTATAAACGCTTTAATTAGGTACTGTTTTTCATATTTTTATACCTACATTTAATCACCTCATTATCAATTTACTTAAATTATATCATATTATCGTTTATCAGTTCTAAATTTCAATTAGTTTAATGATGATCGTTTGCAACATTTTTGAACACTCTGTATAAGTATATAATAATATATGGCATATTTATGATAAGTATATGACATCGAGTATTTGGCCACTGTACAAGAACAGAATATAGACATTAATAATTATGATGATGGTTTTAGTAATAATTATTTATTTATCTATAATTATAGTAATTCATCTTTATATAGTGTTATTTAACTACACGATTTCATACATAATAATAATTATCTATTATACATAAATATAGAAAAAATATGTATTTTTTGTATTGATATTTTAGTTATTGTAAGTATTGTAAGTCTTTAATAATATTGTGTTAACTATTTAATGAATTTGTATTTCAAACTGTGAACTTATGTGATCCACCACACGAACATGTTCAGTGGGGCCTATTGGCTATTACCTTCGTGAAGAATAAAAAAAAAAATAAAAATGTACTGTTCGCCTTTACTGAAGGCTCCACTAAGTGACGTATTATAATAAATACGATAATGCGCGTAAGTGACACGGGCGCGCAATCAAATTACACACTTTGTATTAATTTTTTATATAATTGTTTATAATATATTTTGACAACGAGACACGAGTTGAAGGGTTTTCACACATACCACCACATTAATCTAAATGTCATACATCGCGTTGACGGTTTTAAATGCTATAGTAACGAATCGTTTACAAACAAATGTATTGCAATATAATAAATAATAATACGTTTGGGTCGAAAATTCGGCGACGAGAAACGCCGCTTTCGCCTTACAGCGACAGTAATACCATTATAATATTGTTCTTCTGCAACTACGTATACGCGATGACGTGCGTGCATAATAACATAAACAGAGTACAATACAACATACACACGAGCACATAAGAAGGTACCTATATATTATAATAGCGGTAATGTTCGACGCATTATTCAACACATCCGGATCGTCGGTCCCGTTCAAAAAACCGCGGGTGGACGTCGACAGACCACAGTTTCGTAACACGCGACGTTGTTGGATAAAAAAAAATTATCACACTTTCTCTTTCGGGGTTTTTTTTTTTACTATTATTGTTATTCTATGGTCGTTTGAAAAATTAATTTGGCGATAATAATTGCGACGACGACGGTGGCGCGATGACGACGCCATGTGCATGCACAATGAGTGCGCCCGGCGGACAATGGAAGGACGTCCGTCGCAACAGAATCCGTTCGAAACGTCGTCTCGGTCGTATTATTCTCGATGAGTAGATTACCTATTATTATTATTATTATTATTATACGCGCGATGCCGACTGATGATGGCTAATTTTTCAAATTGCTCAATTACTTTTCTTCTCTTGCTTTTATTATATTCTCTCAAAATCGGACTACAGCGCCATAACAATCGTTTTTTTCCGCACCGCACGTAAGTGTGCGTGGTTTGGTAACGCATGCGTTATAAAATATTTAATTTGCGACTGTGTAAATGGTGACATGGTGTAGATACACTATAATAATATGTTATATAAAAGCACGTGGACGAATTCGTGAAGCTCCTGTCTACTGCACTATATATTTTATTCGGGTATCAGATTGAGAAGCGCGATCGGTCGATGCGCGGCGGTGTTGGGTTACAAGTGGTCGAAGCGAGCTGAAGCCAGCAAATGGATACATATTGTGTATGCGGTATACCGATGCTACCGACGATGGGGTCAGGTTTCTGATCGAACCAAACCCGTTCTAAGAGTTAGGTCCAATAGGTCTGCGAACGAAAAAGAAACGAAAAATGTCCCGTGAGCGTGTCGGTATGTATATTATATAGGTACGTTTATGCGTCCGGCGGTAAGAAAAAAGAAAACTGTACAGTACAAGGGCAACCGTTTGTAATTAAATGTCGGAAATCACTTGTCAGAAGGAGAAATAAAACGCACTCGTAATTATATCGCGACTCTCGACGATAACGAGACCGACTGCTGTGTATGCCTGTGTGTGTCTAACGAAAGGACCAGATTTCACGTGAAATATGCGACCAGTGACAAATTCATCTCTGAACGGGTATACCTATGTATATATATAATATATATAACTTATACCTAGGTATACTGCAGTATACACGCATTATAGTCAATCAAAAAAACGTCGTAATACGAAGGAATATGTAAATCGCAATCACTTTCTCTGTTGTAATACGCCGTAAACGTCGTGTAAATCTAACTGTCAAATAATATGTCCACTATATAAATAATAGCTGATATATTGTACATTGTACCAATAGTATAGGTAGGAGTATGTTTTTGCTCGATTTCTTAGAAGAAAATATCAATATCATGTAAAAATATTGTTGGTCATTTTGAAATTTCTCCGACTTTAGTCGCAGGCACCGTGTTTATTTGATTTCGATGACGTTACAATATAGTTGTAGTAAGTGTTTCATATACAATTTAAATTATAATATACCCATATATACGTGGGTACATGCTATACGTAGTTATTATTGTTATAGAACAGACCAAGAAAAAAAAATACCCGCAACAAAGTCAATTATACATGTTTATATTAATAAATACAGAAAATATATCCTAAAACCGCCACGAATATGTAAGTTGTGCAACTTACAAAATACAATTTTCCACACGCATGGTATAGGTAAGTCGTGTCGAGTATCAACCCACACGAGTAATATGGTGCAGAAGTGAAATTCAGCACAAGTCAAAAAACAACATTTACTCAACCGAGAATCCGGATTCGGATACACCACGTTCGCCTAAAGCAATACACGACCGTATTTACGATCAAGTCGCACTTTGCAACGGAAAAACGCTAAATTACGTTTTTAGATTTTAGATTTTTTTTCGTCATTTAAATTTTTAGTCTATAGGGCTATTGTATTGCACTCGGGCACAAAACTGCAGTCGGTGTATTAGTGTAGAAAGTATTAGCCGTGCCATTTCGTCGGTATGTATTTTTATTACAGAAGCATATAACACACACGCGGTATGTGTGTCAGCAATGGACGCAGAGAAAGTGCCGACGTTGTTTGAATGAATAGCTGTGTATGTACTTGCGTGTGCGTATGTGTACGTGTGAGCATGTATAAGCATGCGTGTGTGTGTGTGTGTGTGTGTGATTGAGTTTAGCAGAACTTCTGTAATGGATCGTCAATCTTCTTCCCCATTATTCCGATATGAAAACATCGCTTTGAGAGACCGGTTCTCTATAATGGGATGCGCGCGAATTCGATACGAGACAATAGTATATGATCGTCAATAACAATGTTATTATTAATCTGCTACAGAAATTGGATCGGATAGCAATTTTCTTCAACGACCTTGAATGGTATTAAGAGCGAAAGTAGTATTTTCCAAAAACCTAATCGTTTTATTGTTGCTCGATAATTGTTAAAGAAAGTATAATATTATTATCATTGGCTAAAATATTATCATCGATTGTGTATTATCAGGAAAATAATCTTTACAACGGTCCCCTGCTGGCTGTTCGTTTAAGTCTCCGCGAAACGTGTTCAAGTTTAATAAATGAAAATACGCTCATATATTCTTCTAATATTATGTGTACAATTGAAAGACAACTAAAAACATTGGATGAAATAATTGATTCACAAGTGGCTATACTCTTTAGCATAATTGAATCGCTATTCAGCGTGTGCGGTTAATGATAATGTGGAACATCAAGTCAATACACAAGTAAGTGTATTTACTGTATATTGCATTATCATCGTATATTTTCCAATTGGATTTATGTACTTTCTTGTACATTTAGTCTTATAAAATATTATGTGGGTGGTCAATTATAAAAATTAAATTAAAAATAAAATCAATCAACGAAAATTCACGTTGTAAACGGTTAAATAGTAAATAGTGTACCCCCGTTTTTAAAGACAAAGATGAATGACACAAAACATACAGTGTATTATTATTATTACCGGGTGGTGTGGTTACTGGTTATATTAATGCGGTGGCGTTATTTCGTTAATTTAAATATGTATATTTATATTACACTGAATTGTAGGTATATAACACATTGATTTTATTACACATTGAATTATTAAAAATTATGATTTTTTACTTTTATAAAGTAGGTATGTAATGAGTGTTCAAAACGATCAAACCTGATTAATAGCATTTATTTTTATTTCTAACCAATAAGATGAGGAGTGTTAGGTATATAGACATCTCTATAAACCGGAAGCAAAATAAAAAATTACAAATATCACAATCTATTCGATTTATATGGACTGGTTACGATTTTGTCCTCCCTTAAAAAAACAAATCTGAAACGATGCACCGGGTTAACGCGAATTCGGATTGAACGCGGCATAATTCTGGTACAATAGTATGTTAATAATATTTGATAACATTAATATACACCTAAACAAGATGAGTATCCAGCTGTAGCGGTCGGTAACTGTTATCACTCGCTCGCGGATGGTCCGGCTGTCGCTTTCTATAAAATATATTATAATAATATACGCTCGACGTGGGCTGTCCGCCGGCCAATTATAATGGCCCGCAGATACCGATATACATAATATAATAATAATATATCGCATAGTATATGATTATGTACACACGTCTAACATCTGTACACATCATTACTGTATCGAATAGGTGCGGTAAATGTGTGCCAAATTTCACACCTTTGCGACTCTTGTCCCGCACGCGTAGCAGTTTGCTGACGTATGTACCTCGCACAATGTATAGGTATACTATTCTGTACACACCTATCGGCTGTTTAGCTATTACGACTTCCACCACCGCGGTGTGGCTGCAGTTGGCGAATGGTCGCAGATGAAGCGGTGGACTCGTATTAACCTAATTTTTTTTTTTTTTTTTTAGACGCTCTTCGTATAAGGGGAAACTGGTCGCCGCGTGCGCCGGGGAACTGGTTATGCGCGCGCGGGCCCCTAATCTCGCTGTTGTGTGTATTATATTCGCTGTTGGGCCCGACCGTGACCCACTCGCCGGACGAAAGTTACACCCGCCTTGGTGGAGGTGCGTGTCAGCGGTGCAAGTGCTCGTGCAGCGTACGTTTGCGTGTTCGGGGTGGGGGGTGGTACCGTGATCGGGATGACGTGTGACCTTGGAAAGGACCGATGAAAATATGCGTTTTCATTATCGTGTGCAGTATTATTATGTATGGAACATTTTCTTTGGAGCCGGTATAATGTTTTAAATAAAAACGACAGTCGAAAAATCTCAATTCAATAAAGCATAATATTTTGTTTTTATTTTTAATGATATTTTTGTTATCAGGTGAATACTGCAGTTGTAAACCTATTCAAAAACGACTAAAAGTGAGACTTAGTTACGAGTAAACAAAAATTGTTTACACATAATTTTACGTAAGTATATACGCGTATGGTGAGTGCCAGGGGCAATAGTGGTTGAGCACGTGGCGTTATCATTCGAAGACTTTGGTCAGACGCAGCAATGTCCACAAATATTTAATGTAATTATTTTAATTTACGCGATGAATACAATAACACAATAAATCACGAATTCGAATTTTATTGCGGCCAAGAACTTGAAACGATTTAAGTACCGATAGCAATCGGTTAGACAAATTATTTGTCTAAAAAATATGATTATTCGAATTTACTTTTTGTCGTCTTTAAGGTTTTTAATATTTATATAATTAAAAATAATAGGTATATTTCCGTTTGAAGTAATCTGGCAATATTAAAGAAAACTATTGTTTCAATTAGTTAGGATTGTTATAATTAAACGAGCCTTATTATATTTTTATCAATTTACAGTTTGAACACCTTTTTTGTTTAGAAGAAATCGATTTACAGACGTTTAAACACTTAAAAATCCATTAAACTTATATCTATAGGTACTGTAACGACAACAATACACACAATTTCATTCTCCGTGCACAATTTTGCGTGGTACGAAAATTAATTAGTTGGTAATTGAGAATGTAAATATGAAATTATCAATATAATCGTTTCTGTAGAGTATTGGAATACACTATTAATTAATAACTAATTAATAAACACCGAAAACGGCAAATTGATTTACATTCAATACCTAATCCCGTTTTGTTTATGTTTGGGGATGTAATTGTTGTCATGTATTAATATTATTTGTCCTTAAATTTTTTAGAATTTTTTTATTACTTTTAACCGGTTACAATTTTTGTGGCGGGTGTTACGCTGTTGTACATAATTTATTTGGTTACATATATCGACCACGGCCGTTGACACGACGCATGGACCATGATTATAGACACACTAATAATATACCTTTCGTATTAAAAAACATCGCCGTCTTATATGTTAGGCATACTATGGCGCTATACTCTACTAGTTTCAAGATGTCGCATAGAGGACCAAACCGCCAAGGTCGTTTGAATGTATTTTGGCCACTGTTTACCGCGGTCCAGTGACTCTGAAAGTAAATTTCTTCTAAACCTACGCGTATATACGCATAGCACTTATTATGTACAACGGTTTATTAAACTGCAGTACATTTACTGTTTAGTCGGAAACGATTATTCAATACTATCATTTGGACGATTGGAATTGATTCTGAAACCGATTGCGGAATAGTGGTACGTGCGGTCGCGAGTCGTGACGAGTGAGACATTGTTCGAAACCAACGAAAATGGGCGAAACGATATAAAAGCGGAGAAGATGGTGTATATATTGTATAGTAATAATATTATCATACAGTACGATTGTTCCGGGCGCGTTTATAATATTGTAACAGTCGATTTGAATGCATTTCTAAACGGCTGACCTTGGGCGAGAGTCCTTTCTCCGTGGAATGTCCGTTTATTCCGATGAAGAAAGTACCTACCCATATTTTATGTGCGCCTATACCCATAATTATTATTAAACTACGCGAACACGCGCCGGCCGGATAATCTTCGTCACGGGCCGGTACTCCGTGACAGTAACCGGAGGGGTGAATAAATTTTGGGCTTTCTTGGCGTTTACCTCTCAAACAAAAAAAAAGTCTTTTGTTCCGTTTTAATTCCCATTGTGCGCGTCTGCCCACAGTTTGTATGCAGGTTCGTCGTTTTACTTTCAACTGAAGGACGGCGAAAAGAAAAGAATAGTGTAACAACCTTAACAACAAAAAAAAATCGTTTTTTACCGCGCGCCGTTAGACAATACCACCCATCGTTTGTATATTTAATAATGTTGACGTTTAATAAGCCGAAGGCGACCGTGTGCGTGTATACTAGACAAAAACTATATTCTAAATAAGTAGAGGTATTTGCTGCAGAGGCGGGATGTTATATAGGTAGGTTCAATAATCAATGGTGTTATTATTTTATGATGTTATATCATAATATAGAGCTTTTTGTATAATAACTATATTTTATTGTATAATACTTAATATATTATTTAGTATATTATAGTCGATGAAGTCAAATGTATAGGAGCACGAGAAACGAAATACGTATATCATAATATACCGTAGTTTGTCCTAAGTCTTTAAATAAAACCTATGTAGATATTATTATTATAATTTGTTATTTACTCACCCAATTTTACGACCATGTATATGTATAACTGTATCCAGGTGGACTGTCACTACGAAAAAAACCGGATGCGCGTTGTATATTGTGGACGTTTATGTTACGTTAAGTGTAATTTTTTTTCAAATATTTTTCAATCGTTAAGTTTATTTTATGCTTTGCACCGCGTGGACACTGTCGCGAACGAGTGTAAAATTGTACTGTCCGATGTTCGCGCTGAAGACACTAGTATAATACTGACCCAGTGTCAATCGGTCGGCGCGATACAAGTCTAGTCGGCGACGACCGACTTTCTCTTCGGTCCCGCTTCCGTTCACCCGCCCTCCCTCTCAATCTTCCGGTCCGACGATCGTCCTCCACGCGAAGTCCGGAGTCCCCACCATGTGTCCGAAACTCCACCACCACCACCCCAACCACCACCACCTGCACCCGCGGTCTGTACAGTGCGTATACTAATAAGTAATAGTGATAATAATAATAATAATAATAATAATAATAATATTAGTAATACGCACCTGGAGCAGCAGCTGCTGTCACGAAACTTTCTACCGTCACCTTGAAAGGGAGAACCGGCGGTGTCCTGTCGTGGGCGGTGCAGGCCCGGTGCAGCGCGCGCCGGGCGGATGTGCGCGCGCTCGATCGCATCACGTAACACACGCGAGCACACGGTGGTATAACCCCCCCCCCCCCACCAATCCAATGCGTGGATCGGGTGGAGGCGTGAAGGACACGCGGCCGCGGTGGAGGAGACGCTCTGTCCGGGTTCTTTGTACGCTAATAATATCGTCGCGGGAGACGCCATTGCGCAACCCGGCCCGGTAAATCCTGGAATTCGTATACGCGAGACCTGGTGACGGAGCTCTTGCCACTGAGCACATAGTCACATTATTATTATATTGAATTATGTAAAAATCTATTGCGTACATGTTTTTATTTTTATTTACTCTTCAAGAAGATAATGGGCCCGGTCACTGAACGTGCAGTTCGCGTGGAGAGCCATAAATCCACAATTTGAAATATAAATTCATTAAATAGTTACGATACCTGCACATTTTTCGCACATAACTAAAATATAATTGTCTATAAATATATATTATATTATATTATTATAATGTGTATACTGACTATATAGTTATGTAAAATATCGTGTAGTTAAATAATGATACAATATATGGCAGCAATAAAACTGAAATCATCAAAAATTAGTAAAATAATATACAAATAATAACGTTCTATACGTTTTTCTAAAGACGTTTTACTAATTACTTTATTTTTTTCGATTATTTCCGTCATGTACTTACGGCGCACTGTTTTTGTGACCGACGACCGGCGACATCCGCGTTCGGGATTTGGATATGACTCACTATTATAATGTCATAATAGTTATTATTATGTCATAAAATGTACGATGATAATATTGTTATCATATCGCTGCAGGAGTTTTTATTATAATATTATACGATGCCAGCGATCGATTCGTCACCCGATATCGGTTATATCGCTTATATCATTATTATTATTATTATTATGATGCATACGCGTTTTGCCGCCAATCGTTATATCATACGATATTATATAATTACTTTTTATTAATTATTAGGTGATACGTGAGTCATCACTCGAATACGCGGACATCGTCAAACTCTGCTTTACCTAATCCAAAATCTATGTTGAGCACTCGTGTTCAAAAACAGTAATGTTCAAATTGTATTTTATCCGATCATATAATGATTCCATTATAGAACTTTAAAAATTAATTTTAGTTTTGAAATTATTGTATGTTTGTTCAATGTTCATCGATTTGATGCCTATAGTTTAGAAATAAATGTAAAATACGATGAGAACCCCTAATTATTTATATTCGTTGGTAAATAGATTCTATGGAACGAGTGCAGACGACCATTACATTTTTTTCCCGGAGTGTCACTCCTCAAAAATAGTGCAATTTGTCCTTACTCAAATCCATCACGCTAACTGGGTCTCGGTTCAAACCAATTATTGATTTATTCGGCATTTTGAAGCTGAGTTTAAAACATAAAAGTTTCATTTTTTGTGTTGGTTGTAAATTACAAAAATGTTTTGTAACACTTGAATAGTGTGTAGGGACTTGTGAATAAGATAGTGGTTTTTTTGATAATGTATAAGTAGGTCCATATATTATTGCACTCGATAAACTTTTGAATAGATTATTACTGAAACTGAATGTACTATACTGATTAGTTATTAGATTAGTATTAATAGGACGTTTTAGATTCAGAATGCAATGAAGAATGTATATTGATTTAAGATTTTACAATGTTGTTTTTAAATTTATTTTATAATCTATAATTTATTACAATATATATAATTCTGTTAACACTGTCATGCAGAAACCATAACTACAACTATTAGAAAGAATGCACTAAACGTTTATTATAGTTTACCATTAATGAAAAAGTCGGTAACATTTCCTGGAATTAATGATAATTTTTAAATTAAGACACCATAAATTATTTTCATCGATAACTGGTTTTGTAGATTTCACTATATTTTTACACTGTTTTGGTAGTTTTTCCTTACACTTAGAGATATTACTGAGAAAATTGACCTCTTTATAATATCAACTAGGTATATAAAAAATTGATTTATTGGAGAACTTCTAGAAAAAATTATTAGTAACAAAAAACCAAATCATCTTAACACCAATGCATTACTCGTTTCGCTCAAAATGTAATAGTAATAGGAAGATCCTAGAACATTTTTTAATGGCATAATTTTATTTTATTAAAATAATACAATGTAACTACACGTGTATATAATATATATTATATATGAATCAATTAAAAACATCACAGCTATTTACTTCGTACCTTTTAGTTTATAATGATATTCCATACTACTTTCAATTAGCCGGTATACCTCAATGCTTATTAAAAAAAAAAATATTTTTTTTTAACCGTTATTAGATGCACTAATGCAAGTAAATATAATCATGTATAAATTTAATGAAATATGTATTTAGAGTACTCGTAGTTTTATGACTATACCACTGAGATCAAGCATGTCAAATTCAAATTATTATTTATTACTGGGCCGAAAATATTGAATCGAACACTTTGTGGGCTTACCAAAACAATTTAAAAATGTATTCATTATAAGACCACATTGGATATATATATATAATATATATAATATGTATGTAAAATATTATATCTTTCTCTAACATAGTTGTGACACGAAATCAAAATTGTATTTATACATTTTTATATTTTTACATACTTGTCCAATGATCTCGAAGGCTGCAGTCATAAGCAGTGTCAGTAAATTTATATAGTTTTCATGATAATTTTTGAAAGCATGTGTATGAAAATATGGACATTGTATTAATAATGCAATAATTTTTAAGTTTTTAACATAAACATATTTTTGAATAAAAACACATAATTTTTTGTCCAGATTACAATTTTAATATGCAAGTTGAAAAATTATAATCTCCTTACGATGGACATTACGATACTCGTGTATCCTGATTCCTGTCTAGTGTGTATGTTAAAATGTGTTCATAGGGCATGACAGTATCACAGTATTGCAATGTGTCACGAATTAACATTTTCCCACGCTATTATAAACAACACTTTTTCATTATTATAATTTAAAATATAGAACCGACTAAATATTTTTGTCTATTACTTTGAATAGATTTTGAGCTAAAAATTTCACAAGCAAATGTGTAAGACGAAATAATATGATATATAAAATAGCATGTAGATTGAATATATTAGAATACTACCTATACCTATATTATGTGAATATATACTCATGTGTATTTTTAAATTTATAATGTTATACCTACATCTAGAAATTAATAAAAATTTCGTGGTATAATGATGTCAAAATCTTATAAACGCGAAAAATATTATATAGGTAGGTATACCATATACCAAGGCCGAAGAGTTTCATTCATGTTCAGGAAATAATAAACTTACAATGTAGGTACACGCGTTAACGTGGTATATATATATATATTATATTCTGTCAACAATATACTTATAATGTGGCGTAATGACGTTTTTTTTAACGAACACAACAATAGCGAAAACTGTGTATTAAGTTATAGCTATATACAATAGGTATATATATTATAATCTATATATTATATAGTATAACTAACATTTTACAATGTGAATACGATGTTCGTTAAGAAAATTCAATTGAAAAAGCCGCTATCTTCTCGTCACCTCATTTACTAATTTAGCAATTCCTTCTCATTGTATTCGTAACATTTATAGAACAATACTACAACAGTCTTCCGTTAAATTACTTAATATAATAATAGTATATTATTACTCTTTCTAATTTCTGGTAATGGCGATTACAATCATTCGGGTGAAGAATTATTCCTCGCAAATAATTGATTAAATCGCAAAAAATGAAGGAATCAAATAATAATGAATACATAAATAATTATGCCTATATTATAATGAACTGTTGTGTTAAGTTACAAAAACTGACTTCTAATGGAATCCAATGTTGAGGAGCATCTAAAAGTCAAATAATAAAATATTGCTCTATAATCTTTCCATAGAAAGTCAGAACAATAACCAATGTTCCAGTGTATGTTATAGTAATACCAAACCCTCCAACACTTTGAGACCTCGACGTAATGACGAGCCCGATAAATCATCGAAACTCTACAAAAGGTTCCATAAACAACTAAAATGTCATTGTTCAATTATTCAAATCCTTTCAATTCAATTTTTTCTTTTGTGTATTACAAATCATAATTAATACAAACACATTTATGTATCACTATAAATTATTAGTATGTTTTTTGTTCGGGCTTGGCCGCCAAATAATAATATCATATACGATCCTCTTTTAAAAATCAAGAGGAACTATGTAAAGAGTATAATACGCACACGAAAACTAGAAACGGATATAGGTACTGCAATTTACTTTTTTCGTGTAGAGTCGACTATTGTAATTTGCTAGTAACTACCTGATAACTGCAACTGTAAAGTCAATTAAATAAGGCTAAGTTGCTATTGCTCAAGTTCTTGGCTTTGCAGTTTGCGTGTAGTCGTCGAATAGTTTGCGTATGAAATATGTGTAGTAATATTATGTACATGATTCACACTGAGTATACATTGTATACATCATCTGAATATTCGCATCCAATCATGCCGATATTATTATAACGGTTTATTCAAATGAAGTCAGTAACACCTAGTTTTTTTGTGCCGTACCTACGCTTATTGTTTGAATTCGACAAGTGCTTTCGGGAAGAGACGTGCCCTTTCGCATATGAATAAATACATTCTTTCGACCCGACGACAACAGCGATGGTACGACCTATAGGAAATCAGTATTTTCAATTTTAACTTGTACCGCCGGGCGCCAATAATTAATGTAAATTATATAAACCAACCATCTTCAGAAATTTTTTTTAAATGTTTATTGTTAAAGTCTGACTGTCCAATGTATAATACCGGCCATCGTATACAATAAAAAATAAAAATCACTGGTAAATGAATAGGTAGGTACCTATATTTTATTATTATTATTATTTTAAAATACTTCAAAAGATTGTACTTAGTTTGTTTTAAATCAATAATTATATAAAATACAAACATTATAATATACTATGAAAATATATTTATTTTTTATTAGTTTAAAGCTTCGACGATTGAGGTCATTAGCCTGTAAGGTTAGAACTGTTGCTATACGGTTGAAAACGGTTGGTTAGGAACACGTGTATGTATGGCAAGGTTTTTGCACACTACGAACCTGAGTGGTCACCCATCTGAGAACTAGTGGCAGCGGCCGTTGCTTACTCTCAATTACGCTGCGTGATTGTTTTCAGTCACTAAGCCACGCCGAGTTACTATAAAAATATAAAATATATAATATAATACTATGTATCCAGCATATAGGTACTAATGTAATTCAGCATAATATGCACAATAATTCAAAATATGACATATTATATTGAGTTATGCAAATATAGGTAGCGAGTATACTACTTTGGCATTAGCACACTTAATATTTATACTGTTCATACATTTTTCAAATCGGAGGAAAATTATTTTTATTTTAATATTATATTTTATTTAATTGATGCTTAATCAAACCAAACTATACAAATACATTTAAAAAATCAAAAATATGCCTTGTAAAATGTACAAAATCTCGAAAATATATAAATATGGAAAATAAATATATATACCTACATATTATAAATACAGAATTATTAGATCATGAAACACGTTTTGGTATTATAAACTGTCTATTTTTTGACCAAATAATTAGTAAGTGGATTAAATTAGTAATTTAGGTTTATTATTATGTAATAAAATTAAAACTCAAGAAATATTTAAAATAAAATGAAAACTAATACCTGTTCAAGTTATGAGATATAGCCGATATAGGTAAACCGTCTTCAATATTCAGTTATTATTTCTTATATAATTAATTATTATTATATTTTGCGAGTAGTTTATAATGTATTCACATCGCTTACCAATTTCTTTGGATCAAATAAATATTTTAATTATTATTATCTTATATTTTTTATTTTTGCTTGAAAAAATTTCAAACTAGTTAGTTGATTAGGCGTTTCACTTGTCAGCTGATTTATTTAAACGATTCCATTGATGATTTAAGAATTTAAAGTCTATCTATGAAAAAAATTGGCCTGCTTAAACTTTGGTACCAATATTAAAAAATTTAAATGGTGCCACAGGTAATATACTAATAACTACTTTATAACTAATAAGTAATGGAAACACGTGTAATTTTCCAATTAGCTAGTAACTAATAATATTGACTTATATCATTGATATCAACTTATTATTATAATGAAATGTAATTTGTACTTTGGTATTCATAGAATAAAAACTAATTATATTTATTGTTTATTATATTAATCACAAATAAAATAAAAATATATTACATAATGAAATAAAATGAACAAATCAACGAATCAACCGTATATAATTAATATACAACTTCTATACAATTTAATATGTATACAAACTTGTCTTAATATCATAAGAAATAAATTATTGATGTAAATAATACTTGTATCCCAATGGCCTATGTAAAAAAAAAATTAATAATATATAGGTATATAAGACCAGAGATACACATTAAATACTGTAAAATGCAAATGCAACTGTGTTGTTATTGCTGAACTAACATTTATTATTTTGCTATTTAATAAATATTATTAAAATAACCACACCAATCAGATGTTCTCGAATGAGAAAAACAGGCACGTCTTTGCGATACGAAATTACGGAAAACACAAATTAAATACATAAATCTAAAAATTTCATACGATCGTGTCGTATATGTCACTTGGAATCGTTGATCAGGTTTTGAAACATAAGAACATATTGATACACGTTAGCAAGAGCCACGATTTCTTAATAACTGTGTCAAAAGAAAAGAAAATGTCGGTTTCTAATTTTTTTAATATTCATCTTACAAGATTATTATTTTTGTATTCATATTATTTACGCGCTGATTCCTCATATGATCTCAGAGTTACTTAATCATAATACGTCTCGGAGCAATTACTTTGAAAAATGGAAACTTAATATAATTCGTCTACGGTCTACCGTAGGTATTGAAATTGTATTTAATTTTTTTAATAAAAACCATGTGCTATATGAATAAGTAATAAGTACCTAATTAGCACACAATAAGGATGCGAGTATATTCTCAAAAGTATTTAAAACAAAAATAGCCCTAAAAATGATACTATACATCAACTCACAAGAAATTTGTATAGAATATAAATAATGTAACGATAACGGAAAGGGTCGTTAAAGTCATTAGTCATCTAAAGCTTCGGCAACCAAAGGGTACCGCGGTTGATCAGCGATCACACACTTGAAGAGATTTTTTTAATACTTTTTTTTTAGTGTTGTTGGTATAGGATTTCCATTACGCTTGACAAACTGTTGAGCAAATTATAAAATCTATCAACTAGACGCTTTTTACTGCATAAAAAATCTACTACAAAATAATAAAGAAAAAAACCACATTCTATAGTCAACACATATACTCCTCAATTCGCTCAGAATCTATAATGTATAATGTATATTATATTCTTAAATAGAAATTCTTGTTTATAAATTATTACAATAAAAAACAAATAAAGTATATATGCGCATACCTATCGAAAAGTATATGGATGCGGAGGTAGTCCGTACACGTATCTGTTGTAAATTATTTGCTATTAAAGTGCATTGGATATAGATACCTAATGATACTATTTGGTCTGCGCTGCCTATTCTCTTTGCCTATATAAGTATACCTATGTCCTATATAGTATCCTAGTATTTATGTAAATATAGAAGACATCGCGTATCGATACAATTTAATTTATAATATTATTGTCAATACTTAAATTCCATCGGAACATAATATGTTACCAATCAATATGACTGATGCAGTATAATAGGTATACCTACGAATAAATTAGGAATCGAAAATTTAAATACGACGATGACTTTCACGTGTAAGGTCTCGACGAAATCATGTCAACCGTTGTACCTATATATACAATCTCCATAAAGGCATACGTGGATAATATAATATACATATAATATAATATAATACACACAAAACCGACCAAAATCCGAGAACAGAACGTGTTGACGATCAGTTGTATTTTTTATTCGTGCTCATAAAAAAAATACCAATAAATGTATTCTGGCAACAGGACGTGTTAAAAAGTAGTTATAGTATCTTTATAGATACCTACGTTTAGATTTATGGTTGCTGGCGAAAATCTTGTAATATAAAAGAAATACCGTAGAAGGAGACAATAAATATTTTTAATAATGCGTATTATGGAAACTATATATTCATTTAATTTGTATACGAATCAATATTGTAGAGTATCGCTTAAATTATATTATAACCGATGTTTTGGGCCTGAAGAAGAAGGAAATTTTATTTTCAACGTCTATAACAAGGGACGTATTTCACTAAACACTACACAATGATATACAGGTTAGTAAGTACCAATAAAAATTATTTAAATTTGGATAATATTTCTGTTCACAGAACACATGAATGTATTTAATAATATAAAATTATATAATAAATAATAAATAATACTCGTGTATATAAACCCAAATAAACAACCGATTACCGGCTTCATTTTCCTTGAAGTTCTTACTTGTATAAATTGTAGTTATATTATAACCTCGTTGAATGTCGATTATATTATCATTATATCAATAGAGATTTATTTTCATTTCAAGTTAAATACGAAATCAACGCATTGAAACGTTTTTTGTCCATCATCGTCGATCCCGTCTAGTTTTCAAATAATGTTTTCTCATCAATTATTATTTTTATAATTTATAGTTATAGCAGTAACATATATAATGCAGTGTTGTAGAAAAAATGTTCATGAAATAACGTTTCCGTACTGAGCACCTATGCTCATCACACTTTCAATTAAAAGAAATTACTTCGAGAGAAAACTTTAACTACCCAAGTTTTATATACTTACGCCTTTTTCGTGACGACCCATATCTCCAAATACTTATTATAAGTATAATATTAAGACGGAGGTACTAAAACATAATTGCACAGATGTGTAAATCAAAACACTGTACAAGATTAACAATATTTTATTTATATTATATATATTATTATCCTTGTGAAGTGTAGTATAGTGTAGTACTATATGTAGAGTGTGTATATTTTTGCTGTATCCAATACGGTGTTGGCGAGAAAACCCTATGGTTGCGTTCATTTAAATTTCACTTTTTCGCGAGCATTTGCCTATGTGTTGGATACCTATACAATTATACAGAATTTGTGCGGGCGTACACGTGTTTATTTTACCTAGTTATGTATAGTATATTAAAATAGTAACAATAATAATAATATACTGAACGGTAAACTGCGGTAGCTAGCAACTAGCATTAATAATTTATGATTATTATTTATTATTATGTATTGGTATAACGCTATTATAATATATTAATATGCGACGTATATAGTTATACACGTCGTTTGTGCAGTGCATTTGAAACCGTTTGTAATACACATGTTCATAATATTATAATAATATTGTTTATAAGAAGTATTTTGTGGTTCGTCTCGCACGTACGGTACGAGTGACAGCAAAAGTAAAGAAAAACGCAATATCATGACGTAAAACAGTTCGTTATAATTTCCAACGTAATACACGGTCGCACACGGTCGTCGTAACTATAGTAGTGAATTATAAAATAAAAAAAAATCTAAACAAATAATCACATAACGCCTAAACGTCACGAATAATAATAATATGTTAAATTTACGTTAAAGTGATAGCGCGCCAATCATTATCGTAGTCCTGCGCGAATTTATTATTATTATTATTATTATTTTAATACGACAACAATGGTTTTCGTGGTTTGGAAACGGTTAGGAAAAAAATTAACATAATATCATTATAACAGCTGTAACACCTTCGCGGTTTATTTCCCGTTGACGTGCACACGCGCCACATGTATAACGCAAGTTATTATAATACCACATACCTACCCGGGACAACGTCTATAATATGCTGTTGATTACTTGCATTATGTATTATAATATTGGTTTTGATAATCATTTTTTTTATTTCGGCACACACACTCACATAATAATATCGTATCCCGATATCCGTCGTCGACTCGAGCCGCTGTCGAAATTTGTTGTATGTATATAGTCTATAAACATGTTATAGGTTTGTATATGTTATAGATGAATGATTATTTTTGGGCTTATATAGAATGGGAAACTACTGAACCGATTTACGCCAAATTGTGCACACATATCCTACTGAGACTGGTGGAGTGTTTATATAGTTTCATTTTTAAACCCCTATAGGTTGCAATAGGGTGGCTTACTCAAGAATTTAGTTTTGAAGTAATATTTTTTTGTTTATTTATATGCAGGAAACAGATTGTCATTGGTAACATGTTATTATGTTACTATTATAATATTAGTATTTAATTATAATATCTTTAAAAACAATCAGCAATTTTCATCAAAATCAGTCAAGTAGTTTTTTAGTATGTAAGCTTCAAACATACGTTTCGTTTTAAAATATAGTTTCTTAATTCTTTAATCCCTGTAACCACAATGTATGTTTTTACCTCATCTGCCTGAGTAACCAATAGAAACCATTGATATACAGCAAAAAAATATTTCTACTATGACTATTATAATCTGCAGTCAATGGCAGCCATTAATAAATAAAACATTTTTTATTTCCATTGGAAATCTCAAATCCTTATACAAATTCTTTATAATGTGAATTTTATAAAATCCTCTTTTAATAGGCACACCCCTAGAAAGAAGATGCCATGAAAATGTCAAGACTCTGCAGCTATCATAGTTTAGGCTCTACGTTAATCAGTCAGTCAAGACACGTTTGATTTTATAAATAGATTTTAATAATCATTTTATATTTTTAACCAATAACAACCCTCTACAAACAAAAAATATTGATTTTTCGTGAGCTGAAGATTCTCTGTGTGACCCCCTTCTTAAAATGCAAAATTAATATAATTGGCTTCGAGGTAGGAACATGGTTATCTATTTAACAAATTTCAGAAGTCAGAACCATGAGTGTAAGTCTATCATGCTAGTGTATCGCTTTCACATACACACACCCGAGAATTTGATCAAGAACTAACGTATTCCAACAAACCAATCAATCTAGCCAAATGCCTTAACAAAGAACCATCAAATATATATAAGAGCTATACCAGTCTCGACAAAGTTAATTTAAAAAGAATATTTTAATTGTAATCTGTATCACACTCTAAGCAGCCCTCCCCCCCACCTTTGTGGTCGGAGCGTTTTTTTTGTGAAATAGTAATAAAAACATTAAAAACAAAAATGTCACCTGAAAAAAATGTCCGCGTCCAAACAAAACGCAGGGAAATGTATTACGAATAATGAGATATAATATTATTCATTATTCTTTTCTTTTTCGGTTCTCTTTCCAGCCGCGCACGCACAGAAAACCGAACGCGGATCAGGACTGTTACGAAAAATCCACTCGTGTGTACACCAAATGACGTATGCATATTATGCGTATACATATCCTGGTCGTGTAACAGCGTTTGATGGGTACACATTTTTTACGTACATCACCGGAATTTCCGACAGGCTCGCCGTGGCGTGTTACGCAATGGATACGCCTTGCGCGATTACACGACTGTATGCTTTCGTACACGATAGTGACAGTATTTTACGTACAAAGAATATTAATGTTTTTTTTTTTTATTCGGTTAATGGTATTGAAATATAATATTTTATACTCGAATAGCTTACAAACTGCGGGAAGCATGTGTCCACATATTATATGCATATTATTATCGTTGAGTATATTATAATTATATATTGTATACAGTATACAATATACTCAATGATATTAAAATATGGTATATAGTGGGTTGATTTGGAACAAAAGTATAAATGGTTTAAAGTTTGTTTTGAAGTCATTACTGTAAACAACATTTTTTTTTTAAATAAAACATAATTTTTTCTATTTTAAAATTAAAGTTAAAATTGTGTTTTGTTTAATTGTTTTAAACCTCCCCTGCACTTAGGTACATTTTTATATTTATAATAATATATTCCGTAGTCAGCAGAGTTTAATTTCTGATTTCTGAATTTAAATACTTTATAAAAATCATATTCAAACTAGTCGTGAATTAGTACTGTCTAATCATAATAACTAATAATAACTTCGTTCGAAATTCAATTTTATGTATTGAAATTCTCAGAAAAATGTTTTGCAACGGCATGTAAACAATGAACGTGCTTACTTTCGCTCAAAAGAGTAAATAACTTGAGAAAATTATAAACGTAAAAAAATAGTAAAAACTATAATGTGTTTTGAAAAACATTGTTTTGCTGTTGTATTGCAAATCGTCTAAGAAATAACATTTCTAAAAACGTCAAATACTTTTCGAGAAAATTGACGTTTATCATCCATAACTCTATTGGTGCAGTCAAACCATATTATTATTTTTATTATTATCGTCGTCGTCGTCGTCCAACACTGCAACCCTTCGTCTCGAAACGACCGCGTGCGGATGACGTCAACGGCATGCATCCAGCGACCTCGCACTTTCACCACCGCCGCACGTCCGCGATGGCCGTGACGCAACATATAATGATAATAATAATAAAAAAAAATATTTACAAATACCTATATAATATGTGTAACGCGTTTATGCCGGCCACAATATAATGTATAATATATTATTATTGTATATAGTATATATTATAATGTGTACGACGAACATCGCGAGCGCAGCCCCTACATCCGGCACGGGTCAACGCCGTCACTTTCACTACATACGAGGGTCACGCCGCCGCCGCCGCCGCGTGCGCACTCAGCAATAATACCTACGACAGTCATCCTCGCCATGTAATTGTAATTCGAATTTTATATTGTACTATTGTGCGCATAGCTACAGTACAATAATATTATACACTGCAGCGAGTTCCGCTATTATTGTGGTCTTGGTCTTTTTCGATTTCATAAAATTTTTTTTTATTTTCTGATTACCTTTCGTTTGATATTATACTTATTATTATGTAGAGTTTTCTACAAAAATGAACCCTTATTTTGCACTGCGGAACAAAAGATGTTAACGGTGGTTGCGGGAAGTGCATATTATAAGACAATACAACATAATATAAAAATGATACATTGTGAGCACATCGACGCGACGACTGATATTTTAATTTCAGAATACTCGTTTTAATTTATATTTATTTTTCAGACTAATAGACATTAGATCTAGGAACGCTTTAAGGTACAATATAAATATTACATTATTATTACAAGACCTATTACAGCCTTACAGGCCTGTAAGGTGTATTATATAGGTATTATTTTTGAGTTTGTATTTTTAATTGGAAATATTTATATAGAAAATATATAGAGCTTATAAGGTTAGGTTACTGTTGTGTAGTAAGTCTCGCATTGAATACTATGAATACTATACTTCACCACTCCAGTCGTCAAATGTTTAAATACTTTAACATGAGTTAAACTAGTTAGTCAAAAATATCACTGGTCTAAAGAATAATAAACAAAGCGATATTTTTTGGAGAAATCTATAGTGTACCTAACTATATTATACTCACAAGTATTTCGAACGACTTAAAAAAAAAAACTCAAAAATGAACAGAGAAAATGAGGTGTCATACCGGCATACTGCGCGTTATTTATGAAGTTACATCGTATAATATACAAGAGGTTGTTATTATTATAGGTTACATATTATGCTGCAGTGCCAACGACCGGTCCCCTAGGATAGGTATTATAATAAATAACGATAACATTTACATATCGTTATAATATTATTTTGTATTATTATAATAATGTTCTTGTTGGCGCCCAGTGATGGCGGTTTTGTTGTTGTTATAGCAAGTAAAATAGTATAGTTGGTCGTTGGCCGGTTGTCACAGTTCCGACAGGATTAGCGAGCTGTGGACGAGTTTTATATGTGTATTTATATGTACTTGTACATAATAATATGTATGAGAATTTTTTCCTCTCTTGATAGTAAACATAAACAACCTCTGTGGAAATTCAACTACACATATATATATATAGGTGGTATACATAATATAGACAAGCGTTTTCGATCTCACCGACAAAACCAAATTGAAAAAAAAAAAACGGTCGTTTGTTTTTTTATCAGTGGTTTAACGATACTGTACAACGAGTAATAATAGTCTCATGTAGGTACCTATAGGTACGCACAACTTTCTAAGGAAATATTTGGGAAGAGATGAAAACAGAAGTTCGATCAGACGAGGAAAATTTCATTCTACGAAGACCTGCAGGTAGTTTTTGATATTTTATCTTTATTTTATTCCAAAAGTTATCCCAATTATAAGTTGTAGTTAAATCTATCAAATACGATAAAATAATAAAATATTTTCTCATTGTGCCTAACTAGTATGTTTGAAAGTATTAAATGAGTACAGTAAATCAAAAGAAATAAGATCACGATTCCGGTTTTTGAACTGAACAAATATCAATTAAATTATAATCATTTGTCAACGCTACGGACCTATAATACAAGTTATGACTACGAATGGGTTCAACATTTAAAAAGTAAAAAACTTCACTTTCTTATAATTATTTCTAATACTATAAACTTCGTGGGAATTAACGTTTTTATTTAACGTTTATTTGTATTCAAATACGTACAGGTAATTGAAAACGGGACGCATCATTTAAATAAAGGTAGGTACATATATAGAGAATATAATATTATATATCAATGCATTTGACATTTCATAGGTACTCATTTATTATTTCATTTTTCCACAACATTATAAAGTTGATATAATATACGCAGTATGAATATATAGTGCGATTGCCGATGGGTAAGGTGAGTGCGATTAAGGCGTGTCGTCCTGTACCTGTAACCTAAAATTTCGTTTTCAAATAGCCAGCAAGAGTCAACATAATTTATATTATATTATATTTTTTTACTAGTAGCAGATATATAACACGTTTTAAGTCCTCTATGGAAAAATGATTAACTACTGTCAAAACGCGTACCATTATTTATCGTTAACTACTAGCCACCAGCCACTACCTAGTATCTATACCTACTTAACAGCAGAATTTATAATTTACTATTATCATAATGTGTCTATGTTTGGTGAATTATTTCGTTAACGCTGGTTAGTTCCATACCAAACTACAATATGTAATTACTAATTATATACTTCCCAGTTCCTATATACGAGATAATTGTACTACTTGTTTTTCTGCAGTAGCCCCAAAATAGTTTTAACTCATAACTAATTACAATAGTGATTCAACCATAATATATCATGTATGGGTTGTTTATTAGCTATAATATTTTATTAGAAACACGGAGTACAAACTTTTAATGGTTAATGATTGCGAATAATAATTGTACAATAACCAATAGCAGATGTATTTAAATAATTTTCGAAGACACCAATAATTGGTTTTATTACATTTCAAACAACTGATTGCTCGGAGACAGAATCCTATAGTTTCACACCTTAAAATTGAGATTTGTAGATGCCCACGCCATGTACACATCGATGAGCAATGCGTTGGGTTTGGTTTTTTTTTAACGCTTTCGTGATTATCCCAACACAGTAATCGTGTCACACATGATTATTATACAGAACGCGTATTAGAGATTAATGTTATTTATCATCGATTAGTTTTCTTATATTTTCATTACTAATTATAAAAGTAATAATATAATCCAACTACTTTTTCTGTGACGATTAATCACATCACACAGTTTAAGTTAATATAATAATATGTATATCTTCGTCTATATACGCATATCTAGTACGTGTTCACCAACGATATGTGTCGATTTGGACGAACCTCGGTCGCTTCAGCACACACCTCGGGCGCTAATTTTGCATCTGAGAAGTGTTTTTGTAAATATTCCCATAGTACATTAAACTACATGTCTTGATTTCATGATTTGCATACTAAAACTTATCAAACTCAAATACAATACAATCATACGTTATTAATGAAAAAAAAAGCTATAATAAAATCTATAATGCAGTTATTGTCTATTGCGTGTATGTAGTGTGTTCTAATTACAAATCAACGCAATATAAACAATACCTACAAACATTATTTTATATGTACGTCACATAGTCAAAATATAAATATAATATGTAATCTCATTGATGACAATACCAATACGCCGGGCTTATTAATAGAAAATTACGTCAATTTAAAATTTCTCTTCTTAAATCTCTATCTGATTCATATACTAATAATGTACGAGTTTGAATTACATTGAAAGTCAATTAATTTCATCATTAACCTAATAGATACCATTAAATTAATAAGAAAGTAAAACAATCAGAATATTATATTTATACAATACATGTAATAATAATAGATTTATCTATTCACTATTGTAATATTACGACTTACGAGGTACGAGTGAAATTTTAACATTATACATATCTGTGATTTGTTTAAAAACATTAATTAATAATTACATAATAATTTTAATTTACTCGATTAGCTGTAGCAAGCACTAATAATAATTTGAATATAATTGATACCTACCTAGGTAGTAGGTAGGTAGATACTTAATGTTTTTATAGCAATTTTTATATTTTTGTATTAATATAATAAGCAGGCATTAAACTAAATATTTTAATTAATAATGATAATAATTTGGATTTTTCATTACTAAATGCCATGTTCCAGTACATATATATATATAATTACAAATTATAATAAAAGTGAAATTTCACATACGTTAAACTTTTTGTTTTTCGAACAATGATGTATGACTTATATAGATAGAAACATTATACTCCGTGTTTGTTTTTGCCTTATCTTTCAGTGTCTATCTGTAGGTATTTAAAATCTTATCTTGAATCGGCACAGCTTTTACTTGCCTTACTTTTACTTTACGTTTATGCTGACTAATGAGCTTTATATACATATAATATTCTAACATTCATTCTTTACAGTTTACAATGAAAAATAAATAGATAAGAAGATGCACTCAATAAATTTTTAAATATTAGCAATTAATTTTTACAGTATAACAATTTATAATCCATCGTAGCAGCCAAGCCCAGATACAATTAAATATAATTTTTTGTAGAAACTATTCTTTCTTTTTTTTAATTAATATTTTTGAATACATTACAACATCATGCATACGTTAAATATAACAAGTTCTTTTGGTAAAATGATTTTTTAACCATCACAGGCATTATCATCATCACCATTACTAACAATTTACGCTTACTTAACGCCTTTTTGAATAAAAATTTCACACTACAGAATGAGAAAGAATAAATATATTTTAATTGCAAATAGCTTATAACGCGCTCAAAAATTGACATCTAATATTTATTTTGGAACTCCCACGCAACCGAACCTGAATAATTATTGTATTGTATTAATGACGTCAGAGGTCCACCCGGATATGGATACACGTGGCCCTCATCCGGATTTCATTAACTATTACAAAATATCAAACTTTCTATAGTAAAACAATTTTTTTTTTAATAAATAGTAAAGAGCTATGTGATTGACGTGAGTAGATTATAGTAGTTAAGCGCGTATATTGTAGGTCATAAACATATGATAAAATAAGTAAAAATCACAAGCACAAGCGGTGTAATTAGAAAAAAGTGTAACACTTCATTTGTATGTATATCAGTGCAGTACATAATTAATTATCTGTGTATATTTACTATAGCTCATTTTGTATCTGTTGAATAGGTTATTTCAATTATCATAATTCATAACTATATTATAATGATTACAGATCACAGTAATGCAATTTCAATAACATCAACAATATTAAAAATAAAAATCAATATGATAATAAAAACCTCAGAGAATAAATAATGCATTTTTTATCATTTTAAAATCGAATAAAAAACATTCATGGACAACTTCAAAACCGTAAAACCTATATATTAAAACAAATTATCTTCCTACATATATTATAAGGTATGAACTGCAGAACTGTAGAACTGTTGTATTAAAAATACTAAACACTGAACACCATACACTCATGGTTGTGTAGGTAAGTGGATACTTTCTTTATAATTACTAATTAAAAATAAAAATAGTAAACTGTCATTACTTTTTGAAAAGAAAAATAATTTAAAATGTAATATATAAAATGCAACTAGTTGAACTATCCTAAGTTAATCATCTAAATTAATGATATGTGTAAAATATTCTTGGAAACGGAGCGAAACGATTTTATCGTACATTAACGACATATTAAAATATTAGGCACTTTAATCAAACAACTAAAAAAAAACTAGACTGATTTCCTAATTTCTAATTGGAAACTGAAATGTAAGATCATATTATTATTATGACCTTAGGGTTTCCATAAACTTATAAAAATATTTAACACGTACCATTTAAGATCGCATGTATACCTAATCAAAATAATCTGAAATGGAATGATATTTACGATTGGTGGTTAAGGTTTGATGGAAAAAAATGTACCTATGAAGAATGTCTTTCGAAAAAAAAAAAAGAAAACTTTTCTTACGTACATCATATTATTACCTATTAGCAATAATAATTAATATGTAATAAGTTATTATATTATTTATATTATAATTATTGCAGTATACAAATGAAGAAATTAAAAATGCAATTTACAATATTAATAGTATACACGAGTCTTAATATTATTATTATTTTAGTGTCTTATATTAAAAATTAGGTCTCAATTATAAGTGATGCATGTAATCTTTCGTGGGAACTCATAGAAGTTTTTTTCGGGGCCGTGGAGGAAAGTAAACTTGTTTTTAAGCGAATTGTAGCACAGTAAAACAGAAATCATTTAACTTTTAATACTAATTTATAGCGTTGAAAGTGGGGAGGAAGGTAGTTGGAAAGGGACACACGAAGAGTTCTTAATTGTGACCGATAAATAAATTTATATAACAAAGTGTTTAATATAAGAATATCGACTGAAAACAAAATTAATCATTTCCTTTCAATTATTTATTCAAGAATTATTCTCATCTGCTTAGTAAGTACAATAAATTGTATCAACTGTTGAAAATAATAGTTTAGATATTATAATATGTAAAATGGCAAACCATACAAAGTGTTATACTGTAATTAGAACACGTTCTTATAATATAAGTTTAACATCAAAATAATAATTGTCAATTTTATTTCTTAATAGGTAATATTATTTTATTTTTAAAATGTCGTTGAAACGTCGTTTCAAATTTTAACGGTGCGCGTGTAATCATATTTTTTTTAAATCTTTTAATTATTTAAACTGTCTTGTTATAATATTTAACAACGCGTATTATCAATTATATTCATATTAACGCGTTAAAATCTATTTAAATGTTTTCGCTAGATAGTCAACAACTCCTCATAATGGCTCAACAACTATTTTGGAAATTACTCCACCAATTTCAAAGTACAGGCAGGATAAAGGAAGAACTAAAGTAAAACTCACCTATAGTAATAATATGTTTAATTGCCTATATTTCGTACGCATCTAAAATAAATTCTGAGAGAAGCAAGGAAAATATTGATTTTACAATAATGGGTTTTTTTATTTTATAATATACCAAAAAGTCTTAGTGCCCATAAGTTATCTATGGTTATCTATTAATTATTATACATTCACCTGACCAAAAATACCTATCAATATTATAATATGTTATTGCTATTTGGGTGTGTAACAAAAACATAATTAAATAACTTTTTATAGACCCTCACACGAACATGTTCTCAGTGCGGGGTCTATTATTTTGTTGAAATAAATAAAAATAAAAATACACTCTAATACGTAAAAAAAGAAACAATATTTGTTTTTATAGTTACTTTTATTCAACAAATTTAATTTAATTAAACATATTGATAAATATTAGCTGAAATACAATCAACAATTTAGAAACAAATAGCTCGCTTTGGGCATTGAGGAATAAAAAATAACATATAATAACAAAAAGTAAATGGAAATAAATAAAAAAAAAACACCAGACAAGACACAATTAGGAACAGAGTGGTCGGTACGTGATGACGAGGTGCTTGCGTTAAACAAAGGCCACTGGTAATCTCTATACGGTCTTCCAGCCGATCCCTCGGGCGGACGAGGGCAGCAGCCGGCGCGTTTACTCGGAGTGACGACCATCATGACGGCGGCCAGGCCCGACAGCCGCGGCTGCGGAAGCGACGAGACTGTTGACGGCGAGCAGCTAGTGAGCGACGTGATCGGTGACATTGTCGCGAGATAAGTGGATGTCATATGCATGCAGGAAGGCGGCGATGACGCTACGACAGTACTGGCGCCCTCCGAGACGGCAAGGACTAAGGACAACCGGATAGCGCGTCATACTGGCTGGCGACGTGTAGTTGGACGAGGAAGACATACCAGCTGGATAACAAGAAACGAGAAAAGATCAACACTGGACAGGCCGAAGGACCCGGAAGCAACCTCAATGACGAGCAAGTCTCCGCGTGGACGGCCATGGCGCTTATTTGCCGCCGTGTGGAGAGGCGCGAAGCGCCTGTTTCTGTGTGGTTGCTGCCGACGAGAACGAAATCCACAGTGTTCTACTACCCTCCCCATCAGTCGAAGAACGCCTAGACAAGAAGACGGTGAAGTGGGGAGTGGTACTTGATAGAGCACTTTACGGTGTCCGGCCAGACGAAGAGATCGCGGTTGCCAGCGTCGCGCGCTCGAGGTGGCTGAAGGAAAACAAGAAGCGAAGGAAGATACAACACTCGACAGGCGCCTTCCGCAACCCCAGTGACGATCAAGTCCCATTTTTAGGGCGGTATCGTTGCCCTCGCCGATAAAGCTAGCCATCGTCGTCGTCCGTCTCTCGTGGGGCGACCTAAGCAGCCGGATCCTCCCCCCTCCCCCGAGCCACCAGATGGTCTTACGTGTCGGCAACCACGATCTCATCCACGTAGTTTTTCATAATTGTTCTTTCAATGATTTCGATGACAAATTCGTTGATGGTGGTGATTTTTACGCGTGGTTTTTTGGTCAGACTCTAGATTTCAAATTAGCTCGAAGCTGCAATTCAAAATATGTTTATTCGAAAAATTCAGACGTTTCCTAGATGACGGGCGCAAAGACGTTTATTATTACAATCCAGCAAGAATACGGTCATCGTGCTAATCAACAAGCGTTAAGATTTTGGGCCCGTTTATTTTTCTAAACACCTTTATTATTAATATATGCGCGTAGTTATAATACATTAAACTATAATATTTTAACAAGGATTTGCGTTTTGATTCGTATTATACTACAATTCTCGCATTATACATTTAGGTTAATTATTTTATGAATAGCACAATGTTTATATTGATTTTACAATGACGTGTGTTTTTTGTGTATGCATACAAGTTTTCTAGTAAAAAAATCATTCAATTCTAAGGGTTATTTCTGATACGAAATTGGATTGGTCCCCATTGAGAGGTCAATATTGAAAATTCTTGATTATCATTGCCTGTTTTATTCGAACAGATTACCTACCTGTCGTTTATCTATTATCTACATGAGCATTAACTGCAGTTAGAACTTAGAATAGTTTATCGAATATTTTCGTGAGATACTTACTCTTCATATTTAAATATCATATTTTGTAAGCATGTGACCAAAAGAATTCGATTTTAGGTTTGCCGTTAGTTTTTTTTTTACATATTATGTTCATTGTGCGTTTACTAACAATATAATTAGTCCTTAAAGTATTGTTACGAACACCCAAAACAATATAGGTACCAATAGACAATAATAAATACTCTTAACTAATAATAATATATAGTTTATTTAGCAAAACAAATAATTACATACAATGATATACATATATGATATATATAATAAATAATAATATTAATATTATATTTACAACTCCCCTTTAGGGGCAGCATTATGCTGCTTCTGCAGTAGGGGGATATATATAAGTTTGAGCGTATGTGTTTAACGGCGAGGAGCCTGCAGCAGAGTACATAATATTTTATATTATTGCTATTAAGATAAGATTCATGTCGATCGACGATCACTGTATAATGGCTCTACGAAAAATGTATAGAAATACGTGGCATTGACTGACGCCAGTGTGTTTTCTAACTTTTTAAATCTAGACAACGCTATTGTTCGGGTAATAGCGCAAGCGGTTCACACAACAAAAATATAACCAATTTAAAAAAATAATAAATAGGTACACATATGTAATAAATGTATAATAGAGTATTTAATATTCTGCAATATGATCTTTACTATGTTTACATTATATTTATATAATATATGTAAATATATTATTAAATGAAAATTAATATTATGTTATTTGTTGTGTGTTGATTTATATTTTTATAAATCTCGTTATAACGATTTTTGGTGGTTTATGGAGTCTTGATAATAAAAAAACTTCGATGTAACGAGCTATCAAAATACCGAACTTTTTTCTCGATTAATTCGTTATATCGCGAGTTGACTTTAAGACTTGAGTTATTGCCAGGTTCGCGATAAAATAATCATTTTGTATTTACTATTTAAATGTATAATATTAAGAATGTTACGTTTTATGTTCAATATAGAACAATACATTATGGATAATACATTATAATATGTTTAATATTATGGCTTAGGATGACAATAAGTGTCTTGCTCAATTGTGATTGCTTACAAAGATGATTCAATTGATCAGTTTAAAATATAATATGAACGGCGTGGTTTGACACTGGAAAACTGTTTAGTGACACAGCACAATATACTGTGGGTCAAAATCAAAGCATATAGCTGGACAACGTATCTCTATGGATTCAGTACCTACCGATGATCGATTACAAGAGATTTTTATCAACGCTTCACGTGTCTTCCTACGATATTATAGTACAACAAGTCTTATGTATGAGTCTACGAGTGGCTTACAAAGGAGATTTTGTGAAAAAAAAATTTCAAAATGTTGTACAATATTAAATTAATGATTGATGGTATACGTTGTACGTATACATAATATTTATAGTGAAGAGAAAAACCTTTCTGGAAAAAGTAAACCTCGTTACGCAGACAAAGTTTTATTCCAATGCGTATATTATGTATATACTATATATAATATATTTATTTCGTATTTTTTATTTAAGTATTCTTTTCGTTTGAAACCGTATATTTTTCAAATTGGGGAAGTCGAGTGGAAGAAACTTTGATTTTCCACTTGTTGGTGGATATATGATTCGTCCTAAATTTAACTTCACAAATAATTGAATTTTGTTGTATACCCAAATGATTTATATAGTTTCTCTTTAAATAATTTAACACGAGATTTTCAATGGGCCGAGTATTTACCTAGAATTAGATACCAATAGTTTCATCAAAAAACATCGTAGCATGTTTGAACTAATATCGAAATTATACCATACCTAAGTGTAATATATTTTGTTACAAGATACCTATAGTAAATTGATTAAAAAAATAAATATTTTTTCATCTGCAAATTTTTAATTGAAGCCGGAAGTTATTTATATTGTAAAGAAATTGTGCTAAAAATAATGTACCAGTGATTTTTTGAAATTTAATACCAATTATAAAAAAATTTATTATACTTCTTTAAAATTTAAGAAATGTTCATTATAATATATATATATAATGTGTGCATATATATTTGATCGGTATAACAGCAGTGTTGTTTGCAAAAAGATTTGTAGAAAAACCAGTTTAGTTAAATTCTTATTATAAATACCTATTGTAAGGTGTCATTACTGCTACACCTAACGTGTGAAAGTTTTGCACTGGTTTATATTATGAATATCATACACATAAATTTATTCTTGTTCAGAGTCGAGCAGAAACAAGTTAATGGCATCGTAAAAACATTAGCGAATTCGATTTTTATTTATTTATCCGTATACAAAACGTAATAAACATTTTTATTATTATAATATTTTTTCCGATAGGATATATATACAACGCACAAGCACAATGTATATTATACACGAACTGAACGGTGAATTATTTCAACTATTGGTGTATGATTATATTATCGAATGTTTGACGTAAATATGTCTTGTCAGTGACTACGTTCGAGTGAATATCATAATATATGTAAATATACATACCTAAGCTTACTTGCAAATTGCATATTAATCATTAAAAGAAATTATTTGTTGTATTATTTTTCACTTCTAAGTGGCACAAACAGTCGCAACTGTAAGCCAATTATTATCTCCATGCACAGATCACAGATGACGCTGATACTAATAATAAAATTGGAATTGGCCACAAAATATTATATTGCTATACTTATTATACCTGCGTATGGGTACAATTATTAACGTACTATTTTTTTTTATAGCAAAATTAAGATTTGACAAGTGTTTTAGGTATTCTCTTAAGTAGACCTCATTTAATTAGGTATTGATGATTGTATCAATGTAACAGTTATAATAAAATCACACATATAAATGCAAACAGGAACTAGAAAACAAATATACCTATAAAACAATAGGTATTATCAATATTATAATATATATAATAATATACACACAACATATTTATTTATTTTATAAAAGCCGTTTGTAACTAGCGTGATTGATATTCTATAGCTGGCACCTATAAACTATACTATACTATACTACACCTATACTATTGCTTGTCAATGTCAATTTAAAATGGTTCATAGTGTGAAACACAAACACGGTTCTGTCAAACGGCCAATCGTTTTCGGGGCGTCGAAAGCAGAGAGGAAATTTCATTTTTTGTGAATTCGGCTCGAAAACCAAAAGTGATAACATACTCGTACAACAGTAATAACTCCATCGTGAATCACGATCAAATTGCGGCAAATACAACACTTTGATTTTTCTCTATTTCTACATCCTATTATTGGCGTGCGCTTTTCGACGTCACTATAATTATTATCAATATTGATGTAGACAGTGAAACAATATATTGTTTACGAAATTACCTATACTTTTCTACGTCGATGGTTTTGTCAATTTCCCAATAACTTATACCCAGTTGATTTAGGTGTGGGGGCTATGGAGGGTAATTTTCATGGGCAGCTGTTTTACGGGAGCGGCACATTTTTGTGGGAGCTTATTTTCGAAAACAGATTTACAACGGTTTAGGCAGTTCAGTAAATCAATATCAGCAAAATGTTCTGTTAATATCTTAATTTCAACATTGTCAAAATCACAGCTATTCTGTGCAATTAATCATTCCGCATCCGATAATCCACGTGAGTATTGGTATAGACTATATAGACCATATAATATTTTAGGTATTGAGGGTTTCGAACCAAAACCTATTGTTTGTGCGCCTAGACTAAACATTTCATGAGGGTTATGTAACATGTTAACTGTTGTAACAGTGTTATATAGTGATAGTGTAATAACGAATTACTAAACGTTAATTTTGTATTTTCTTTGCGTCTTTTTAAACTACGAGAATTGAGAGTGACATTATTATGACTGTTATACTACAGTAGTACAGTGTAGATAAGTTTAAACATTTTAGTCTATTGCTTTGACAACGATTAAATTGACACTATCTTTTATTCATCATATATTTAATTACCTAGTCAAGTTACATGATGTTGTGCATTGCCATCTCTAAATTATTATGCGGAGGCCTGAGCACGAGCTATGCTAATCAGGCCCATTATACCTTTTGGTTTTTGATTATTATAAAAAATACCTATATAGTAGTAAATTTGAATTTGTTGAAACAATAAATTATGCATACATTCAAACACTGCTGGGTACGAAATTCAACATTCTGGGGCCCTCGATAGATTTTTATACTGCATGATACTATTATCATATCACATGTATTGTAAGTTTTTTTATGGGTGAGAAAAATTATTACCACTATAAACAACCGGAGAGGGTGAGA
Source organism: Nasonovia ribisnigri (assembly GCA_027563435.1). Classification (NCBI taxonomy): domain Eukaryota; kingdom Metazoa; phylum Arthropoda; class Insecta; order Hemiptera; family Aphididae; genus Nasonovia; species Nasonovia ribisnigri. The sequence continues at coordinate 250,988 of JANEHU010000580.1, forward strand.
GGGCATTAAAAAAAAAATGTGTAGCCTGCAGGGCAGCAAAATCCTAAATATGCTACTCTACCGACTATACTCTAAGCGGTGTTATTTACTCTCGAATCTAGTGTAGTCATGAATGCATCATATTATATTCAAGAAACTTCTTCGAATGGATCGTTCCCACCACGCGTAATTCTATATAATATAATGATATGTGCGACTTACATACCTTCAGATTATGTTTCTCTCATCCGAACAATTATCTAGTTTTACGTTATAGTACACCACACACTGTAATGCAATGTACCGCGTATATAATATATAATATATATATATAATTATTATATTATGGTCGTTGTATCTGTTTTCTATATCATCATCGTCGTGATCATCGACAAACGCACTGCAGTCCTATATATTTATTATTTTGGTCGACGGTTTTGTTTTGTTTCCTATTGTAGGCAAGACGTATACTTTCCAATCGTATACGCTATCGAACTCTTCATACCGAACCCCTATAATTTGAATTTTAGTTTTTTTTTTTTACATTCGATGTATATAAGTTTTTCCATTTGCTTTCAAGATACACAATATAATATTAAAATCATAATTATAATGCATAATATTTTAATATTAATGTAAACATAGTTTGTATTTTAAACATTCGCCGATGCCTCCCGCAGGCGCCCGAATGGTGTATTATACGCCTACCCATATTTAATATTGTATTGTATGGATAGGTTATAATATAATACTTATCATCATTATAATGCAATTGTTGTAGTTATTGTAAAATGCATTGTCAAATACTTAAAGATATTAATATAATATGCCCGGAAAGTAAATTTCGATTGCACGTGGTCGGTGAACATTATACCTACAGCGCTGCAGAGACCACATATTTTATTCCGCGTTTGTCCTTGGTAATTGATGATATTTGTGAGACAATCCTGTACACGGGCAACCCGTCGTTGACCTCTAGGCTCTGACGAATACTTTCACTGCGCCAACCCATTTCGTTCTTCACCTACATTTTTTTCACGCGCCTGCACGGTAACGCAAGATGCTAGTAGATAGCTGGTACCGTACTTACCATCCATCATTTATGTACCTACCGACTAGTCGGTTACTGTCGTGTTACGTCCGAGTAAATAAATAAAATAATTGACAATAAATGCGGTTTAACGAGTAAATTTTAATAATATTGTATTACTGCTGTTCGTATACCGATCACGAATCACGCGACATACGGGAAATGGCCATTTTATGCCGTGCGCAAGTTATGTGAAAACATTTCTCGTCTCCAGACCTGAAACGCTTTTAAGACGATTCGAATGATATTGTCAACTGATTTATTAAATGTCCATAATAACGTTTCGGCGATAAAAATAAAAAGCCATAAAATAGTGGCAGTCTTTCCATTTCTCTCTGCGTCAACACGTTTGGGTGCATTGTTAAAAATGTACCGGAAATGTGCAAATAACGAAAATCGCGCGTAGAGACGTAAAAAATATACACGTTTAAGCCGGAGACCGTCGATGATTGCGTCCCAAAGTTAGGTCAACGAAATTTTTTTTCCCTTTTTTATGTTTTTATTGCGTCCTATTGTAAAGTATTAAATTACATTAGTTAAAATAATATTAAGGCCTGTACAGCAATAATTATATTATGAGATTGGGAAAATTGTCAATTAAGCCAAACATTGTAAGCACATAATATTATAATACCATTATAAATTATATCTATTATCTATTATGTTGGTATAATATATTGTAGGTATAATCAGTCATTAAATAATGACTAAATATGTTTTGCGTATAAACACAAATCAAGCAAATGTCAGTGTCAAAAAAAAAAAAAATTATATCTAATAATAATAATAAAAAAACTTTGAGATTACATATTATTTTGGCCAAGTTGCAGCTTATTTATTTTTTTCATGAATAGGTCTTAAGTAAAATAATTTTTGCAAAGCGGATAGACTTGTATTTTTTAAATTTTTTAAATTGTTTATTTTTTTTTTTATTTATTGATCTCAATAACATCGACAACAAAGGCCATTAGTTACAATTATTTACATAAAGTTATAGGATATTAGATTAAACAAATAATAGGTATTACTGTATTAGTACAATTAATATAATTAGGTTTTAAATACTATTGAATAATTTTGTTTGTTTTATAAAATTAATTAAGTCGATGATTTTTTCTTGATTGGGTCCAAGTGCGGTGTCTAGATGGTAGGATATCCTATGGTCGGCGCGTTTATGTTCATACATTAGACAATCGGCAATTATGTGTTTGACCGTTAGTGCGGTGCCACAGGTTTGGCAGATGGGAGCATCCTCTCTAGCCATAAGGAAATCATGAGTGATTCTGGTGTGTCCTGAAATTGTTTATTTGTTTATCAATAAAACCTTGAAATCTTAAGTAGTTTGCTCCGCGTTGATAGTAAATTTCGACTTGTCGCGTTTAAATATATATGATCTGCAGTATGCCAGTCTGCACCCCACGTGAGCCAAATGTGATTACCTACCCCTGCTGATACAAATTTCGGACAAACTCTTATTTTTGGTTTCCCTGACCTAGAGGCGCAATCGAAACACTGTAGCTGAGGAACACATACAGACGATCGAAACGAAACGCGATAATTGGATAACGGTGCCCGTTTTGGAGTGGTGTTAAAGTCTGATGATTTATCATCATCCGAATGCAGGATGTTCGCGAAAGAGTCTCTGAAAAGTCGCTGAAAAGCGTGTGAGTCTTTTTCCACGTGTATTTCAGATTCGCGCTTTTTTTCCATACCATAAAGTCGTACCCAAGTCATATCGCTTTGTCGAAACGTTGCCAGTATTTCACACCTGCGGCGATGTATATATAGAACATTATTATTATTATTGTTAATGTACAAACGTACCTATACATTGTATAAGTACTTTATTATATACAGTACACACACATAGTATTATATATCTATCACCGTCACGTATCATTAACCGCGGTGTATATAATATAATAATAATAGTATGAATTCATAGTGTTTGTGCAGTGCGATATGAGTCATCAGTCGACTTTCGTTTTCTCTGGGGGCGATGTGTCCCGCGCCACACAGGTGTGGATTCGCTGATATTGTTGCAGCAGTGCTCAATATATTATTATATTATAAAGCCTGTGGTACCTACCTACCTACTACCAGCTAGTACCTATATCTACCTACCTATATATAATATAGTGTATACCAATGCAACCGTGGCGGTCAATGTGGGCAAAACGCTGACGGTATTTATAATATTCGTACCCACCTCTCGATATTGTAATATCAAAACACGTATTACTATAATATATTATTATTATTTTGTCGATCTCAAAAAAATAATATCAGAAAAAAAATCGTAATAACACGATAATGGCGAAAAACAACAACAAAACCGGATCCATCATCGAACCGTACTCGTCGTATATATTATATTATATTATATATATAGTGATACCTACGCGGTGTATATAATAATATTTCATTTTTTTTTTTTTTTTTTTTTTAACGAGGAGAAATTGCCACGGATTGTCTACGCATACCGCCCATGATACCATTATTATTATTATTGTTATGCCATTTCCATCCGACCGCACACACGCTCGTCCGCCGCCGTATAGATATGACGTTGTCACTTTACCCGAGTGCCGCGCCCCGGACTCGCGTTTTTATTTTTTTTTTACCTCCGGTGCAGCAGCTGTAGAAGACCAAATCTGTTATTATATTGGTACACTAATCGAGACTAATAGTTAATAGTTGCGAGACGAATAAAATGTTTTTTTACACGCGAGACTGCCGCGGGAAAACCCTACACATTTTCGTGTTTTTGAATAAATACGTTTTTAATGCAGTATATAAATATATAATATTTTTATCTCATATTTATGCGTCAGCGAAAATTTTAATTCATTAATTTTTTTTCTAACATAGTATATTAGTTTAGTTTTTAATTTTTTTTCGTTTGACATTAGACTCGCTTTTTGTTTACGACAAATATTTTGATGTTTTAGTAAAGTTTTTACTCAATTTTAAATGTTCTATAACCACTGCTTCACTCTTTATTTCTAAACTTTAAATTTAAATATGTGTGACTTATAAATTATATTTAATAATTGTAGGTACACTCTGGGTTTCAATGTTCAATCAAATAGGCATTTGATTGTCTCGATCAATTAAAAAAAAACAATATATGCTTCAGAAAATGTCATACTAACATTTTCAAAAACCACAGCACGCTTCTCAATATTATCTTCTTTGAGGACTATGAATCTTAAATATGTTTTTGTTAAAAGTAACCATGACAACAAAAACCTTACGCAAAATCAGTCCAAACAACAAACGAGTATCTAGCCCGAATACATATTTATGTTAAAAAATGTACAATATTTTTTTATTAATATAATTCAAATGGCAACAATTATATTGTGTCTTTTACAATTCACGGACAATGGAATACTCGTTTTTTTAAATGATGTAAAAACCTATATTGACTAATAAAATGAGTAAAAATATAAATTACTTATAACATTTATAATATATTTAGTTATACATACAGTATACAAATTAAAGTTTCACATAATCGTAACCATTCTAAAAGTTAATTAACAAAATTAAACAAAATGATAACTTAATATTTCATATAAATATAATTTTATATGCACACATAAAAAAACGATAAATTTATTCTCACAGCAAATCAAATTATTTTAAGTTTACCGTGTAAGTACTTAGTATTTGCTACGATACATATTTATGTAGGGATCATAAAATGGTCTAAGCTGTAGACTTGTGCGCAGACCCATTTGGCCGTTTCTATATTTTATGACTGTATATTTTATATCAGATACTGATATAGTGTCTCATTATAATTTATAGTACCTACTAATAAAATAACAATATAATGTACCTATACGATGTACCTAATAAGAACATAATAATTAGAAGCAAAAATAAAGATATTATATAGTGTATACCTTCTCGTACAGATAAATAATATTCTAAAATTTAAGTGTATAATGAATATCCATGTTATTTTATCTTTTTTTATTTATAAAACAACCGTTTATAATATAATTAGAAAACTAATTCTTAAAGTTTCTCACTGGATCATTATTATGATTTACGACTAATAGTTTTCACAATGAACTTTGTATACATTATATTTTTTTAAATATATTGAGTACATACCAATATATATATATATAGTATAAACCTTCGAGGATTTGATAAATATCATATTTTTAATACTATCAATTTTACAATGATTTGACAACACTATATAATACATTCAGCGAGTCACTTGTATCTATTAATAGGTACCTATATCGCATATAACTCATAATTAATATTGATTAAGTTAATAATAAATTTAAATATAAAACATATATTTTTAATTTGTTATGTTAATGAGGTGTGTTTTTTTTAAATTTCTGTGTCTGAAGACATTTATTTATTAGTTGATAAATTATTGTTCAATCGCCAGCTTTGAAAAAAGTTCCTAGTAGAAATTGGATCTAGTTTGTAGTATGGGGTCAAAAGAAGAAATGTCTTAATATTTTGTAAAATAATCAAGAAATACAAATACTAAAATTTTGTTAAAATTATATTATTATTATTATTATTATTATTATTAACATAATTGTTTGTTAACCTTGGTTATAATTTTAATTTAGTTTATTCATAGGATTTTATGATTGTTACAGAATTAAGCTTTGTATAACATTTTATTTCTAAGTCACTCGTTAAGTACTAATGCATATTAATAATAATATAATACATGCGTTATGATTTTTAAGGATGCAAAATATATTTAACGTTAAACATGGCGTATTGTTAAGGCATGGACGCATGATACATATTCTAATACACACACACACGCACACACACACTCACACACACACACACACACACACACACTCTTAACGCTATATGAATACGATAAGTATGTCGTCTGTAAACGGTACGACGCCTGTAAATATGATATTAATGAAATTATATTTTGTATAGTACCTAACCGTTAAACTATAGCCCTAGGTATAAAACGTTTTCGCAGTACAAAAAAAAACGTGCTATTGTTAATCTCATGTTGTTCGTTAATCGTTTATATGGTATATATTAAACAAAAATAATATTTTATTATATTTTGAAGATTTGTTCATTATTGATTTCACGTTAATTATTTAAACACAATAAATGTCCATTACTGATATTTAATCATTTATTCTCAGTACGATACCTATTTTTTGAATTGTAAATTAAATTGATGGTAAATAAAACATTTAGACATATTTGTATGGAAATATTCAATGAATATTTTTTTTTAACAATGGTTTTTGAGTACCAACGTACAAAAGCTAATGAAAAAAAATATATTAATAATAGACACATTTTAAAGAACAAGTTCTACTGTTGCCTCTTAACAATATGCAATAATGTGATATTTTAATTTTAATTCATACATTCATGAACAAAACTTTAATGTTGCCTACAATTTTTGTTTTTAATAGTCACCCTTTTTCATACTAAAATTACAAAATATTGGGGAAAAATCTTTTAGTATAAACTATAAAGCCAGATATATAATAGTCATAAGCTAAGACGGAGAAAAACTTTCTGTTACGGACCATAGTCCACAGTTTCCATCGCAGTTATTACATACCTACTATTAAAACAAAAACCTCGTTTTATCAGACCGAAAACCAACGAAACGGATATTTCCCATGTTAGTTTTAATAAATCATGGATACTTACATTTATAATAATATTAACTAAAACAAATTAACTATAGTCATTAAAAGTGAAAGATATAGTTCTAAACATAAAATAATACAAAAAGTCGATTAATGTGCACACATTATATTATTATCAATTTTCACTATATTTCATCTGAAATGACAGACTTTATTAATAATCAAGCCCAAATGTGTGTACAATTTATTATTTATTTATACATACGTACAATGTATATACTTAATATATTTACTATTTTTAATCAACTTGAGTAGTAATAATATTGTTGATAACATCTTTCAATTTTGATGTCGTCCTTCATAATTTGTCACATGTATATTACACACGTTAATTTAAGTATAATTGTTATTTAGAGATAGGTAACAAATATAATACATGGGTATTGTATTTTACTAACCGAAATATGAAAATGTGTAAGATTGAGTTCCATAATATACCTTTCCATAATTTTACGTCGGTACAGATTTCTTTTAATATATATTGCAGTATCATGCAGCAGGCTAAACCCAATATATGACAAATCAAAAAAATCTAAACCTCACTTACGAGTTTGAAGCGTCATCGTTGTATGGTCCACAATAATTGACCCCAGAACTTTTTCTGAAAGTATGACACTATAATATATTTCTTGTTATATACCCAACTGCAATATACAATCTATAATGTTATATGAGTGAATATTGCAATAACTCTTATGCTTGTAAGTCGTAACTAAACTAATTTTAACGCTAAACTATTGTTTATATAGGACTGTAAATGGTTATAATATTATATATTAATTATTAATTATGTTAATATGTTTTCGAACGATCGGGTCAAGCGGATCTGGCAGAGAGGTTCCCGACCATACAGTTCAACAAAAAGGAATTTATCAAAGAAGTTTATTTAACCGTTGTCTATAATAGCTCACTGTTGGGAGGGTTTTATAAATGTATAATTAAACTTTTGGTAAGACTATGTTTTCTTTGAACTTTGTTTTTGTCGTAGTCGCCGAAGGTTAGGTACCTAAAGATAATAATATAAGTATTAACGCTACAAAGTGATCATTAAAATGCATATCATATATATATATATATATAATACTTTAAGGTCACATTAACCCATTATTATAGTACGTCTCCTCCACCCATTCATAATTTCCTGAGCACTCTGAACAATGCACCGTGCATGAACGTGTCGTAAACATTCGCAATATGTTACAGTATAATATGTGCATATTATAATGTATTATCTTCACGTTGTAGGTTTATCAACAAAATATAATATTTAATAAACGTTCGGAATATTTTCCCTATATATTACTATACAGTATAATTATTACTAATAATATTAGTATTATTATTTATTAAAAATGACTATTACTCTATAATATTGTATTTGTATCTACATTTTATATTTTACAGTGATTCATCCGCGCTAATGACAAAAGTATCAAAGTTTTCAAGATACTGAAAAATATATTTTCAACATCAGTAGGTACTAAAAAGTTAACATTACATCTCACGTAAATAGTGTACTAACCCTAACTCCTAATCAATAGAAGTTTTAAATAAATATATAAGTACGCAGCATAGGTATTATGATTTATTATAGTTTTTAAAAATGAACGTTTCTTTTACCATTTCCGTAAACTAGCCATTATTATTTAGTAACAATATTTTTTATTTTATTTACTATTTCAAATCCTTAACGCTGAAAGTTTTCGTTTAGTGTCGAATGTCAATGTACCTACCTATACTACATATAGGTAAGTCCTAAATATAATAATATGTTCCTTTAAATCTTCTGATAATAATAACTAATAAGTAATAACGATTGACGAAATTATTTTAATTGTTTTTTTCAACTGCATCGTTATACAATAAATAATTGTATGTGTTATACCTACCTACTCCTTCAATTGAAAATGGACAAACATTTAAGTCGGCAAGAAGAATAAAAATTTACAAATTAAAATACCGAGTAGGTAATATTATACAATTAGTCAAGTAACAAACTAAATGTATGTACATCATGATGTATAGACTACTTGCTACAAGTAAATTATATAATTATTTAAACCAACAAAACAATAACTACAGAACATTAAATCAAATACATCGTAATGGTAATGGAGTAATATAGAATATTAGAGACGTGCAGTCTTGTCCCGTGCCAAAACAAAAATTTATTTTTCTAATTAAAATTTGTAAATAGATATTGATTGTTAAAAAAAACCGTGTAGGTATTGTGCATGCATCTAAAAAGCACAACTAATAACATTATTTAAAAATATACATTACACGCGTACCATGACAAAATAAAATTTTCAATAGTAAAATGTAATACATATATTGATATATTCTATGGTAGAATGAATTTTCACAGCAGATTTCTCTTTGAAAATCACATCATTAAACAATTTTCAATTGCCAATCTCAGAAATGATTTCCATTTCCTATTGTGTTATGTACATGAACTTATAATAATGCAAATAGTATTATAACTGCATCAACGGCGCTCATTCAAAATATATGAATACAAAACGGATTATATCCTAATTATTGTATGGGGCCGGATGATAATATTTGTATCCAATGTCCCAAAAACTTTTTATTCCATCGTCAATTAATTTTAGTTTTTGATTTTATTTTTAACAATGAAATCAATAATTGGTAGTTGTATATTAAATTATAATCCTATTCATACGCGTTATTTTACACGTAAGTATTGACTATTAGCGAGAAAAAAGTGTACCTATTCACATTTTCTAATGAAACAGGCAAACATGTATGTATATATATTACTGCAAGAAAACGAAATATTATGAAGTTTTAAAATTATGAGTTATAGAACACAAATACGTTTGTAAACACGGTAATGATATTCATATGTTTTAATTACTGAAAGTAAAAATTAGTAAAGAATTAACATAATTTTGCGTACCTACTTTTTAAAACACTATATTGAATAATAGTATATAGGAATGTTGTCCAATTATAGTAGATCAGTAGGTATATGAAAATAAATAATTTTACAACGGTAAGTCCTTTATCTAACTATAATTCAAATGTGTTTGTATATTTTTCTCAACGTTTTAGCGTTCTCGCTTATCACTTCATTGTATATTTAAAATAATATAAATTTAATGAAAGCACTATCTTAATTTTTAATTGGTGTATGTTTTCACTAGATCAATTTTCGTATACATAGAATTTCAACAAAAACTTATAGAACATAATAATATATATTTAATGTATAAAAGAATATTGTCACTCAAAAATAAAAAAGGGGTTTACATGTCAGCGTTCTTAATTTTTATAAAAAAAATTCGACAACAAAGTTCGCCCGCATCGCAAACGCCCGCAACGCAACACAGTGATGACGAAAACGTTGCGCACTGTAATTAATTCAACGGGCTGATTATATTATATGGTTTTGGTTAAAATGTATAACACACGCTTAGGAAAGGACGATTTTCGATTATAAAATCTCGAGATCTGCGACTTGACTATCGCCACCGTTGTTGGAGCGGCTGCTACAGATCACAATAAAATAAGACAAATCAAAGCTTGTTAAACGAATATGGAATATGCCTACTTCTGGGCATGTGACTTTAGTTTTTTCGTTACTCTCGTACAGAATAATATAATATGACACACCAATTATAATAGTCACGTGTGTACGCATAATATACGACAAACAGCCGAAATTGTTTACAACTTTCTATCGTCGCATACTCATAAGCAGCCTATATATTATATATATATATATATCATACACGGTGCGTGTGTGTTTAGGATGTTTGAGTCACCCGTCGACGGTGTCCCCAATATCCTTTTCGGACGACATGCAAATCGATGCGCACCCGATTTTAAATATACAGATCAGTGGCAGCTTCGGGCTCTGCAGCTTATATTCGCAACGTGACCACACCTCGGCTAGTGACAAAATACGTGTACCGATGCGCACGCCGGCTTATGTGTGTGTATGTTTTTTAGTTAATTTCTTTTATAAAGCGTTCCCATTAATATATCAAAATTATATATACTTTGAAAATATAATATACCTACGTATTACACAGAATGCCAGCGTGCACAGGTACATATTATTATAATCATGGTGCCGGATCTGAGGAGATAAGCGGCGTGTTAAAATGTGATTTCGGTGTACAACCGTCAACCATTTGACGCGAAATTCGTTCACGTGATTCCTCGATTTTATACAAATAATGTTTATATTATATTTTATAAGCTGGCAGACGATATCACTCATTTATCAATTATTATATATTATAATAGCTGTGCCAGGTCGTCTTGTGCATACCTAATTTACAAAATTGGGAACATGTTGGTTTTACAATGATACTTTTTTTTATTTTTTTTTAAACTATTTAATAAGATAAATATATATGTATACTAGCTGGCCCCACCCACTTCGTTGCCCGCAAAAAATTACAACTCTTAAAAAAATTGTGATTGTTCAACTCTTTTTGGATGTAACTCGCTGCAATAAGTGTAACCAAGCCACCTTGGTAGGCAATGTGCGAAAATAAATGCAACATAATACATTTTAAAACCAAAGTAGGCCCAAATGTAAAATACCAGTCTAAAATATTATATTCAATCACAATAACTATTTTATTTTTTGCAACCAATACAGCAACCTTATAAAAAAAAGAATAAATTATTATTTTGCTGGACAGATTGCGTCACTGCTGTACTTTTGCCATCCAGTTTCTTAATTTTCCTAAATTGTTCTTTCATAAGTTTCTTGCACTGACAATGACGAACACAACAAAAAAATAATCACCCAAATCGGGGTCTATCCCGAACCAAAAACAGTAACTTAATTTCATAATATGTATATCGATTGATGATAAATGGTTACCATTGGTTGCAGATTATAATAGTAATAGTATAAATAATTATTTTTTTCGTATATTGGTTGTCATAGGTATCGGATAATTCATTGTAATGCGGTCCGCGGGGAATATTATCTAATAAAATGTTGAAAATACGCTACAATAATTTCTAGTTTAATTAGCCACAACTATATGTAGATATTATTCAAAAATTATGTTACAACTACAACATGCACTTCTACGCACAATTTCCAATAAGATTATTATATTTTCAAACTTCAGTATTTAACTACAAATTTGCTATGCTCTCTCAACAAATTTTTTTCGTGAATCGTGTTGCTCGCTGTAATTATATATAGTCCGGTTGCTTAGAGCAGGTCTCCAAACTTTTTTATTCCAGGGCCACAAAAAATATTAAATGCTCTTAGCGGGCCAAAAGTTTATTAACACATATAATTTTTAATTTTATGAAAATATAGGTATTAGATATATAAATATAAAAAAGGGCAATGTCTGTCGTCGCGTTCAGCTCATAAATTATGATACGTGCCCTCGATAACGACTTTTTAAATTACACTTATCTTTAGATATCTATATTTTATTTACCGTCCTAATGGGTGCTGCGAGCCGGTTAAAACTTAGTTTGGAGACCCCTATCTTAGAGTGTGTTTTGCCTACGTTTGTATTTTTTCTTTTTATACTTAGCGCGACCCTATCGGGTTTAATGTGTACATAGGCTAGGTACGAAAAAAACAATTTTCCCGAACAATTGGTCGTCCCGGCAAGACTTCTTCTATCTGTATCTAGTCTAACGTTACGGGGGGAGGGGGTCATTCCTAAATCCATCACTCCCTATGTTATTATATACAAGTCAGACTTGTACGCGGAATACTATAATTGCATTGTTTCCGTCCCTGTATAAATAAGAGAAACCGAGCTCATATAACATTAAGTTATATCGTAATTTATAGGTACGCATATTATATTTTACGCGATCAGTGTTTGTCTTACGGTAGTAAACGTATACGATTGTTAATGTATTATTTTTGTTTTTAGGACACTCTAAACACGAACCACTTGCACAATTCTTGCGGATTAAATTTCACGCGACTTAATGGTCGACATTATAATATCGAGATGACATTCATCTGACCGCCGCGAGCCGTAAAGTATATTATTTATCCTATAATACTGTACCTCTTTGCACATTTTCGTATATAGTTGTTTTTATGATGCGTTGTAACTCGCGCGAACATTCGTTTACATAAATACTGATTAACGACAGTTATTTTACTCAAAGTACAATATATGTATACTTGTATACATATATATTATATTTATATACATTATAAGCTTGTACGTTATTTCGAGAGAGCGTGTATATACATGTATATTATTATAACTTATAATTTAGAAAATTAAGGTAAATATTATAATATTCACGGTCAAACATCCGGCACGCGAGTAATAAAATCGTCTTAAATTATATACTTTACCTATTATACTTAATTTCGACAGCGCCGCATATTCGATAGTATATTTTCTTTGGAAATAACACTGGGTGTATAAATGTATAATATTATAATTAAATATGTGATTTATACATCTCTACAGTCTACTCCTAAATAATCTATCCGTGAGTAAGCTCATTTAACCACACGTTGTCCGCGAGTACGGTCCTCATTTATATAAGGAGTGACGTACGTAGGTATTGCACCGGCCTCACCCATCGCCTCGTTCGAAAATTTCAACTTTTTCCTGGTCGATAATCGGCAAGTACCTATTTAAGTAGAATTGTATGAGGTATACCTACCAACCTACCCCTTAATAGATAATACACCTTCGAAAGAAGTATAATGCTATAGAATCTAAATCGTTTACCTACCAGTAATAGCAAAGATATCCACTATACCCACGGAACTAAAATAACTTAACCAAATATCATTGTTTATAAATAGTATATTTTATAATCATTAATAATTAATGGTATAATAGTACATACGTTTTAACCAAAAGGAACTCATCAACACAGGAGTTCACAACTCATCGTGTCATTACCTATAGGTACTTACAAATTGTATGAATATATTTGATTTGTATAAATATATATATATATTATATACCTACCTAGGTCACGTTCTATCGACATTTATTTACTAGCGCGATACTGCGAGTACGGTCTACCAACACCACATCCACCTTCTTCCCGAACCATAAATTAACTCTAAAATTGGTGATAATTTGCCTTGACAAAGTCGTAGGATAGCATGTCACAGTTTAAACGGTACACGCTCGAGACGCACACGTCACATAGGCATGTGGCCACTGGCCACCCATGGGGCATATATAATTATGAAACATCTCACGGATAAACAAAAATTAATAAAAAAAATTTTAAATATTAAAAAATGAACCGTTAAAACACTTATGTCTGTATGCATAGTCGATTTATGTGTCACATAAGACATAGGCAGTTTAACATATGTGCACATACACTATGCATATACTGGTATTACACTTAAAAAGGAGCTTCAATTGGTTTTCGTTTTGAATATTCTTAATTCAATGGACATAGTACATTAATTCATTTTTGTATAATATATTTGATCCTACATTCCTACATACCTATCTATAGGCTTATCGGAAAATGTAAATAGCCATAAAACAAAGTTAATACCTTATCAGACTACGATGAAATGAATGGGACGAATAACAAATATGATATTATAAACACGGACATCTTAACTCCGACGAAGAATAATTAATAACTATAAAACGTATACACACTTTCACAGTCGAAACATACTGCAATTATTGACTACCGTCAGGTACACTGGCTGTACGTTTTAGTATTTCGCGTGACATCGATGAGTGGTGGCATAATATAGTGTGTATAATATATACATATAGTATTATTCATAAATTAATTATTGTATTTCTTCTTAAACGCAGAGCTTTGCACTTAAATCATTTATTCCGGTTTCAAGTTTCTGGCGATGTATTCTAGAATTCAAACATGATGATAACAAATAATCGTTATAATATACAGGTAAATGGTTTGATACGGGTGTTGAGTATTTTGGTAAAAACATAAATATTTGAAAACTATGTAGGTCTTAGTTTTTGTTTTATAAATAATATAAGGATATTTCTCAGAATATAATTTAATTTCATAAAATTGTATTGCCCGATAGACGACACTACTGAGTAAAATATGAATTGAACAAAACATTACGAATATAAACGTTAAAATGTGTTGTTTTTAATTTCAACAATTCCGGCGTCTAAAAAATAAGTCATCGGAGTATGATGGTCACGTAAAATAGTCTTTAATATAGGATGGTTGGCTGTACATAAATACAATAGAGCATATTTTTTTTTTGTTTCAACTGTATAATATAAACACTGTAGACTTGGAAAATCATTGTCGTGCGATGACATTATATTACAATAATATAATATTATTTAAGCTGTATTCTCGGACACCCGTCAGTCTTAGCGCACACTGCAAATGCGTATTGTAAGTATCCATCGTGACCTCGTCCATGTTTATTTTTCAATCATCTTTTCCCATATTTAATCTTTGATTGATTGGGATTTGCTCTGAGTATAGGTAGGTACTGTGCCGGGCGCTGGCTTTCACTCAGCCTACATATCTATCGGAATGGTACACAGACGAATGTTCTCCTCTATAAATTCGTTATGTTAGAAAGTAAAAAATAAAATAAAATAAACGTTTGCTGTTGCAAGGTTACAGTTGGAAGACGATTTACCATTGTCCGTTGGGCGCGATTAGCTTCCCATTATCACATCTTTCAGGCCGTTCGAGTATCATATTATATTGTGTACGGTAATACAATATTGTGCTCGACCGTTTGGATTTCACTTTTTATTTTGGGCTATTTATTTTTATAAATCGTGTTCTTTTTGCAGATAATCGCTGCTGTCTTCAAAAACTATATTTTACACAAACAGACTCTGCTGCAAAGGCAGCGTGCGGAAAGGGTTATTGTGAGACGATTATATTATTATTGTCTCGAAGATGAAAGGCGGTGATGGAGTATTTGCTGTTATATACATTAAACTCAATCTACCTAATAATATTATAGTTTGAATTATAATTATTTAGATAGAAATTAATTTTAATTTACTGACACAGATCATTTTATTGTTATAAATAATAATTATACCGTCGTCGATGTATAAGTTTTGTTGCAGGTTGTTATCAGTACTCGCTGTTAGATCTAGAACGACTAGAAAATGGTCAAAGTACGATTAAACGATTGCGCTTCCTCAGGCCGCGTTCGTGTAATACATAATAGGATTAGGTATTCATGTTTTTACGTTGTTTGGAAATAAAATAATAATATGTAATATTTAAATACCTACGAATGGTTATAAATTGTTTGGCTTGTAAAATTATGCATGCATACATATTAAGAGTAGCTATATTATTTATAAATATAGATACTTCATAAATATTTTGTTATTAAGTATTATGTAAACTGTAAACATTTCGTTTTCACCATGTATGAGGCACGAGCAAGAAAACACATTTTATAAAGCAAAACAAAATGTGTACCAATATCTAATGTAAATTTGTAACTATAAAAATATGTTCTAATAGAATCGGATACTGCAAAATGTAACTGTATGCGGATTTTTTTATGTTAACGTTGTGTGTAAAAACGTTCACATCGTTTTTACTCGTATTTTTTGTCAAAAATTAAAAATTAAAAAAGTTGAATTATTAAAATAGTTTTGGAAATCAGTCATCTGCTGGTTTATACATTTAGGTACCCATATAATATGCTACTTCTTTTTAGCTTTTTAAAAGCTCTTTTTTGCAATTAATTTCTGAATCAAATTTTTGGACAACTAAATAAAAATAAATTTAACACGCTCACTTCTTCGGTACATACTCATAGTTGCCATGGTATATTTATAGTTGGTTTAAAATTTTGCCTCCAGATAGAGTGATCATCTAAATTTTTAAATTGTAATATTTTATGGGTCTGTTTACAGACCACTAGAAATTCGCCCCTGGCGGTGAATGTGATAAATTTAAATTGATTCTGCTCTTCGGCTTCTATAGGTTGGTGAAACGTTTGGTTCATATAGAATTTGTAGAATAATTTGATACAATTCGATGTAATCATACGAATAATAAAATACACAACCTCATATCCTAACTATTTATTAGAATAATTTTGGGTAGTATTTAATGTAAACCTACGTGACTTATACATGACTTTATATAAACATATGACAGTTAACTGACTTAAAATGTTAATACAAAAATATACTCGTATAGGTACTTAAAATAAATTTAATTAATAAATTAAAATACTTAAATTACCAAGTTAAACATTTTATGATAACATTAAATTTAACTATAAAATATACAAATTAACTAGTGTATAGTTATAATCAAGACATATGTGATGTATTTATTAGATGGATAGATATTTATTAGGTTAATGTTGTTTTTTATCTGTATAGTTTTTAATTTAATTTCAACAATTATTGTTTCATAACTCAACTATGGGTTCAATGATATAATAGAATCGATATTTTTAAGTTGGTGTAAAATAACTAATAAGGAATCTTGTATTCATTTTTCAAGTTACTCACAAACAAAAAAGTTAAATATAAATTGAAAATAAGACATTTTAAATGTCAACAAATAACAAAAACCATTTTTAAATTACTAATATAAATACATGGTAAAAAATGCAAGTCCCCCTAATAAAACCAACATCGAATAGTTGGAAATTGAAGCTTTTTCACTGCTCAAAAAATTATTTTTACTGAAGTATAAGAAGAATTTTCCGAAGAATAAAATATTTGCCATTAAATCATGCTATGTTGTTTGGGACACCCCCACCCCACCAACTCACCACAATCACTATGGTACTGACCTAACAAAAGATGTGGGTGGCGCAACTGAAATTGTCTTGCCCTCGCTGTCAAATCTTCACCGAACACACCCGAGTGATAACATCCGAAAGAGACGACGGAAAAATAAAACACATAAGATATCATTATATTATATATTATTTTGTCTTAGAAGATTAATTATATAGAGGTTTATAATATATATATCCTATAAGTTTCCAGCTCCCATTTCTACTCAGATATCATCTGTGACGTATACTGACGTCCTATACGCGACTTTAAGTGAGTATTAACAGTATTATAATATTTTAATGAGCGTATAACATAAAAAAACGCACAACTGTAAAATGTTTAGATAGGTATAGCAGTGAATCGTAGGTTGAGGTGTCTGCGATTGTATTAAAGTGAAATTTGTAAATGTACACAATTAGTACACGCATAAACTGAGCAAAAAACGTACAATGGCAACAAAACCTAAAATAATATTGAGTTGCAGAAAAAATCTTCTTATTACAAAGACAAAAAAAATCTCCTGAATAAAAATTAATCAAGTAGGTATGTTTAGAAATGTAGCAGCGTCAAAATTATAACAAACCAAAAGAGGTTCAAAGGTTGTGTGATAATTAAATTAAATTTTATAATTTAATGAATTCACTAATAATATAACAAATACAACAAATGCGTAAATAATTAATCAACGACACAGTATTAATTTAACTGAATTCAACTAAACATAACTAAAGCAAAAGAATTACATTTTTTTAATAACTAGTATAACTCTGCGGTACAAGTATAAATAATATTAGTATAGTAGATGGTACCCTATACTTATATATTTTACCATAATACTTTTTTTAATCTATTATTTAAATTTTAAATTTTAAATCTAAAACTGTTAAATAATCATTTAGAAAATATAGAAATTGATTAATTTTTGTACATATTATTTTTGGATTTTTTTTCAAAAGACCAAAAATATTATATCCACATTCAATTGGCTCAACTAATCATTCAAACACGCAAGTACTGTTTTATAATTTAATTGATATATAATTTATTGTTCAATGAATTATTGTACAGTTTGTATTTTAGAAAACACAAATTTCTTTCACGGCAATAATATTCTGCCTAATGCCGATGACCTTTTCGGTCGTACGTTGTCCATTGCTTATCATTACCTATGTTACGCTCTTTGTATTGTAGATACTAAAAATGCTTGCACTCTATTGCCTAAGCATAGTACCTACCTAATACTATATAGCAACCAAATTATAATATTATAACTCTGTTATTTATTTATTTTGTAATATATTCAATATTTATAATGCACGGCCATTCAAACACTAATAAATTCATACGAACAACCTTCGAGATTTGACAACATGTAGTGTGACCTTTATAACGAATAAACTTGCTTAGCTGAAATTTTAAATACGGATTTCTTCGAAAATATACAGCACCTACCTACAAGTTGCAATAGCTTTCCAATTTGCATTAGGTACGTTTGTACCTACAATACATTACAACAACATAGGAGGTACCTATCTGTCTATATATTATACATTATATTGTAAACAAATGCAGATTTTAACATCGTTAATAATTTTAAGCTCCATTCTATCTAATTCTCAAAGATGTGGCTTTCATAAAGCAAGTACCTCTGTATATATAAATTATTATAAAATACTGTGCACTGTGCTTGACTATAATAATATTATAATAACGTACCTATACATACACACACATAAGTTCATAACTGATATGAATATACTACAATAATACTAAGTTCGTGAGTTTTGAATCGCAGACATCGTTTATTTGAATAACGTGTAACCGTTTGTAACTGTCAAAGTCCTAAATACGTGACAATTGACTGTATTCACAATAATGAAAGTCGTATGAAAATAATAATTGAGCACCGCTCTACCGCATCAACATTAATTCGGTGCATTGTCTCATTGAGGATAATATTATTGTACAGACACTGTTCGCTGTCCTAATGTCCTATGGTAATAGTATAGTATTAATATTTCAGCTCGTGGTTTGTATTTAAATGTTTTGAAAATTGAATTGTTCACAGATTCGTAGATTAAATTACACAGCTCCAAATAAACGACGAACACAGTTTTAATTTAAACTTTAGCCATTAATTTATCTCGACTGAAAGGTTTGACTATAATATAATACAGTCCAATTATGTTATACCTAATATATTATGGTATGTGCGATGTGCCAGGTATGTATGTATAATGAACTGTATTGCTCTATGTAATTTATTTTTCTTGTTGTGTTTTGTAGGAGTGAAATGGGAAAAATCAATCTATTTAAAACGAAAGAATAACAGGATTTAAATGGTTAACAATATTCTTAATTGTATAGAAAAAAGTTAATAAATGTATCAAAGAAACTACCTAATACAGCATATTTAGAAATAATGATTAATCGATTCGGATTCATTGTTGTCTCTGTTCCCAAGATTAAAACCTTGATGTACATATCAAATATTACAGTTTCTTATATAGGTACATACCAATATATATTTAACAAAACTTTATTTGTTTATCATACTGGTATATGCTGGTACAATAATAATTATAATAATTACCAATTGGCACCAATATTGGTTTTTTTCATCTTGTTAGTGATTTACTGATTTATCAAACTGTATTCTTGTTAAGACCATAAGACACGTTAAACACGGTAATCCTATAAACAATAATATTTTATTCTATTATTCAACATTATTAAATTTTTGAATGGGAATATCACCAAGAACCGAATTAATATTCTTATGTATTTTCAGTAGACTGGGAACATTCCTAAACAAAATTGGTACCAAAAAAAAGAATTGAATAGACATCTTTTAATTACTAAGCAGATTCATTTTGAGAACTAAAAAAATTCTTTCCGTCAGGATAGACTATACTTAATACGAGACCTCAACTCCCCATACAAAAATGGATTTGCCACTGTTTGTAGGTATATCCAACTATCCACGCATCCATCAGAAAAATAATATAATACATAATATAATATGTCTTTATTTGATGTTTAAGACGTGTAAAACCAGTACCAAGAACCAAAAGTAGATATTTTGAATAGGAATTTCCATTAATAATGTTTATGAACCGAGCCAACCACACATATTAACAAAAAATTGTTTAGTGCTTGTCAGTAGTAATATAGTTACAATGATCATGAAAGTCACTATTAAGCTCCTTTATTGATTACCTATTTTGTTGGTTACAATTCAAGAAGAAAACATGAAATATCGAAAAGGCCAATTTCAATAATAATAATAATTTATTTTATTTGTATACAATTATTATATTTAGATAGATATTACTCTGGGCAAATAAGAATGAATAGTATTTTTTTGTGTTAACCAACATCATACACAGTGTTTCTTTTTATTATTATAAGCTTGTTAACCGTAAGTATACTTATGTTGTCACATTCGTTGATATCTCAGTCACTATACTGACTTGAATAACAACTTTGAAATTTAAAACGTCAATGTATACGTCTTGTATTCCTATTCCACATAATTTTTAAACAACTAGTATAACGGATTAAGACAGTGTAGACGATATATTGTAACGACTCTTATATTCCTTCTGTTCTGTCCGTGTAGTTGTTGATAGCGAGACACATATGTGTTACCTATTTCCGTTAACTGTTATTTCACAAGGAAGCTGGTTGCGTCGGACTAGAGTGTAAAATATGAAACACATTAACTTAATGGATATTACTTACGTGTCGTGAACTGCTCATTTATTAAGTAATTATTGAAAAAAAAACGGTAGACCAGGACCTGCTGTCTGCTACTAAGGCCACTTAAATAAAACTAAAACCTACATCACACCCAATATGCGAACAAATTATCGTCTTCGAGTTTCGACTTAAATTCCAAACCTA
The DNA here is from genome assembly GCA_027563435.1 of Nasonovia ribisnigri. Lineage (NCBI taxonomy): Eukaryota > Metazoa > Arthropoda > Insecta > Hemiptera > Aphididae > Nasonovia > Nasonovia ribisnigri. Next base: position 272,407 of record JANEHU010000580.1, read on the forward strand.
TAATAGCGAAGATAACTTTTCTTCTGAAAGTGCCATATACGCGTTTATGCTGTAGCTATATATTAATATGGTACTGATATAGTGATATGTACATCTATTCGTATACTTTTCATACTTACTAATATCGATCTAACATTATTATGAAAGTGTATTTGAAAATTGTGGTAATAACACTTGTGTTTCTACTGCTTTCGCTATGAGCACGGTGCATCGAAGTCAATACTACAAACATGGTAAAGAAGTCCTGAACAATTTTAATATGGATTTCTTTTGAAATAAATACATCTTATAAAAGTTCAAGTAATGTTCTTAAGTACATACTTTATTATTAGTATGAGGTCTGTATATTTTAACCATTGTTTATAATAAGCGAGTGTAATGTCGGTTTTGATAGAAGTATTTTCGAAATGTAAAAAATGTAAATATAATTTAAGCATTGATGTATTGTTGTGCATGGGTATGATATTTTGTAAATCGCGCGGTTAGAAAGTGTAAAACGTGTTTTTGCAACACATACACGTAGGTATATATAATTATTATTCACAATTAATAACTAAGCTTTTCATTGAAAAGGGCAATGACATTTCTAATGCATTTACTCGTCACAGTTTATCTATATATAATAATAACTTTTTTTTAATCCATTTATGATTCTGAATTGATATGTGGTAATAAAAATAAGTGTAAATTAAAAGTGACGTTTCATATTATATTATATTGTATCAATAAGTATTGTATGAAATATAGTTAGGTATAAATATCGAGGTAATTATATAAACGTAAAATTCGTTAAATATACTATAACACAAGTTTACTATAAGTTTAATATTATAGTCGATTTGTAATATTTATATTCGAATTTAGCGCCGTACCATTTCTCCGCTAAGCAAACTAAACCCCACCATAAACCTGAGTTTAATCATTTACACACAGACGTTTCGCGTGTATGGTTTTTCAACAAGTGCATTTGTCAACTATTGTCAGCTCTCCTCGATATAATATTTTTTCGCGGCTATGTACAATTTGTTATTATAAGAAACATAATGCACCTACCGCATAGCACTTAGTTCATCTGTTTTATTATAATATTAAATTACATGCAAGTAAATCGTGAGGCCAATTCGATTGCTTGCGCGCGTTTGTATTATTATTTCTATAAATATGTTATTAATAGTGCCGTTACATTACGGAGATGCTTTAGAGACCTCGATCACCTTCCCATAAACGTCAGAACAATTTCCTGTTTTAATGTACTAGACTTAAACACATAGGCGGAAATCGGGGGGGGGCTAGAGGGGACTAAGCCCCCTCAGAATTTTAAAGTACAGGTCTTAGCCCCCTCTGGCCCTCACAATTTTAATGTGACTAAATATATCAAAATATATAATAATTAGTATAATTAAAAAATGCATTTTTAATATCTGAATTACAAAATAAATTATAAAAAAATATTCCATGATAATAATTAAATTTAATTCGTAAAATTTGACGAACTTAATGTCATAACTTGGAACGATCATCATTAATGTAATATTAATAATAAACAATTACACCCGCATTGGTTGTTTATCAGCAGTCGTTCGCGTCGCGTCGTCCTGTTTCGTATACACGGTTACGTAATAATATGCTATTTTTATATGTATAATGAAAGTTTTTACAAACAATATCACCACAATCGATAGTCACCATAATCATAGATTAAATATAATAGCATATTCAATTTATGTCATAAACTCATAACCGACGGATTTTATGTATTTTTGTTTTTCGCCGCACATCTCAATATCGCATTGATTTGTCATTTGAGTGGTTAACAGCTTACAACTTACAAGTTAAATTTATTTAATTATTATCAATATGTCTAAGAAATTATTTGCGATCTTTAATGTGAATAAACCGTCTTCGTCGTCTTCTGTGGTCTCGGTTTGTACTAATGTCATAGACGATACTGACCCAGACGACACTTTAAGTAGTAGTCAAGGGAGTATTGCTACAGTTGAATCTATAAAAGTACCTGAACCTGAGACTTGTGATCTAGGAACTTTACTGACTTATTATGTTATATACTTGGCTTCTTTGTTTTAACATCTTGTTTTAGATTGGTTATAATTCAATTAATTTTATAACTTAATAATAAAATAAATTTAATGCTATTTTTGTTTAGAATAAAATGTTCAAAGTACCTATGGCACATTATTGTTTTTGTACTTTATTAAGGTTAAATTGTTTAGTATGTCAAACTTTGTAAATTGTCTTGTTGAAATGAATAATTGCGAGCGACTCTAGTACAGTAGTGCCTATATAAGTACAATGAGAAATATAATGCGCAGCCCCCCCAGTAATTTCACCAAATTTCCGCCTATGCTTAAACAGAAGTATAGTAGAAGTTGGGGAAATTCTAAAATTGTCCGACATAATATTTAGATTTTTGAAAATATATATTTATTTTTTACAAAACGACTATTTTCTAAAAAATAATGTATTTGTTACTATTTTTTCTCATTATCATTTTACATTTTTTTAACTTTTCTAAATAACAAAGTGCTTTTTAATTCCTTATTTGAAATCAGAATAGCTACAACTTTATACCTAAAAAATATTATATAATATTATTACCTATAAAGTATATATTATGATCAAAAATATCGGCACTATGATATTATTCCTGTAAGTAGGGAAAAATCATGATAATTGGTAATAAATGTGTTCGCCTCTAAAATTCTAAACAAACTTTACGACGATATCAGTTATTAATCGTTTGGCTTTTCTACTTTTTAACCAAATCTTTTCGTGTCTTTCAGAGGACACTATAACAGACTATTGCAATGTTATAAATATTATGCATTTATGGTTTATCTCTATGGTAAACTGCATCGTGTGGACATCCGCTTCGAAAACGTTTGTGTCGGTCGATCAGACGTCGCGCAATGTAGAGTGAGGCATATAATATCCAATCTCCGGACGTGTCACGGATGCTGTCGTCGTCATCGTCATCGTCGTCGTCGTCGTCGTTGTTGTTGTTGTTGTTGTTGTTGCAGCTGTAGCGGTCGCCGTCGTAGCTATACACTCGAAGTGTAATATATTATTATGTACAAACGCGTCAATTAGATTTCTCGTCCGGCACTGATCGGGTCGACGAGACGCGTATTCGTACGAGTAGGTATTATTATTATATATGATATATATATATATATATATATATGATATACATATATACGTATATATTGTATGTATACATAGTGCATATATTTTATATATATATATATATATATAGGTTGTAGGTATAGCGGCGTATAGTATTACCTATACTGCATTTGGAGAATAATCCAAATCTAGTGAATGAACACAATGTTCGTTCACCGGAAAAATATTTATTATAAGTACCTATACATAAATGTGTGTGCGTGTTTTAATTAAAACGAGTGAGATAAATAATAATTATAAACGTGTGTGTGTGCGTGTGTATGTGTACCCAGTGTATGTTTTTTTAATTATAGGTATACTCCGTACAATTAGGTTAGGGGGATTGCCGCGGCAGTAAATGAAAGGACTTATTTTATTTTCGTTTGATTGTTTACTGATGTCTTGAAGTATAAATTGGGTACCTATAGGTATACTATATGGTAATATTTATGATTAATAAATATAGGTATGTATCGACAAACTTCCTGATTTGAAGAAAAGTAGGGATAATAATATTATTATGTCCGACTCGACGGCTACTGTTCGTACATATTATCTGCAGATTATGGATTCCACCAGCCGTTATAAAAGTAGTAAAAGTACGCATTTTAAGTACAACCAATTTAGAATATAAAATTGATATCTTATTATAATCGATTTAAATATACATGTGTAATTCAAAATAATGAAGATTTTCAAGAAGGAAAATGTCATACGTATCGATATGGAATAGTTACATACTGATAGGAATAGTTACGTACCGACGGGTCCTGTACGTTTCGCTTGTATATTGCACTTGTAACTTCTTGAACGCTCTTGAACTGCAATTTCTTCCTTAAAAATCTTAAATGATTTACACGATACAGCCATTCAGCCATACATGTAATAGTTTAGTACGTACGTAATGGTGGGTTATTAAACAAAGAATCAACTGCTAACACTTTTAATGTTTACAATTTTAAATAGTTATAAGCTATATAAGGCTTGGTGAAATCAATTGTGTTGGGGGTTGCAGAGTCAATAGTTAATTATTAATATATTATGAACACTTTGTAGCCGTAGGAAACGATAGGTATACGCCCTTAAGAGGACGTTACACCCGCATGTGCTGTCTTCGTATTACAAATGTACATTATAGCAAAAACTGTTTAGCTGAAACACTCAGGCTGTAGTGGTAATTATAAGATTCCAAATTAATATGCAATATAGTTCAAAACATTACCTGTGAAATATCATTATTATTTTTTTGATATCACTTATACGAAAAAAGTTCTTATTATTTCAAAATCCATTATTGTCTGTATTCTTCAAACTTGAATAACTTTTTTTGTAGTTTCGATATCGAAAAAAATAAAAACCATATTTCACAGCCGAAGTTTTCCTTTTTATGTAGTGAAAATGAAGTTTCATAGATACTTATGACTGTATCCTTCTCGATTCTTTCTCGCGTAAATTTGCTATGTTTTACATTTGTAAGACGGAGCCAACACGTGCAGGACGTGGGTGTAAGGTCCTCTTAAGAGGACATCTCACTCACGTGTTTTGTCTCCATCTTACAAGTGCGGTACGTATAGCAAATTTACGTTCAACAGTTATCATTTAGCTTCGTTAGTTTTAATGCGATAGTTAATTTACCTATAATTATATAATTTAATAGTTAGTAAATATTTGGTAATTTTTTTAAAAATGCAAGTCGACGTATCAAAATTAAAATTAAAACGACTTGTTTTTGAATTATTTAGCTAAGTGAACTAATGATAATAGGTCTATGGTGATTTGAAATTTTTTATTAATTATATTAATCTATCAACATTATTATAAGTTTGTAAAAATGGTCCAAGTATAAATGTATAATACCTAAATATTAGATGCAATAGGTATAACATCTGTTTTATTTTTTTTTAAAACATTTTTAAGGACTATCCTTACCTAGTACAAACTGAGAAACTGAGAAACTACTCGTTTGAATTTTGAATATTGTACATCAACATTTTCATGATAATTATCTCTTAGGTAATTTATAGCTAATAGGTGGAGTTCATTTTAAAAACAAAAGTTTGTTTGGAATGTTCACCTTATTAAGTAAGTACGAAAAATCTCAAGAATTAGAAAATGTCGTCTTTAAGTCTATTTAAAAATTCCAAAAACAGATTTTGAATAAATACATTATTAAAGGGGAAACAATGGTGGGGAGTATACTTGGTGAACCACCCTGTATACAGCGACTTTCGTTAGTTAATCAGATAATAATATTTAGAGGTATAGACGTTAAAAAAAATACATTTATGCTGTATTTGATATAAAACTTTTTTTCAGTATAAATTTATATTTGAAATTAACCTGTATAATAATCCTATACAGTATACACATACACATAACAACCTATACCTATGTGATTAAGATGGTTTTTTTTAATTTTAATGATTATAAATTAAAATCTGTTAATTTACTAGAGCATACGATCTATTATATCTGCGGATCGTATACAGCGGCGGCTCTTTTATTTTTTTCCCGCCGCTAATTTAATTCCTTTCAATAAATTTTATAGTACCTAATATAATATTTAAAACGTGCTCAGTATCTATATAGGTAGTAGCAGCGGTAGCTGGTATCCGCGTACCGCCACCGCCTCGCCTCCACAATAATAATAATAATGATAGTAATACGTGATCTGTGTGCATATCATATTCAAATATCTTATCGGCGGAATGATTTCACTTCCTCCGCGGTACATTTATTTTAATGCGTACCTTATAATATAATATATATATATATACATACATATATATATATATTTATATATTATATTAACGCGCTCATATCCGCGTGCACAAATTATTATAACGTACAGGATCGGCGGGCTCGATATATAATAATAATTTCAATCGAAACGATTACCTATATATACTATATTATACAGCGTCGCTATTAGAATATAAACCACGCACAACATGAGATACACGGGTATAGGTGCCTAATAATGTTATATATTATTTTACGCACGGCGAGAGATATTCGCGAAACGGCTAGCCCGCGGGACCGCCGTCGATAATTACGAAATTTCGCGGGCGACTTACGACCGGGTGGTTAGAATATTACTCATCTAGAGCTATACGGCGGCGGCGCCGATGGTATAGGTTAGGTGCGGGGTTGACTATTATAGAGGTGGTTATAATCGATTCGCAGCCGCCGAAATGATACTATGGATAATATAATATCATAATATTATACCGCAGGTCCTATACCTTATACATTGATACCGTACATAACATAATACTATACCGGAGGTCTTCCGTCGATATTGTGTGCGTATTTTTGTACTGCGGGCATGGATCTAGAAATCTTAAATATGGGGGAGGCTACGTATTATAAAAAAAAAAATGTATTTCTAATTTTAATACATAACAAATTATAGATATGCCTCATTAACAGTTTTTTTTTTTTATTATTGTATTTATATATTAATTAATTTAAATTTTAAATTAATGGATTGTAAGACGTATGATAACTTATAAGTTATAATATTATATAAAGTTAAACACATAATGTATAAAATGTCCAAAAGAGTGGTTGCTAAGACCCCTTAACCCTCCCCCCCCCCCCGAAGCCATGCTTGTTTGTGTACATTACAATGTGTCGATTTTTTAAGCCCGCTCGCCCAGTTTGTACACTGCATAGGTATTATTATGTATCAAATAATTTGATTTTTCACAATTTTTGAGTATGCGTTATAAAAACTGTATTTTCAAATATTATCTATATATTTCTTACGGCGTGATTATGATATGAGTACCTACAACAGTGGCGCCACAAACTTGTTTTATTTGTCTAAAATGAGATATTATCCTTTTATTCTGCGGCGTATACTGTTAAAGAGATGAATGGAACACTTTGATGCATTGAAATCAAAATTCAAACGATTGCCTATAGCTTCTGAGTTATTCTATTTGAATACCTAAGGCAGGTACCTACTATACATGAGATAAGAGAACGTCCATTGTATATTTGAATACATTATTACCTATTTCATCACAATAATTATAATGTTTAAAAATAGTCCTGTATGTGTAATATAATTTTTATGTATGCAATATAGGTTGTTGTGTATATAGGTGCCACTGTACCAGTAATTACAAATTACAACCAGCTATTAGGCATATATTAGGCGTATAGTGAGTGGTGTATGTGTGTATGCGTGTGGCGTTTACCTACATAATAATATTAAAAAAGTTATTGTCCATTATTATTTTATAGATTTTCTCGATAATATCGTCGAAGAGGAAAACAAATATTAAGCCACTGATCCCAAAATATTATCCAGTGATGAAAACATTTTACAAATTATCATCAATATTACGCATTAAATATTATATTTTATATTTATCACACGTCCGACGCATATATATAGGTGCACCGCCCGTTGTCCGAGTTATTATTATTTTAATTATGAATTAACATTCTTTTCGATTTCGACGCCGTTCGCGTAACGACAATCGCGTGCATCGCACACACTATACGTGCAAGTGTGCAGTACTATTAAGTATAGATAGTATTTATTATCTATACTTAATGATGATGATGATGATAATAATAATAATAATAATAATAATACCGATTACCGGCTGCCACGACGGCCGAGTTAAATGAGTATCCGACGCGTAGGCGTGCTAGACGGCCGGTGAAAGTCCGGTCGACAGCGTTTGTCACGGCCTGCCGGAGACAGTTTTTATCATTTACCAAACATTTTATACGCGACGAGCGGGACGTATATTATCTGATAGCATATGTTATACTACTCGTTGAAGAAACTTTTCGAGTGTATTCCAAATCGGTAGCTGGTATTTATACGCGAGTTACAGAGCGTTTAAATATTGTGTTTTCCAATAATTAGTATTTAAAATATACAAGTAGGTATCCATAAATACATTCTAAATACTTCGGTGCGTCTTGTCTACCTATGCGTGTAAGATAGTTTTCAGACGTGTGTATAAATATTTTTGAAATTTAATCGAGACAAAAGCAAATAGAATTTGTATTTAATATTTTTAAAAATAAAATCACAAAGTATAGGATGTTATAATAAATCTTGCCATTTTGAATTCAAACTGTGCGATAAAGAATAATTTTTTAAGGATTTTCAACCGGCAGACTGTTGCAATATCATTGTTGTACTTGTAAATTTTAGATTCTGAGCGGAGCGATGAATGTATTGGTTTTACAATGATGTGTTTTTTAGTTTTTTTTTAGTTTTTTTTTTTTAGTTTTTTTTTTATTTTTTTTTAAATTTTTTTTTTGATTCTGAGCGGAGCGATGAATGTATTGGTTTTACAATGATGTGTTTTTTTTTTTATTTTTTTTTTTTTTTTTATTTTTTATTTTTTTTATTTTTTGTGTCTGTCACCATGTTTTGGGACAGTAAAAGTGCTTAGATTTTCTTCAATAGTACCTTTTCTGATAGGAAAGTGAATCTAGTTGGTACTTTGGGGGGTCAAAAGTAAACATTTTCCAGTAGTTTCAAAAGTACCGTGAAAAACAAATGGAAAATTAAGGAAAAAACGGGAATTTTTACGCAACATTGATTTTCGATAAAATCGATTTTGGTTTTTGGTGTAAGTCTAAAAAAAATGACGGTAAATACATGAAATTTTTACTGAATGTTTATATAAGCAGTTTCTATATACCATACCGTTTTCAAAATATTTTGACTTATTTTGAGCTGTTTACAGACATTTTAAATTTCCAATCTTTTTGGTTTTTTTTTTTTAAAAAATCAATAACATTTTATTTATTCGTTAAAAATTTTTGAAAATTTAATAGAATGCTCCTAATATATTGTTTCAAAGGCACATGAAAAATATTAAAAATCTGTAGTCACAATTTTTTTTTTAAGCATTTAAAGTTGAAATTTTGACAAATTACGTAAAAATGACGAAAATTTGCAAATTATTTGGAGTTAGAAATTCATAAAAATTTTTCTTTTTAAATCTAAGGTTTTAAATTTTAACACAAGATTTAACGTAAGTTTTTCTACTTTTATCAAAAATAAAATATCTAAAAGCAATTAAAATTAATTTTTTATGAGTGTTTTAAGTTCATAATTTTACAACATAGGATATTCACTCGATTTCTCATGTAGCGTTTTTCTTATTTGGTTGTAATTCAAAAACGAATAATTGTAGATGCATGAAAATTTCACTAAATGTTTATATTCTCATTTTCTATACACCATTCAATTTTGAAAATATTTTGATTTGTTTTGAGCTGTTTACAGACATTTTTAGTTTTCAATTTTTTTAGTTTTTTTTTTTATAATTGTCAATAAAATTTTATTTGGTGGGCCAAAAAGTCTGAAAATTTAATACAAGCTTTTTATATATTGTTACAACATCAGTTGAAAAATTTTAAAAATACATAGGCACGATTTTTTTTTATAAGCATTTAAAGTTCGAATTTTGACAAAATTTGTCAAAATCTCGAAAATTATAAATCATTGTAATTAAAAAATTATAAAATGTTCAGTTTTTATAACTAAGTGTTGAAAATTTAAAACAAAAATTCTCATAAATAAATCATACTGTAACCAAAAAATCTAAAAAATATATCAACACATTTATTTTTTACAGACATTTTAATTTCAAATTTAGACAAAATTTCATATTTAAACCAAGAATAATGATTTTAGTTATTTTGATATAATTTAAAAATATTATTTGTTGGTATGTGAAACTTTTAGAATATATTGTTATATTTTATATACACGCAATGGCATTTTAAAATATAATTTTTTTGAGAAAAATGAATTTAACCAACTATAGTAAATACTAATGCCTATAATACTAAAATTAATTAGTTTATTCACAATAATATCATCAAATACATTTAGACTTAGTAAGATATTATAGACTGACTGACCGTCTTCCCTCAGAATCGTTTTTCTTATTCAATGATATTATATCATTGGATTAAATTATTAAAATCTAACACAATCCATTACAGTGACTCACTTGTAACCTACTGTACAGCAGAGCGACATACACTTACCTTTTTTTTTTTTTATTATAAAAAACAAGGCCTCGACTACATAGGTCATTGGCCACGATTAATGATTACACACTAATTAATACATTATAGGTAAATAATTATAAATATATAGTAAGTAACAAAACAATATGAATTAAAAGCGAAAGAAGCAAAATACAGAAAAGAAAGTTAAATGGTTTTGTGTAAATTGGTGTCTCTTATAAAACTAAGTGTACTGTTGATATTTTGAGGTTCATTGTTGAGACATTCGGCGGTACTACTTGGAATGTTGTGTTTAGTTCTTTCTTCATTAAATTGGCGGCATTCTAAGAGGACATGTTTGATGGAGATATTGGATCCGCAGGTGATGCATGGTTCTGGGTCTGTTTTGTCCATGAGGTGTTTTAGTTATGTTTTATGGGATAATACATCTATCGGACTTGTAAATTTATATGTAAATATGTAACACGTTATAAGTAACTCGGAGACATTAATATAACATATGCGTGCCTTAACATGTATATACCTACATAAAAATACCTACAATTGAGCCATACAACCGTTGAAGAAATGCATATAAAACTGTACTCAATGAACTGGTTATTAGTTTTTTTTGGGGGTGTTGCGTAAAAACATTGCGGAAAATAATAACCTATTTATTGCACGTGATTAATGACATTATATTATCGCATTAATATCATATATATCGATGAATTATATTGATGTTCTGGACGTACCATAATATATTTTGTACAGATGATATTCGTTTGCATGTAATAGGAACAACAACAGTAATCACGTAACGTAAAATATTATATATGCCAACCAAAAAAAAATGGAAAGTTAATAAAGTATAACTCTTTCAGTCTTTTATATTTAAAAATACTCACTATGCGACAATGCAAATAATTTAATACAGTTATAAATCGTAACAAGTGTCGGGAAGTCTGCACTGCAATCTGTATGACTGTATATAGGTTTGCTCTCTGGACGTCTGCGGTGCGTATAAGTACGCATTGGCATTTTAACCGATTTCAAAACCACAAAACTTGATACACTTATGACAGGCACTACTGGTGCACCATTACTATACAGTCGTCGCCGTACACCCTCCCACGACCGCACTGTAAATGTACCTTCAACACTTTAGCAGTTATTCTATATAGACAACGATCACCTCCGTTAGGCTTCGTATATGGCGACGATTATTCGTGAGTCATGACGTATCACATACCTCTACCTAACTACTCGTATATTTATACGAGGACTAGGTGAAAAATCATCGTTTCGTGTGCGCCGCGATCGGTTTCAATCACCCTCGCCGGTAACAGATGATATACCTACAGTATAATGTGTACATCATACAACAATATCCGTAAATATCTCTACTGTATATATACAGTGGCGGCTCGAAGGAGCTGGTACCTATATATTTCATGTTCGAATCACGTGATTCACAAAAATATTAATCTATAGGTGCCCTATATAGTTAGAAAGGCATATAGTTTGAAAAAATGTTAGAGGTTATTTAACCATTATTCGATAGGAGAGCAGTAAAAATCTGTTTTGGATGGGTGGCGTAAAAATATTAAACGTGAAAATAAAGTTAAAGCTACCGCTGGATATATCCGAATACTTTACCGTATTTGACGTGAATCTTCCTACCTACCTACTTAATTACGAACGGCGTCAGCTGATTTCGATTTAAATTTGTTTGTTTGTTTGTTCAAATTAAAACGTATAATGATTTCTTCATAATATTGTTATTTCGCCCGATGCAGACTTGAACATTAAGACGTCGTATAACAGGTACCACGTACACACCTAAAGCTATATATGAAAGGCGAAACCAATTTACCATACACATTCCGTTCAAATGATGAGGTATATGCGCGTTACCCAGCTGGCGCCAACATCGACATTGTATGATATACAAGATTCCTATAAAAAATATACAAATCATCATCAACAATCAACATCCGGTTACTATCTGCAGAGTGAGCAATCATCTGGATCAAAACGTATTAATCTTTATCTTTGTCTATTGATACAAATTTTTTTTATCTTTATACCGGTATCTCGAAACTAGATAATTTTTTTTTGTTTTCTGGTCTCGGAACTGCATTAATGACACAGATATAGATAATAAATTAGATTGTTAGGTTTCCTGTATACACTCTCCGTGTAGCCATTTGTGACTTTCATTTCCGCAATTTAAAATAGGTCTTATAATAATATGTAACTCTTCGGCGTGTTGTCTTGTATGTCTGCAATATATGCATTATAATATACGATATACCTAAATAGCTTATAATATATTATACTATAAGGTACTTATAATCAGGTGCATTATGGCCATGGCAGCTTATCCCACAAGTTCATTATTTTATGAGAAAGCCATTAATAAGTTTTGCATATTTTAACTACCGTATTGTTATGAAATAATGGTGTGTTGTTATATATAACAGTATAATTTATTAAGTTTTATTTAACAATTTTATTATTTTTATTTTAGAAAATGTTTTAATTAATGGAGGTTGAGTTACTATGGTTATTAGTTAAAATCAAAACATAATTATTCCATTGGGGTGGTCCAACTGATATTTCTTAAATATACCTAGTGGCCAAAATGACCTATTTCACTATCATAGAGCTGGGCACTTGAAGGACTACTCTGGTTCTTCAATTATTTAAAATTTCAGTGTAAAAAAAATGAGCTCTGCTATCTAGCGGTGATTTTTTTTAGGTTTGAGCCAGTTTGGTTATGAAATATCTTATTCTTTAAATTTTTTTAATACAATGAAATATTTAATTTTAATTAAATTTTTTTCTTATCATTTTATTATAATGTATATTGTAGATCAAATAGCGCTGGATTTGTCGGGGATGCAGACTATAATTCCCACTATAATTAATTTGTTTAAACAACCATTATTCCATTGTTTTTAATATTTTAAAACTAATTATACGTGACTTCAAAAATATAAATGTTAACAAATAATTTATACCTAATGCCTATTAAAATATTATAATTTTTGGCTTAATACAAACTAGCTTACAGATTTATAATGTTAAAAATAGTAATTTAATAAACATTTAAATCTTTAATTTTAAATTCATTATCTATCATTAATTCGTATACAAATACGATATACTTAGTTCCTCCACGAATACGTCTTATAGATATGTAGGTATAACGATCCTTGACGAATATCAAAATTAGCTCTACCTACGAGTTGGTAATGTAACACTAATACACTATATATATTCATTATTTTCACAAGTTTCTGTAACATTAAATGCAATTTATGGTTTTACAGTGTTACTTATACCTGACGCGGTCCATTAAAAATCATCGCATGTTATATGAGATTGTTCAAGTACAAAGCCCTTAGTCCTTACCCCTTACTAAAAACAAATTGTTCTTTTTTTATGGGGAGGGGGTGGTACTTAATTAATTTAAAATATTTCGACCATAAAGGGATAAATAAAATAAATAACACCTTCGATATTGTATTGAATGAATTTTCTTTGTGTTAACATGTAAAAATGTACTACTTAATATACAAGTTCACCCCAGTTCAGTTCAATTCTTAAACGATTTGTGATATTGAATTTTTCATCGTCACGTCATGGTATATTTAATCCGATAAAACGTTAATCCACTACGCAGTTAGTTGTATAATTTAGAACAATAAAAGTTATAACCACATTGACAAGTATACACATTTAAATACGAATGACTTTCTAGGCTGTTTTGTCAACTGAAGCTTGGTCGTTTGTCATCGTATTGGTTTATTAACAAATTACGTTGACATTAGCCTTAGAATAAAATATATATTATATATTCTGAATAACATAATACCTACACCTGTTTCGAAATCGTTCTATATTTATAGAAGAAAAACGTAGAGAAGGCCGACCGGATATACAGAGGCTGAGAGTTGATAGCACTCGTCTCGAATCGCTAATCTACAGCATTAGGTATATTTATATATTTTTAAATTTTAACTACCTTCCTTTCCACCGTCGTACATTATTTAATAATTTTTGTCATAAATATTTGTCCTCTTGTTAATTATGTTTATAATTGTTGAGAAATCTTAATTACTTGCAACATATTTATTAAATATTAATTTACTGATTACATTTTTCAGTAATCATTATCTCCTTTCAATTAGGCCAAAATTAACAAATTTAACCTATAGAATGACGCTATTTTAATTTCTAATTGTCTAAAAAATGTAATACTTCTGGAAACTCAATAAATCAATTTACAATGTGGTCATAAAACAATTGTCATTCAACACCTTCAATCTTCATATTATACAAACCTATAAGTAAGTACATATTCGTTTCAACAGATTTCAAATTAATAAAATGTATACAGGTTTTATGTAAATGACCACTTTCGAGTGCCGCACAAATGTTTTTGTTTTATCTGCAATTCTGTTAAAAACAAAGAAATTATTAAGCGTCCAACAAAAAAAATTACTGTGTGAAATAATTTACCGATTATGTATACCAAATGTGTGAAAACTCTGCTTTCTAATTTGTCAGCCACAATCCGACAATCGTATAATATACATTATGAGTGCAATAATAACATAACGATAGTTTGACAAAATGTTCACACATTTAATTTTTTATGGTTTGGCACACATCGTGTACAAAATAAATAAATACCTACCTTTAAAAGCTAAAACTTCGCGGGAACCACTTTTCTCTTGGCTGACCTAATGCAATAAATTAATCAACACATAGTAATCGATTGACTATACACAATTTGCCTATTTGTATATTTTTACGTCACATTTTATTTTTAAGAATTTGACATTTGGACTTAACGACTGACTAATAAAATTATAAATATTAGTACCTACATAATGTAGTATCAAACATATGGTTCCCAATATTAGCCATTAAGTTCTTATAGATTAGGTATACAATTTTCGACGAATGTAAATTTTTAAAAATAATAAAACTAGTCTACTTTTAACACTGGTTTTGTGATTTACCGATTATAAATAATTATACATTTTTTTGCAATAAGTTAATTTTAACACAACAATTCACACCAAACGTTACCTGAAATATTTTTTGATCGATGTGAATGCACAGAGTGCGTGTGCGTGTCAACTAGACAGTATGATTTCCACCGAAAATTTCACAGGACTACACTTCGGATAAACTCCGATTCCACGAGTTTTCCCCGTACAAACTGTTTCGTGTGACCCAACGGCTTTCAAAACTCACTCCTTGACCGGAAGATTTTGACTGTCGTTCGGACAATTTTGATTTGCATCGGATATATCGCTGGTGGAGGGTTGAAATTGCACCACCCATTTGGTCGATATAAACTTTTATTCGTCTAACTCTCGCTCCAAGCGTTCCACGCTCTCGCTGAAAGTAGCGAGCTGCTAACTTGCTTGCGCCACCCATTCGATCGGTCTAAGCTTTTAATCGTCTAACTCTCACTCCAAGCGTTCCACGCTCTCGCTGAAAGTAGCGAGCTGCTTGTCAGGTGAAATCAAGAGTTGAAAAAACCTTATGCCTCGTCATCTGAGGAATATCACACGTTTTGTTCTCCTTAAGAAACAGAAAAAACCAAAATACCGGACAGTCATCGGCAGACGCATATTTAGCCAGGGGTCAAAGCCCCCGGAGATTAGTAACTCGAGCAGGCCATAGAATTTCCGAACGCTGGCAAAAATGGTCCGGAGTTCTCCGGAATAGACCAGAACCAGTCGGTAGAAATCGAAGATTCTCCGGGGAAACCGAATTATGCCTCCGTGGAAAAGGAGGGTTACCCGGTTTTATCCAGCCCGAAGCCCCAGAACCCCATCCGCTGTAAAATGCGCCCGGGCCTACGGCAGACGGAAGGACAGCTTTTTGCAAGACTGTCGACGTGACAATATTTGAACTATAGCTGTGTATTATACCAAACTACATTCGTTGTTATATCGTTGTACAATAGAAATTGTGAGAAATTGTGATATAAATGGCAAAAAAATTGGAACTTACAAAACACCAAATTAAACGAAATAAAAAGAGACATACATCGTTGGATAAACCCTAACCTCAACCGTAAAGAAGATACTGTTCTCAATAGACTCCACACTGGTCACACCAGAATTACTCACGGCTTCCTTATGGCAAGAGAGGAACGCCCCCATCTGACAAACCTGCGGAACCTTGTTAACCGTCAAACACCTAATAGTCGACTGTTCAATGTTCAACCAAGAACGGACCGAACACAAGATATCCTACAACCTAGACTCATCACTCGGACCCAATCATGAAAAAAACCTTGATTTAATAAAGTTTATGAAACAAACTAAATTATTCAATCTTATAAAAAAAAAAAAAAAATGTATTATTTAGTATTCATTTAGTGTAATAACCTTATTTGTAACTAATGGCCTTTGTTGTCGATGTTATATTTTTTAAGATCAATAAAAAAAAAAAAGTGTGAAATTCTGTAAATTTTCATGGTAATAACTCGAAAAATGTATTTTTTGAGTTCTGTTACTATTCTTTCAGCGATATGATATACAACAAGAATACTACATTTAAAACACTTCCCATTTCTAGGAGTATGATTGTAGAGGCTCCATTGTAGTAGGGTAAAATATAGTGTATATGTATAATTATAACTATGAAAAAATAATTACGTAGTACCTATATAGATTATAGGGAGTGGGGTGGGAGGGCGAAGCCCCCCACGTTAACCTACCAATCACATTTAATACTCACTAAAAAAAATACGATTCTACCAAGATTCCACATTGGTCAAACTAATCCTTTCCACATCTAAAACGTGTTTAACGTGGATATTTATTGATATGATTAAAACAAATGTTATTAAATATAATGTTTAATATTATTATAGTTGAACCATACATTATAATGTGGCCTTCTATATAATCTACTTGTTAAGAAATGATTTCCGCCAAGAAAACTTGAAATAGAATTTAAAAAAGTTCAATTGGTAAATGGTAATATATAAAATCAAAATTTGAAAGAAGAAATTATTGTACCGGATCCCATTTCACAATTTTATAACAATTATAAAGTTTTATTATTTGACAAAAATTATTGAATTTTCAAGTAATGCTCAAAGAGAAGCTGCATTTACTTAAGGTCATTTATTTTTTTACGGAACTTTTAAAAGCTGTAGCAAAAAGTTCACTGAAATGTACACAATACATGTCGATATTGGAAGCACATGGAGTGAAGCTAATCTGTCATTCCAGTAATTTTTTTATTACTTCCTAACAAAAATAATTTATACTTGGTTATAAAATAGCATATTCCGAATTTCAACCCCAATATGTAATTACATTGTTATGATTGTTATTAATATGTCAGTATCGTAAGACCAGTTCATGGATTATGGGTATAAAACAAAATAAGTTACCGCAAGTGTCACCAAAATGGTATTGACCGCAACTGTGCTCACCACATCTATTCTGGAATCGAGTATTACATAGAACATAGTAACAAACATTATTAAAATACTACAATATTTGAAGCGATTATATAAGTTGTTCGGACGATTGTATTTTATACCTTACACGATTAGTCATCACTCGTCGTAATAAATCTTGTGGAAATGTTCCAAGTATGTATTACACAATTAAATAATTCTAAATTTGCACACATTTAATGTTCAGCCAAAAGATATACCGTGTATACGTTGTTTTGCATACAAATAACTTTTAAATAAGATTTTTTTTCTTCATAAACAACAATCATAACCGTGAGTGGTAACTGGTAATGTGCAGCATATTATAAAATATTTTATTGTAATTATGAGTGTACAATACAATAATTTAATGCGGTCGACGAAAATGGATCTAACTCGTTTTATGTTCCCGGCTGAAAACCTATCCTTTTTTGGCGTTATAAATACCAAACAACCGGTCCAGATATATTGCAGTTTACTTACGTGTAATATGATAATATTACGGTGGATTGCGGATATTTAGCAAACACTCTAAAGACTTATACGGTGAAATAATATAATGAAGATTATAAATTACTGGCGTGCTTGAATATAAAATGTACCATCAAATAAAATAATAATTTTTAATGATTAATGTAGTTCAATTTGTAATATTACTAGATTTTACCAATCTCGTACCCATCACTATAATTTAATTCTGAAACTCATCGCGCATCGCTAACAACGACAACAACAACAATAACAGTTGATTTATACTTCTGACGACTTACACGTGTCGCATCTTCGTACCTATATAATATGAGTTATAACATTAGGTTGAAACAACAAATTGCATTAATTTGTTTCCCGTCACAGCAGTCATGACTGACTCATGAGATGTCTTCTATACTCTATAGACTATAGTTTATACAACAAGTTGGGCACATCGAATATACTGATACCGCGAGTACAAACGCTTTGAACGGAGTTTTATTAACATTTGATAGCTATTATTATTAAAGTTATACGTTACTGTACGTATATGTTTAACGATACTGACAGTTTTTAAGGAGTTCAGTATAGGCAATATCTCTAATGCCTGCGTATGATTGTGAGCATAATTATTATTAGTAAGTTGTTGTATTGGTGTACCGTGCAGACCTGGACGAAATGGTGTACAAAATATTATAATGTAAATACTAAAATAATATAGTAAATGCGCTGAATCTAATAATGCCCTTAAAATATGTATTAGAAATTAGAATACATTAATATACTTAATGTCAATAAAATATTTGAAATACTGTTATTTGTAGGTTAGCACATTCGTTATTTGTGCCATAAATGAGTAATAAGTGCTAAATTAATTACCTTCCCTATAGTTGTTAAGGAAAATCGTATGACGAATAAATTATATTTTCTTTGGATTTTTAAAATAATATAGTACCTATGTGAATATACCTTGTTGTAATCACAAATAAGGCGGAAACCAATTATTGTTCCAGTTTGTTTAAAAATGAATAGGTGCTGAATACAATACACTATCAGCCGAGTATTCTAGAACGATACAAATACGTATGACTTTCGTCGGATACACTCCGATATCGGCCAGGCGAGTCCATTTCCAGTGTCAATGAGAATCCAATATCGGCATTAGAGGAGTTAAAATTAAATTTGGGAGGGATGAAAAAATATATTTTTAAGAATTACTTGGATAACAGTATATGTTTCGAAATATAGTATTTAATACACTTAGATCAGGGGTCGGCAACATTTTTTGACGGAATTTTTAAGAGCCAATAAACATTTTTTGTAATTTTTCAAATATAATTATATTTTTAAATTGTAATAGATATAATAAACAAATACTACAGTTATTAAATAATAGGGAGTTACATCAATGGGAGCCTTGGCTTTACATGTCCTTTGAAAGTTTTGTTAAATCTGGCTCATAACTATAATACCCATCTCATAATTATAATAAACATTTTACTACGATAGCCTGTGCTCTATGCGGGTGCTATCAAGTTATTGTTGTTATGTATAATTTCATACTTCCAAAAGCGAAAAAAATAATATGTAAAATAATATACATTTATTTATATTATAAAATATTAATTTTTGCGTGTGGAACTGGAGAGCCGCAACTTAAGATCGAAAGAGCCACATGTGACTCACTAGCCGCAGGTTGCGACCACTGACTTAGATTAGTAATTCATATAATATTGTATACCGTAGTCAATTAGAGGGGCGATTTATAGCTTTTGTTTATACTACAGCTCACTATCACGCCTGCTCTCGAACAATTCGCTAACACACAATACAGCAACAGGTATTATTTGCGCTAAAAATATGAACTTTTTTATCCACTAAGTGCTTCAAAAGGAATTTTAAAACAGATTTGGGTTCATCATTACAAATAATGAAATTTATGATAGTTATAATAATTGTTATAATATATTACTACTATTATTATGTACCGCTATTAAAAAAGAAAGAACAAGAACAAATAACAATATCTAGTAAATTTTACGACGAGATTATAAAATATTCAATTTGGTAACTCAAAGTTTAATAACATAAATCAGTGTGATTGTTGTTCTTTCAAAGCAGTTTCAAATTCAATTGTACCTAATGAAAAATATACAATCCTCATTCAGTCATTTTAAGGACGAGGATTCTTACTCACTATTTTATCTGTAGAATAATTTAATTTTTTAATTTTTCTCCGGAGACGTTTACCCTTGGATACTGAAAATTAAGCGAAAATTATAATTCTCGATGGGGGTCCGATTTATCCCGCTCCGCCCAAACTAGACAGTGTTCAATGCATGTTCAATGGGAATAAGTTACCTACAAGTTACAACATGATGACATATTACGTTGAAACAATAGTCGTGCAGTTCAGTGAATTTTTAACAGGAACTGCAACGTGATTAATACATGTTCAAAAACATTTAGTGGCTGCAATTAAAATATGAATTACATATGCGTATTACACTCGTATAGCACCTATCGATAATATTACAAAATGTTAAATTCCACACATTAGTACCTATGCGTCACTTGCATTTTTGTTCACAAAAATATAACAAACTGCAGTGCATATTGCAATAATCGGAATAATACCTTTAGCAAAGTGTGCGGCACATAATTTTTTTGAAAATCTTTCTAATACAATCGCGATTATTAGTCACAATATTCACAAATTATTACTCACCAATACGCACTAGAGTTTACGATGACTACTTTTAAAATGATGCTATTTCCACTATTGCGCGGGTTTCGGGTGACTTTCGCAGATACTATAATAACATTATAATATCCTCGTGGGTAGGTCTTATCCTATTCTCGCGTGGCAGGATTTAATCAGATTCGAAAGTCTGTGTTCTTCGAAAATCATCATACGGCTAATAAAATGATAGATATAAATACGAGGCGTCGGTACATTAGATTAAGTAGGTACACGTTAAAATACACGAGTTTTCACGGATAAGTCACGTCGTCGCCATATAGACATGTTTTATTATATTATGGTCGTCGCCGTCGCCTCATTGATACTTCGCACTTCGCAGATGACATCGAAACGCACACTAGCGCTTCGTTAGAAAACCAGACACTGCAGTGTCGTCTGGGACCGATAAGTATCGAAACACGACGCACATAATAATAATAATAACAGCAGAAATAATAATTATTATTAATATTATTGTCAATATTATCGTTCAGAGTTCAGTCGAAGCGTGTCTGATGTGACGTACGCGATAGCACGTGCTACAACAATGCAACAATTATAATATATTATTGTATTTATATATAATAATATTATATCAGCAATAATATTATTATGTAGGTACTTACCTGATATTCGGTGCAATATATTATATTATAAATTATTATCGCATAAGAGCTTTATAACGCTTTATGGTTTTATAAATAAGCTTTATAGCTTTAAGACGTATCATAAATTATTATGTTTCGATGGGTGTGACACGAATTACTCTATAGGACCAATTTCGACTAAGCATTAGAATTGCACCTACCCTTCAATAAAAATGAAAAATGTTCACGTTAAAAAAAAAAATGTTTTCTTTCTATTATCTATACTAACTTATTAGTAATTACATATTTACTGCACGTAACAAATAAATAAATCGGTATATAAATTTTATTTTATAGTCTATCCACTCCATCATAGGCAACTATAAACTAGACCAATATTTTGAGGATGTACAAATTGTGAAAAGCTCACAGGCCAATTTTAATATAAATAATATATAGGTGCTCATTAATATTATAAATACAACTTAACAATATACGATTTTAATATATATTTTTTTGTGGGTAAATTATGTTTGATTAAAATTTGTTAGTTTTAAATTGTTATTTGTTATATTCCTCCATATTTAATCCTGATAAATTTATGAAGCGTAGCTGTAGCATATTATCTCGTAGCAAATATATATATAAGTCCATGAATGTCGAGCCATGGTCCGATTTCTTTTTTGAAAAAATATTTTGTTTACATCATCACTTTATTATGAATAATGAGCATGAGTATATTTAAACTATGATTATGAGTGAATGTATATTATTAACGTCTATATTAGATATTTAAGATTTTAAGGCCGTGAAGTTTTGAAACTGCCCGATCACATAATTTTAAACACTTCGGCGCCACTAGGTATAGCTATGAACATAGTGTTTTTTTTTTTATTATGCTCTAAATACAATAAAAGTACAAATAAATTTTCGTCTTGGTCCTTGTATTTTTCCTTGTAAACACTTTACACTTTCAGTCATATATTCCACACTTGGTCTTCTTCTTCTAACAATCTAACGTATTCTTCGACATATCCTTCAATTATTGTTTGTAATAAGCTTTATGTCTTAATCAGGTTAATCTATTATGTCCGCATGCGTCCTATAATTTTATTGGTAGGGACCATTGTCTCCCTGCGGGCGCCCTTCACTAAATACATTGCCATAGCCCATAATATTGACGTTTTCTATTTATCCTGTCTAATAATAAATCTTCGTAGATTATTGTTTCAGTTTATTGGATCTTAACAATTTTTCTAAAACTGCAGTACGTCTCGAACGCTTTCAGTTTACATTTTTCTTCTGAGCATCCCAAGTCGTGGGTATCGTGGGTATATTGTGGGTATACTCGATTCCGATAACATGACTATTATAATTTGTAACTGAGAAATCTCAGCGCAAAGTTTTCGACATATTATTAATATAAATATCACGTACAAGAAAATATGACCCCAAATCACTCTTAGACGAGTTAGACGTCAGCCTACGATGCATCGTTGCGGAAATCACCAATCATTGGTATTCGAGGTGCCCATAATATATTATATTTAAATTATTATTAATAACAATATTAATTGATTCTCGTCTCGCGGTAACTCTGGCGCCATCTGCACGACGCCCTGCCCGCGACGACGGTCCGACAACAATAGGCGACGAACACCTTGAACAGCGGCAGATTCTGTACCGGCTTGCGACGGAGCACGGTTTACGCCGCCGCCACCGCCGCCGCCGACGACGGTCAGTACTCAGTTGCTACCCGGTATTTGACAGTGACGGATTTCCATCGCACGTTAACACGGTTTCTGGTCACTTCGGCTGTACATTACACGGGTTCCCGACGTCTCGGCGTATAACCATCAACGGTATACCAAATAAATCGTAAGAACACAATATTATATCGTCACCGCGGTGAGTTACGACGGTCCGCGCAGTGTTTGGTCGGCCGTCGTCTGGTCCGTCCGATCTATATATAGTTCCATATCGTTACCTGCGACCCTCGCGCACGCGTGAGTGATTGTTACACGTCAAACAATAACGCCATCGTCGTGACATGGACGAGGGAACGTTGCGCATGGCCAGGGCGATGGCTAGCATGAGCATCCACGAGGAGGAGTTGTACTCGGTGGTGACGGGGGTCAAATCCGATATGACCGTGGTGGGCAAGATGAAAATGCAAGACAAACTG
This sequence comes from Nasonovia ribisnigri, assembly GCA_027563435.1. NCBI lineage: Eukaryota > Metazoa > Arthropoda > Insecta > Hemiptera > Aphididae > Nasonovia > Nasonovia ribisnigri. Next base: position 296,064 of record JANEHU010000580.1, read on the forward strand.
CAGGGCTTCAGGTACGGTGGTTTTTGTATGACTGTTTATAGATTTCTGTGCAAACCAATCGTTTTTGTCCGCATGGTTACGTGCTATTAGATAGGCACAGTGCGTATGTTTAGGCCTTTAGAGGGTTGCTAGTAGCTGCGGGTATCCGAACTTACTCTCGGTTTTCGATCAAGCCCAACTAAATAGGTACTTAGTTACAAACTACAATAGTACGTCTGTTTTATTGTTTTGAGGCTTGTAAAATTGTGTTTTAAATAATTTGCAAAGTTTAAAGATTTCATCGTGTTTTACTGCAGTATACTGCAGTTTCTATTACGGCTATAGTAGTATAGTATCTCCTTCCTCCACAGCCTAAAGTTAGACACAAGTTGGTCAATTCATGTTAGTGTCTTAAATGTGCTGATTATTTATATTATGATTTTGTCTTGTTCGGCGTTTTTTTCTAACTTCGTCTTACTCTCATCAACGTGTGTCGAGTGCAATCTTTAAAACGTCTTCATCTTGGGTTTACTTTTTCTAACTTTGTGAACAATTTTCGGTTGCCTTATTAAGTTTTAACTCTCTATAGCTGTTTATTTCTGGTTTTCTTCATACCATAAAAAAAGCGATCGAGTACCTTTTGATTTTGGACAACAAGATTGCTATAAAATACGTTATACCGTATATATACACGTGATTGAGTACCGTGGTCTACGGTGCCACATACTAGATAGGTCCATTCGTGATAATTCAGAAATCGGTTACCTAGCCGTATGAAGGGAGAGTGGTGTATCAACCACTATACATTATATATTGTTCCGCATAGTCTCAAATGTATCAAACAGACTTATACTGTACCAGCATTTCGTGTGCTAATTCAAAACGGTGTTATAATTTGATTATAATTTAATATAATATATATTGTCAAATTAGGTAATTTTCAATGACACATTATTATCGTGTTGAATATCACCAAAATACTATGCACTGTCTGAAAAAAATTAAGCACCCCCTCCCTCCCTAAACAATACTCTTGGAAAGTACACCTATCCACCTATCACATGAATTATTATACCACACATATTGCATAGGTAATATTATAATATAAATGGCACGACTTATAGCAGCTACGACAATGTTGATAAATGCTCAGTATTGAGTCCAGATAAAAAAAAACATTTTAATAAGATATTGTATTACTCTAAAAATAATATGATGATAATATTTTGTAAATAGTATCTAGATAAAGATACGTGTTTTGTGCGTAGATGTACGCTTACATGCATGTAACTTTTGTAAATTGTATTATTTGTTTTATAGATATGTGTAAAAAGATCAAACTAGTTGTATTGTAAATCACGCCCTTTATTCTTTAAATTCCTGAAAACAATACAAGTATTCCCAAACGTACCTAATATTAATAAATAACATATACACCTGGTAGTAAAACAATAATACCTAAATAACAATTTATATATCGATGTGTTAAATCGCATTGGTACCTATAGTATATTATAATATTAAGTATAAACGATTACGGTAAGTATATCGTTATCAGCTACATGACAACATATAATAAATTATCTCGACACGAAAGGGATGTACATAAAATACGATATACGTGTATTAATGGCTAATGCACTTATTATGACTTGAATACGTGTATAATATATAATTAAAATTATTTCGTTTGAAATAGGTACTGAAACCTTGACACACATCTCGTAAAGCAGCGCGACCGGTCGTCTGTTCCTCTCGGCAGACGTATATAATGATCACATAATAATATTATATTGTATGATTTAATTATTATATTATTTTGCTCGCGAGTCGAGCGTTTGTCATTTTGTCGCCACGCGGCGGCTGTCACGACTCGCGAGTGGTATGGGTTACCTATACTATTGTATAATAGTCGTTCGGACGCATCAATCGTCAGTGGCAGACGGCGAGATTTTTTTTATGTCGGACGACTTCCTAAGGTTTCCTCGATACCATTCGATTTTCAATGACCCGTAAGATTGCGTTCCGTCGTCGATCGATATAATAATATAATGTTATACCTAAACAATTACGTCGTATCATACATTATATATGTACCTATTCTATTGTGACGCAACAGTCTACCATTACAACATTAAAGGATAACAATTTGGAGGGGTGTTAGCTTAAACTTGATCGGTATATATTACCACACTCCAAATGTCTCCAACATTTTTTCTTCTTTTTAATGGTGTAGCTCGAATGTCCTCCTACATCAGATATAAGTGTCACGTTTTCAATCAAAAAACTACCGATTGCATACAATGAATAATCAAAACAGTTATAATATATTTTAGTTTTCCATAGGTTTTTCGTAGGTAACCTACTTTTTAATTAAAGATGGTGATCGTATAACACTGTAGAATACATCGATCGGCATAATACATATCAATCGCGGTTTCAATATAATACATATAGCCATATAGGACCCATATAAGGATATATTGGTAATTCGAGTAGGTACCTACCTATACCATAGGTACTGAAATAAAAAGACATAATATTCAGTAGATACCTATATCATACGCATGCTATTAGTTTGAGAGGCGATGCGTGTGTATATTATGTAGGTACCGATACCGATACCGATACCTACTTTTTAGGGAGCTTGTTTTTAGGGTAGGATGGGGTGTTTGGAAGAGCCATTTACGAATCATATTTTGCGGCGTACCTATACAATACGTTATTATGTAAATAAATATTATATTATATTAACTCGCAGCGGTATGCTGCAGCAGCAGTGATTTTACACGGTTATTATTGCGCATTTACGTAGGTAGTGCGCGTGGTTAAAATCACCAATAATATATTATGATGTCGGACGTCTTTATAATATGATCACTATTGGTTGTCCGCGCCGCGGAGGTGTACCTTAACGTCATTATGGCGTTGACAAAATAGATAATACAACGTTGGGCTGGTTTACGAGTGTATAACATTATAATATGTTCTACAGATTTCACGGTTCGTTTGTTTGTTATTTATTATTTTTTGTCTAATCCATTAAACCCGCATTCGTCGGAAGCGCGTCAGTTGTAACTGATATATATATTTATGTATACATGCTATTTTACGAACAATATAAATATTAATGAACACACGTTTCGTTACCGATTGCCGACCGTCGTATTGCCGTGAAAATACTTAAATTACTCCTATTGTCTATGAGTTATTGCGCGTCGTAAACTAATTACGACAATATTCGCGCCATTTAACCTAGGTACACACTGCGTGTAATGTTTACAACTGCACGACACGTTTCGAACTGTGCAACGCGCGGGTTTAGAGTAGGTAGTATAGAGCCTAATTGTATGATATTAACTGTTATCTTATACGTTTTGGGCCCAGATTATTTCAAAAAATGCTTTAAATAAAAAAAAACCAAAAATACATTTTCAATGCAATAATAAACTTAAAACATTATCGAAATGCAAGTGACAGAAAAACGATGGTTTAACTTTCAGAATTTGTAACACTTCTTTAGCTTAACTTAACTAAAAATATAATACAAAATCAAAATACCAAACTTATAAGTATATATAATACTCGCACGAAAAATAAACATCATGGTAGGTTTACTCTAAATAAAGGCGATCGCGATATAAGTCCAACTGACATCATTTAGTTGTTATTTTTTTGAGTCCCAGTATGACACCTGCAAATCTGATAATCACTATATAGATATAGTTAAAGACATTCATAAATAGAACGATGAACATTTGATACGTATAAAAATACCTACTTAAAAACTATCAAAGCATGTGTGTATTATGAAAACCATATTTCTTGATATATGTATATTATAATACTTTAGATTTCTCAATTTACACTTAAATCTCGTGTTATATTATAGCCTTATAGGTATTAATATTTAATATGCACCAAAAGTTTATACAATGACATGAAATTGCTCAAAAAAAAAAAAAAAAAACAAGGATCACAAAGTCAAAAATATAAGTTTCACCTTATATCTGTTATACATTAAAGGAATCATGTACTTGGAATGCATTGTCTTACAACACCCGTCTAAATTGAATTGAAAAAAATTTTATTAACTTATTATATAGGTACTATAATAGAATACAATTGAAGTAACATTTTCCTTGTCACACATTTGCGATTGCAGAGATTATATTATAGCAATGGGTACCTACTCAATATCTTTTTTTTTAATTTTCAGTACACAAATTAAATGGACCTAATAATTATGATAAGTAAGACATGAAATGTTTAAAATTAATATTATATAGCCTAGCTAAGATGAGATCTGGAAACTAATGTTTTCGTATTTTTTTTTCTTGGTATGGTGCCATTCGGATGCATTTCACTTATGGTACCTTTATTACCTAATATATTATATTATTTTCATAAATCCTCACGAGAAATAATTTGTCCAATCTGCTTCGCTTTATAATACATAATAAAATAAATATATTCAATAATTAAATCGTATGGGGTGTATAGGACATGGTAACATACACACCGCATGCGCCAAATATGCACGTGTAGTGCAGTGTAAAGTTGCAGCGTGTTTCGGGTCATCGCGCGTACACAAAATCAAGGTTTGCCGTCTTTCAGGTCATAAAAATCAAGGGGACAAAGAAATAATAATAATAACTGCTCTGGGGCAACGCAGTACGTCAACCGCGTCAGTCCGACGACCCTGTAAATACAAGTTATATTGGAAATTAATGCAAATTGATGAGATTCTAGTCGATGATAATGATTGATTTGGCCGCGCGAAACAATTATTATATTTACTAAAACTACGTTGTGTAACAATTTTACTATTTTTTTTTTTTGTTCTCTCCCGTTTAATTCAATAAACGTAGTCGTCACGTAAACCACGACCCAACGCGTGCCCCGACAAGTTCGTCCTCCCGATGAATTTCAATAATTCGATCTCGGTAGCGGTAACGGATATCCGAAGACAACGGTTTTACGGTTATTTTCCGAAAACCCGCTGCTAATGTATTGTACATAAAAAAAAAAAGTACTAATATATTATTATACACTAATCGTTGTCACTCCCTTGGCAAAAGACTGCCTCACCTCAAAAATCATATTGTATGTATAGTAAAGGTTTAAGTAATTTTGAGAGAAACATATGTACAATTACTAGACAAAATCGGTTTTTAAAATTTGGCGGTAATATTTAATTTTTAACCACAAAAATCAATAAAAATATAAAATTATACTATAATAATATTCAATATGCTGACACAGTATAATATAATGTACCTATACAATGGCTGGTGTAACGAAAACGTCGGTTGGTCCTGGAATTCTGGTGGAAACCTGTAGCGTTTTGTAGATTTAAAAATGATTGCCATCGACGGGCTGTAGCAGTGGAGTAGCTGTGGGGTGGATTCCCCTATTTAGATTTTTAATTGGTGATGTTTCACGATTATATATAAGCTTATAAAGATAATAAAATAATAAAGTATTTAAATAGCCCCCCCCCCTTAATGAGCTCCAGTTACGCTATAATGCGCCATAGACGTAACTCAAAGGCGTAACTCTTATTTTGCAGAGTTGTGGTAGCCTCGTAGGGCAAGCTGTTCGATTGCGTGTTAAGAATAAACGCGCAGAACTATACGATATACCGCTGCGGACGCCTTGAAAACCATAATTTCGATCATCTATCATAATGATATCATGATTATGTTGTAAAGGCACAACAACGCGCGACCGGGAAGCGTGTACATGGGTAGGTATATATAGTGTGCCGTGTGCAGCGGTACAGAAAAAAAGTAGGTAATCGTTCACACGTGATATAAATTATAATATACGCGATATACGCGAGTATAGTGCTCCTAACCTGATAGTGTATAGTGCGTATAACATTCTAATAAAATATCGGCTCTCACGGACGACCACTATTCATTATTATTATTTTTATTATTATTATTTTCCTCTCGAGACCTGCAGCTGCTATATCATATTATATTATATACACTACGAGTAAAAATAACGCAATGACCCAGGCAGAGCGCTTTGGAATAAAATTCGTGACTTTATAATATAATATATAATATATATACACACACCGTCTAATATCAGTCGGCAATATTACACGGGTAGTATATTATATATTATTTTTTTGTACATACCACACATATTATTGTACGTGTGCACGTCATGAGGCATGTACATAAAATAATAATAATAATAATATATAATATAGGTACACGTGACGGTGGACCAGCAGACGCACTTGCAAGGTAGGTATACCTAAGGGGTCAAGTGCACGCGCAGCGTAACATATTATATTATATTCTGGTCCGTCCGCCGGTACTAATTATTATTAAACGTCAATAATGCGTTTCAATTATGCCTATTGGCTATATTTATTATATTATTATTATATTATACGGGGCGTTTCGGAAAATAATATTTTCGTCCCCGTCTTTCGAGGTTTTGCAGCGCGAACCTTTAAGAGCTTTGAACGTCACGTCATCTACAGGTACCTGCCTAATGCCTATATAAATATTAATTTTTTTATGTCTGGTGTGATAATTTTTTTCCGGTTATCTATTATACATATGAGAATGACCCGATCGTCGAGTTAGATGAAGTTATACTCACCGATAGCAATGTTGGGTCTAAATAGTAATGCCTATACTGCAGTTACTTCAGCTTATTTTTTTGATTTTCTCTCGCGCTTCTATATTATAATAATAAAGTGAAAGGAAAAATCATGAGAAAACACTTCAATAAGTTCAATAAACGACACCCACTGTTTTCTTTTGAATTATTTGTTTTTATAGTAGATATTGGTATTTTTGTTTTAATTTAAAAAGTATCGATGTTATAGTTATACACTTAAATCTCTCTGGAGTTATTTCGTATACAGCTATTTAAAAATGTATAGGGTTACATTTTGAACAAAAATATCGAGCGTTCAAAGGGTTTTTTTTCGTTTTTCGAATTTTAAACAGAGTTTTTATTCGGGTTGTTTTTTCTATATAATACGTGTATATTTAATATTAAAACAACAGCGTGACTTTTTCACTTCAATATTTTTAAAAAAATTAATACTATTTGTTTGAGATTCGAAATTATTACAAAATGTGTTATACTGTTTAGCCAATTGATCGAGACAATTTATGTTAATATAATATTTAAAGTCAAATTACGCACGATATGATTAAAGTTAAATATTCAAGAAAAACTCATATGTTTAGGCGGGCGAGACACTTTTCGACCAAAAAAATAAAGTGTGGCGCAACCATTTTCCAATTTCCGAAGATCATTATATTATATAAGTTATTATTATAGGCTTTAATAATTTTCTATTTATATAACATTAATATTGTATATTATATTTAACTTTTTTTTTGGTCGAAAAGTGAATCGACCGAAAAGGGAAGGCTACGTTTTTGGTCGAAAACGGCCATGTCCGTTTAGGTACCTATACACTTCAGTTTTGCAGAAGGCGGATAGAGGAATATCGTACCCAATACAAGACGTGTATGTGTATATATAGGAACTTCGGGATGTGCCATCCTCTGTATAAATTATTATCTATAATAGCCGCAAGTCCTAAATTCGATAGCCTTGCAGTGTGCGGTATTGTAACGTGGTACTTCATAGTTCGTGTCCGGTTTCAATATCGCGTTTTTGACGTTCCTCCGTCGTAGGTTTCAAAGACGAATAAAAAATTAAAACCGTATCGAACACAAAAAGGCACCTCCGTACGAGTTAAGACCTGATCGGCACTGGTGCCCGACGAGTTCTGCAGTTTAATAATTATATCATTATATTATTTTCTTTAATTTTTGACTAGGTCACACAACATAATAATACATAATAATAATAATAACAATCGCGTGTTGGACCTCGACGTGGTCAGAATCTCTGAGTCGTATACTCGTGGCCCGAAGCCTATAGTGAAACATTTAAAATTTAAACAATATCAACTTGGTGCTCGAATTGGAAAAAACTGAAAAGTAGAACTCAATTAATGGTTTGAAAAATGCGTGTAAAAACTATTTAACTCGAACCCTTTTATGGGAGAGGGGGCCAGGGGGGCACTATAATATGTACATAGTAAAAAACTGTCTTGCTTGTCATTTACGATATTAACCTGCAGAGGAATCTAGACGAAACCCTAAACTCTTGATGCGGCAGCTGCACTACAATAGTCATATATTTGATTTCGATTTTACTATTGTCTTAACGCTCAACGTCGAAATCTGATCTCGCGAAATCGTTATTTGTATTGTTATTATGTACGAAGTAGAGCTGTACACTCGAAAACTGCTTCAGGCGTTACCTAATATATGATTCGTCGATACATTTCGAGTTCCATCTAATATTTCACTTTTCATGATTGTATTCATCATAATCATAATATATATACAGGTATTTTCGGTGTTTAAACTAAAAACTTAAAACAAGTAGTATGATAAAGGAAATATTTAAATTCTGTAAATTCATATTATGGACGTATTTTTCAACTTAAGTAATAACAAAAAAATAACATAATATTGGTCCCATTATTAGGTATAGTATTTGAAAATAACCAAAAATCGAAACAAATTATATTATTAAAATATATTGTATAATAATATATCAGACAGACGACTATACCTATTATTATCTTCCTATTTATTTTATTTTTATTAAGCATCACATGATATATAATATGTTGTTATTAGCTAACATTATGAGAATTACATTTAATCAACATTATAATATTATGTACCTATATAATAAATTTAAAATTGTTTGTAATGAAAGTAGATGATTATTCTTGTGACATTTGAATCAATATTAATTTTTAATTGTAAAATGTTTACCGAAGGTGCGATAATGTATTATATAACAGTGATTTTTTTTTTATTGCACGTTCCTATTGTGTATAATGGAGGTTTCTTCTTTTTCATCGGGTATCTATGAGAGATCCTCGTGTGACGAATTTTGAACTTGTTTTCTTTACGGTTTAAACTATTGTGTTTTGGTAGTTTTGGCTGGGAGTTCAAAATGTGTGATTTTATTTCTCTCAATATAAATTTATATTTTCATATTATTATATTTAAATAAATATTGTAGAAAAGAATTTAAAAACGCAAAATCTGAAGGTTTGCATGGATAAAATAAGCCATAGATGTAGAATATAATATATTCTTATCCTTTACACTATATAGGTATAGGAACCTATAACGTTTCGTTCTTATCCTAAGATACTATTCGTAAAACGATTGATGTATATATAGACGAGCGTATTATTACTACAAACATTAAAGCAATGATAAATCATTGCATTCGAAATCAGATGTGAGCCGAATTCAGTTAATACATTTTTATGATGTAATATAATATTATTTAGTTCTATACAAGTAATTTTTAGGTAAAAATTTAAGTGCACATAAAAATATGAACGCGTAGAGATTTTTAAAATTTACTGAATATTTTTATGGTATGAGTATAATATTATATGACTATATAAGGGAATACCTTCTATATATTCAAATTTCAAGTCTATTTGAGAATGTAATAGTATAATTTCCTCATATTATAATGAATTACTGTACTCAATATATTACGTTGAGGCACGATCAATCTTAAGGTAACCAAACTTCACGTACCTACTATTTTTTTTACCTATTTAAATTTTTTGAAAATATGTAATAATACATAACAATATATAACATTGACGGAGACCTCCAATAGAACAGTATATAGGTACTGCACGCGTAAAAAACTGGTAGCTAATATTTAACTATAAGGTACAGAGAGTTTGATAGTATAATAATAGGTTTCGTAGTTGTATTATAATAATATGGTATATTATGTAATGCTTATGCGTATATAATCGAACTATCCAGAGCGATAATAACCGTTTATTAAACGCTATATCTAAGAATTCTGAACCAAATTTTCATTAAGTCACTGAAAATGCCAATAACTCTAAATAATATAATTATAATTATACCATCAACTCTTCAAAATTTGTACGTACTTTATTTAACGACGGTGCTATAAGACAACAATCGTGTGAAAACTTTTACAGTTATGTATATAGATTAGGTATTAAGGAGATCGGTAGCGGACAGTTTTAAAGGAGTTCAAAATAGGAAATTTTCATATTGCACGCATGCGGGTCTTGTAAATGTGTGCTTAGTAAGTAATATTTAGTGTATATTATGACTGTGTGTAAAAAAATAGCTGAGCGCTCCCACACGCACATGTACAAGTCACCACCTCGGCGATGTTCGCGTGAACGATAAACAATGTATACTCAATTGTATGTACTTTTGTTCCATCTTACCGATTGACCTAAAATTTTGAGATAATATTTCAGAAAACTATTTAGAATTATCGTTATAATGTCTACTCGAGATCGGTCACTCCACATTTTAAGACTTTCTGATTTAAATTCCAAATAATCATCGTTTGAAAATTCTGAAAATTCAAAATATTCAAAGTAAATTTATAGTTATTAAAGGGTGCGATTGGGAATAGTGAAATGGCCAATCTCAAGTAGACATATAATAGCAAGTCCAAATCAATTTCAAAAACTATTATCGCATTACTAGGTCGATCTGTATGACGGAAGAAAAATTAGTATGTTTTGGCTAAAATAACTGTCCGCCACGGATCCCCTTAAAATAAACCACTACAAGCGCTCTTTTCTCGGCATAGATCACGTCATACTTCATATACTATGTTTTTCTTCTACATGGCAATAAATTGAATAAGCGTATCTGCCTACTTTAACGTTGATTTTTGCGATATTAAAATTGTTTTATAGTTTCATACTTACTTCGAATAAACACTGATCAGCTGTTCTATATGTTATTACAATGTTAAACAAACTATATGCAGTCATAATATAATAGGTACGTAATATTATGATTTTTGACGTACTGATTCTGACTCCAAAATTGTAATGGTTGAACATTTTTTCGGATAATAATAGATTTGTGATAATCACGAATTCTGTAGGTATACTAACGAGCGAAATAAACGTCTCGGTAATGTATTATAGGAATCATAAAAAAAAAGCTATAACCTTTAAATGGAAATGTTCAACAAAAATTAATTGGCTATAAAAAAAATAATATCATGTGTGGTAAAAATGTTAATTAAATAACAAGATATTATTCACACCACACAGTAGACTCAGTATATAATTGAGTTGGTGGCTAAAGCAAATTAATAAGATCATAAATTACGTCCAACATACAAACGAGATCGAATCTCTATGGATAACATAAAACTGTTCAATATATTATTATTATATTGTGTAGTAAAGAAATTCGTACTTAAATATTATAAAAATCAACTTGGCGTATTAATAATGTTTCCATTAAAACCCGATATGCAGTGGAATACATTATACGTTTGAGATTTTATCTACATAATTATCTAGATAAAAATGTATTTTAATAAAAAAAATTATGCAAATTATTAAAAGCACTCACACTCGTTTATCTAAATATAGATATCTGAATTATGTATTTTATGAACAGTTCTCTACTCGATACGACTATATATATTACCATTGGAAATTATTGAAATTGATTCAAACGAATTTTCATTGGATTAGAGTTTTTGCGTCGACCAACTCTAAACTTACAGCTAACTTTGCTGTTTATACTATTGTAATCGTCCATCAAAAACGATATTCTGCCTACTAATCCTTTAAAAAAAATATCGGTAAACAAAATCCTGTAAAAAAATTTCGATAAATAAAATTCCAGTAATGGGTACGCAAATACTATTATTTTTTAATTATAATTTAAAATACCAAAATACACTGTTAATTAAAACAAATTATAAACTATCACTTAACTAGTGTTTTACTTTGTTTAAATACCTTTATATATATAAAAAAATAAACATAATCACAATCTATAAAAAACTAGACAATTTATTTGAATTTTTTAAATTATTAAATTATTAATCTTTTTATTCCATATTTGTCGATGGACTTTTATCGATGAACTTATCAAATACATTATATACCCACTTAAAAAATACATTAATTCTGTGAAGCGCGTACTTGAAATCTCAAACCCCAGCAGATGTGTGAAATTATGATTATCCAAAAACGATTTGGAGTGCATTACAAAATTTGATCTTAATATAAAAATGTTGTCTGGCGATGAAACGCAATTGAAATAATAGTTGCACGACAGCATTAAACGGTCATTAATAAGTGTGGGCCGTGCGGCTGCAGAATGCTATGGCTGCCGATGATGTAAACCCGATTAGGTTTTAATGAATGTTTGCGTTAAAAATGTACAAAGAACGTCCGATTCCATTGTGCACTGGTTGCCGCTGGACAAATCTTATATTTGAATCGTTTCCGAGACAAGGCTATACACAATATGTCTGTACAGAGGGCTCTAAAACACGCGTATTTTTATTTGTTCTCTATTATCGCGACCGGCCGCATTGACGTGCGAGTGAATTCTTTCGGCGGCACGAAATGAAAATATCTCGGACGGATTGACTTTGGAATACTTCTCTGTATATTGTTTCGTCCTAAATGTCCTTTAGGTCTGATTTAATGACAAGGACGGCCTTGTCTGCACGTTGTTCGGCACACTCGAATGTGCTCGATACACTGACACTGCAATATACTAGTCTTATACTTTTGGCACCACGGGAATCGATCGAACGTGCGCGTTAATGTTTTAAATCGATATTAACCCCATCAATTACGATATTATACCTAATATAATATAAGATTGCTCTGCGAATAGTATAAATGAAAAAAAAAAAGAAACATTTCATTGGTTTTTTTTTTCGTGTGCTAGCAATACCCTAAACTAATTTGACCTATAGACACGCTGCCCCATTTATAACGCGCATATACGTCAAAGCTTTGCACTGTAGTTGATCAATAAAATATAAACAATAAATCGAAATGTCACGGGACTCCATGATAATATTATTAAACGAGTAGAAGTAGGTTTATCAATATCATTCATATCATAACAACGATTAACGACGCCAAGTATAGTCAAGGGGTTAACGTTCGTACAATTGTATTCGATAGCTATGGTGGTAATGAGGTATATAGGTATACGTTTTGATTGGCTTTACAAGAATAAGGTGAAATTATAACCTATAAGTTTGAGAAATCGAAACGTATTGAACTTTTTTTTGAAACGTGTAACATAAATTTAGATTTAAATGCATTTCGAGACGAAACATAAAATAATAGAATAGGACACATAATTATTATTGACTGTTATTAGAGCTCTTGTAAAATTGTAAAAAATGCACTATTAGTTGTACAATTTTTAGTACTAAACAAGTTTATACTATGTGACTTTTTTCTAGGGTATTCGGAACTGAAACAAAATATATATTATACATAGCCGAATAACGATACAAATTTAAGTATAAAATCAAAAATTGTGTCTACAAAATATTTACCTATAGTTGATCGAATCTTGGACAATTTTATATGGTTTGCTGATAATACAATATAGTGTATACATTTTTCAATTGAATATCGGTTTTATTGTATCTAATAATTATTAATTATTATTAACCTGATATTATTGGATATACGAAACTTTTCAAAGCGAAAATCATGATGTGCGTGGACGGGCTTGGCCTGTCTGGTGCCTAATATATGAATTATATTATATCAGTAATCGTTGTAATAATAATAATATGCACAATATATCTACAAAATCTAAAATCAAATCTCCTGCACTCGAAAACCGCTGACATTGAAACCGTGATCGGCGGGTCCCCCCTACTCACGACAAAAGGAAACTTTTTTCCTCGAGGCCGACGCCGAAAGTTATTACATTACATTATACATCATCGTATCATATATACACTATTATAGGACGCGTGAAACGTATATTATAATAATATTGTGTACTCCAGCTATCACGAGCGCCCCGCGAGGCTATTGATTCGGTATGATATTTATATTGCAATATTATAATATTCTATACGCCTATACAATACGTCATTTCAATAACATAGCTCTGGATCATAAATCGTCCGGGAACTGCTGAACTTCAGTGTGTATGTGTGTGCAAACAATGTATGACACGTCGTGTTTATTTATATTATTATTATATTATGCTGTTTACCCGCGTTATTATCATTAGTTATAACTATTATAACTATACTGTCACAAGCACTGTGAATCGAGAGATCGTATAATATATTGTAATATGTATATTTATTATGAATATGTCTGTATAGGTACCTACGTTGTTTTCGTCGATGAATAGACTCACGACCCGCGTGTCAAGACCACCGCAGGTATGTGCTCAAAAAAAAAATAAAATAATATTTAAAAAAAAACGTTTCCAATGATGTAACGACGGATCGATAAAAGAGTAAATAATAAATATTCCTGTATAATAGGTACACGCGTTTGATTTTCTTTACGCATTGCTACGATATCTACGTATCTACTGGTCTACGTGTCACTCGGTAAAAATTTTTTATTATATTATAATGATAAGTCTATATCATTACTGTCGTCTATCGGTATTATTATTTATTATCACACCCGTAACGCAAATCACAAAGTCGGATTATTAGAGTTACGAGCAAATTCGTGCACCAAAGGCCGAAGTCTCCTTCGATAATAATATAATTACGACATATTTATTAAAATGTTAATAAAACGTATACGACTACGGCATTGGATGTATACCAATCATGTTCATAAATCACGCGTTGCCGTGTGGGTACCCATAGCATGATGGCTCAAAGTGAATAATGATATTATGTAAATATTGTAAAAAGCTTCAAGATGATCAAATCGGAACGAACAGCGTGCAAACGCGTATAAATAATAACGATTCGCTTTCGTCGTGATATTATTTCATCGTCAAAAAATGTATGCGATACGTATATGCGAATTCCGCTAGCCCCTGCAGGCGTATATTGAGTATAATTAAATTAACTGCATAAAGATCCACGTTAAACAAACACCCGCATGTACGAACATAATGATTAAGTTTTTTTTTCGTAGAGCTATTTGTTACAACAATATTTTCGCCGTTCTATTAGTTTTATTGTAGGCGTGTACGATAAAAAAAAAATAAAAAATCTCCTCTAATATAGGTAACTCACCTATGTCCTGCCTATATGTAATATTATGTTGCACGTCTTATCAGAATATTTTATTATAATACTTTATTCAATTATTACATGCGATAAATAATAATGGAAACGTATAGTTTATTAGCAACGTTTTTTCAGCCCGGCTCGACATTCGTCTGTAATCACATTATCTCCATACTTAATTGACCGTTGCAAATCCATGGTATAATAGCGGCTCACGGCTGGTATATCTACATATTATGAGCAAACGTGCAGTACTGCAGTAGGGAATGTTTCATTATATTTAACAACGACAATAATAAGAGACCGCCTGATATTATACAAAACATAGGTAGTTGTTGCATAATAGGTATTTGTATTATTTTTTGGTTTCGACGGTTTGCGTAAACCGTGCGTGTAATAACTGTTGAAAAAAAACTGTCAACTTATAGGAAATTGACATCCCAAGGTTCACGTCAGATGCACACCAATCGATATTTTTACAATTTCAAAACAATGTGTAAGAACTGTTCTGTCGTAACTATAGCTACACGATTTATGTAATTATTACAAAGGTGGTCATTGCCATTAACACTATAGTTAAAATGTAAATTTTTTTTTAAGTTAACTATTAATACATAAACTTATAATATCTTTACTAGTCAGTAGTCAACGTATCCAATGTGAGTATTATAAATGTTAATATTTGCCGTTCAAATAAAAATAAAAATACGCTAAGTTAAAATTATGTTGATACAATATGTCATATTAATATCTATTTAAAAATAATTATTAACTATTTTTTTATTTTTTTACTTTTTTTTTTTGATCACGCTATTATAAAAAGATTAAATAAAAATAAACAAATAAAATATATTCCTTGATTTAAAAATTGATACAGAATATGTATAATCAAAGCAGAATGCATTTTTAAATAAAAGCGTTTGGTTATTATTTAAAAAATTCAAAAGTTGTGCAATCACCCAAGCTGGTTGTAATTAAAAAAAAAGTAACGAAGTTATTTAACTTTAATTAACAAAGTTATGTCGGTATATTTTCACCATATTAACTTTAAACTTTTCGAGTCAAACATCATATTGTTTATTGACCATTGAGTTATAATGGGTTCACTGTCCTTAGCATTGAGTGTTGACCATTAAATAAACTAAGTCAATTTTTCTACTTTTGGAGTGATTAAGACGTGCGTATACCTACAACATAATTCCAGGCGTTTATTGTAGGTAGGTACACGACTCCTGCACGACATACCGACGACTGTAGATAACTTTTTATATTTAGGTACGTCCCGTTACATAAAACAGGTGGGTGCGTATCGGTATTATGGTAGAAAATAAATTGTATAAATAATATTAAAATAATGTATATTTTTTTGTTTTGTAAATATTCGCACGCGCCTATAATAATTAATGTTATTTTTACCTCTATAATATATAATATAATTATGTAAGTACCATTTAATTTGTGAGGCTGTTATTAATATTTTATAATGGCTATAGGTACCCTACAACGTTGCACTCGCTCATTGAAAATAATTTTGTCAATGAGCTGTCAACGAAACTAATGGCTTGTATAGTTGTGTACTTCCTAAGATTACAATATTTAGAATGAAAAACACGAACAGACACTAATATCATATGCGCACAGCTTTGAAATGAAAATAATGTACTCTGAAAATTCGACTCAAGGATACTATTACTATATCACTATATAAAGGTATCTACAATTAAAACTGTCTAAAAAAAGAATTATATTATTGTTATAGTGTTTATAAAAAGACATAAAAATGGTCGGTACATTCTACAACTACGGTGATATGCTAAATCTAAAATAATACCACCATAAAGTAGACAAGCCCACTGTCCACATAAAAAGGTTCTTTGTTTTTGTTTGTATTTGTCGTACAAACTACAGTTAACAGTGTTATTGTTTCATTTTTCGTACAGCGACCGCTGGATCTCACAATACGCATACCCAATATTGCCATCTAGAAAAATAGGTTCAATCGATAGTTATTTACATAAAATGACACGCAATAGCTAAAAACCTGAAACCACTGTAGTGTCCAATTATATTATACTTGTAAAGTCCAAAACACTGCAGGGTCCGGTCTCGACCTACGCACTAAATAATAAACATCGCAGTAATAATAATAACGAATTCTATGATCGCTAATCGTAATGCACTTCAGTCTGCAACTCGAAGTAGTTCACAGTCAATGATGTTAGTCTCTCGGATATTAATTTG
The DNA here is from genome assembly GCA_027563435.1 of Nasonovia ribisnigri. Classification (NCBI taxonomy): domain Eukaryota; kingdom Metazoa; phylum Arthropoda; class Insecta; order Hemiptera; family Aphididae; genus Nasonovia; species Nasonovia ribisnigri. Next base: position 313,389 of record JANEHU010000580.1, read on the forward strand.
AGATACTCGGTTCTGGTTGAAAAATATACTAGATATCAATTTATACTTAAAATACGAGACACGACGTCCTATTTTACGTATTATAATATATTAAATTATAATATACAATAAAAGATTTATTCAAGAAAATGTTATAGGTATAGGCTACTGCGAAGGTGGGCAAAAGTTGTGATAAAAATATTTAACCCGAGTCAGGTTACCTAACAAGTAATAAATATTAAATACCCAATAAAATTAACTCGCTAAGTTTAAAATAAATATGGACAAATACAAATATATTATCAGTATCTACTTTTATGGTAAATTAGTACGTGGTTCACATAAAGAGTGATTATGTTCTTTCTAATCTCTTAAATTACAATAACTAATTGTATTGAACTTTTATCATACACCGGCTGGAACGTATATACCTATATTGGCTATATTATTAGTTTATAAGATTAGTAAATTATCCACAATACCTAACAACAAATACCTAATAATTTATTTAAAAAATATTAATTTTTTATACTAAATTTGACAAAAACTTATAGTAATATTAAAACAATACAATTTATATTACGTTTATAAAAAATATTTTGACGAGTAAAACATTGAATCTAAAATAATATCGTACATTGAAATCACTAAGTTTATAAAATAGAATAATATGAAATAATGAGATACAAATATACAATACAAATTGTACTAGGCATAATTTATTACAAAAACATATAATAGCTTAAATCACTAATCAGTATAATAAATACCTATATATGCCTATCTATATTATATAATAATATTATTTTATCGTGAAACTTAAATGAAATCTTAATATTATTAAAAGTAGCATTATTAGATTATTTTTAATTAAAACATTGTATTTTTGTATACAATTTAATGTAATTAATTAAAACCAAAAATATTAAAAACAATTTAAATTTAAACTTGATACATTATTTTTAAGTTATTTCAACGATTAATTAAACTAGCTAAGTTCTTAAGTTGATTGGAAAATTAACTAGATAGTTAAGTTAAAAAGTTTGAAAAAAATTAACTTTTTTATTAGTCAATGCTTAAATACCACCATTGGGTCAGATAAGACTAAATGGTCATTTGTTTAAGGCATTTCAGCACTACGAACATTTAAATAGTATAGGTATACTCACTTTCAGTACCTATATGGTCTTGTCAGAATACAGAAAAATGTTCCATTACCAATTGCCTTACGTAATATATACGCCTCATAATATAATTTATGTCTATAAAATTTAACATTTGTATTAAATACCCCCCAACTAAAAAAAAAAAATTTAAATGTCCTACTCAAATTCAATTCTTTAAAAAATCATACGAGTAAAAATATTACTATGTATTGTATTAAATATATATAAACTGTATTAGGTACATTTTATTTAAAAAGAAACATTTTTTAGAAAACTTAAGCAATTCAAAATTTTAAATGTGTATTGTACCTATAATTAAATATGATTTTTTTTGTGTGAACATTGATAATGTCAAAAAGTGTTGAGGTTTTTGGAAATGTGTTTGTAGTTGTGTCACAAGGACCCACAAAATCCACCTGAAATTCAATGACTAATAAAAAAATGTATTTCTTAATATAAATTGTATAGCATAGCCAATATTTGAACAATAGTGTCTACATTGTGTTGGTTGTACTATGCTATGACTATATTGACAGACGAAAAACGGACGTAAAAAGTATACATTTTTATCAATAAATTTTCGCGAACAAATATCTGAGACAAATATCTCGCAAAAAAGTAAAAAAAGTGTAAAAAAAGGGTAAAAAAAAAAAAGCAAAAAAAGTGCAAAAAAATTTCTAATCCTTCGGGCCGGATTTGAACCAGCGACCTATGGATGTCTGTTGATTTTACCAGCTACAGTCCACCGCTCTACCAACTGAGCTACCGAAGGCCATGATAACATGCGTTGAATTCATGACATTTAAACGCGTTTCGGTCGGAGGTAAAACGCCAAAAACGGTAAGTCGCGCGCTATCTAGCAGCGACGCTCGACGGTCTTTAGTCCGACAGAATTCGACAGATGCCGCTAGACGTACCGAACCGCAGATACAACCAAGATAATTACCAATTGAGTTGATAAAAAACAACCAACGAATTCGTTAATTAACGAAATCTTAATTCGTAATGCGACCCTAATGCGATGATCATGTCACACGATTCGTGTATTACTTATTATTTGTTATCATATTATTGTTAAGATTATAACATTATGATTTAGTTTTAAGTATTTATTTATTTATAATTTTATTACAGTGTCCAACCAATATTTTAAAGAGCATAAACTTGTTTGAACATTTCCGATAATCAAGTACAGCAGCATAATATTATTACAATACCTATCTATATAGTAGTTTAATACAATTTCAGTTTTTTTTTCGTAATTTTATTTGTTGGTGAGTTCTGGAGTCCACTATACTCGCACAATTTTCAGTTTCAAATTTGTATTTCTATTTCTAATATTAAGGGAGAAGCAGAATACTTTTCTATAAATACCTATTGTTGTTTTGATTATAATCGTTTAAATAGGCTTTTTACGATCGGAATAACGAACCTCAAATCGATAAGTAGTGATAAACATCATTTTTTTAAATCATTATTCGATGATACGATGCATTTTAGCTCTTTTTTCAAATAAAATTAAAAATTTTAAATCATTTTTAAACTATTGTTCTAAATCGAATGTAATTTACAGTAAAGTTATAATCGATTTATTATTTTTTTTATTATTTTACATGATTGAAAAAAAACGCAAAAAATTGTCCTCCCCGGCGGGGAATCGAACCCCGGTCTCCCGCGTGACAGGCGGGGATACTTACCACTATACTACCGAGGACTCATGAAATCGATGAGCTTTTTTACGTTATTTCAAACCAATCTTGTGATGTCTTGACATTAATAATAATGCCTATAGTATTATTATCTGTATTGACTACGTTTACTTCTTAGTTTATACTTAGTAGATACCTACTTACTTTTTAAAAATCTTATATCGTTGTTTTTCGATGTTTAATTTCTCTACATTTCTAAATTAATATTAAATGTTATTACTTTTGTACAGGATTAAAGGTACCTAACTACTAACTAGGGTTTTTCGACACTGCGATTTTTTTTGTAAATTCTTAGAGCTTAAAATAACTCCGATAGTCTAATTTCATAAGTTAACAGTTAGGACAGTTAGTAATTAGGATATTACTTATTAGATGTTTAAATATATATTATTATATTATGTAATAACCGACGTTTGGTTACTACTTTCTATGTAGGTTACCAAAATTAGGTACCCAATGGATAAAAAGAATCATTTTTATCCATGGTTAATACGTCCTACCTACGGACTACCTCCCACACAGGTTATATAGATGGATAGTTTAATGGCAGACATCTGCATAATACTAGCTACCGTACAAATAATTATAATAAATTATAATAAGTACCCACCTATAAGTGGGCGACACACGATTCCGCAAAATATACCTTTTTACCTACCCGATTCCGCACATTTTCGTAATACAAAAGATTTTTTTTATTTAACCCAAATTTAACACGATTCCGCATAAAAATTGTTGCGACGTTGCCAGTTATGAGGAAAAATAATTATAATAATAATTAATAATATTAAATAAAACAAATAATTAAAAATAAATTATATAAAAAAATGTTTTTCAATTAGAATCTCGTGAATAATAATATATCATAATAATAATAAAATAAAAATAATTGTTATAGACAAATGTTTTTCAATTATCTCGTGAATAATAATAATAATAAAATAAAAATAATTGTTATAAAATTACTTATAAGTTACATGTAATAATTTTTATAATACAATCGGCAACGTCGCAAATTAGGTTTGTGCGGAATCGTGTGAATGAAAAGGTATATGGGGAATCGTGTAATGCGGAATCGTGAATCTCCGCTATAAGTACCTACCTAATCAACCTTAAATTCTAAATATTTGTATTATTATATGGTAGGTGTAGAATATTATATAGATAACTTTCTTAAAATTATAAAATGATTATCACTTTATTTAGGTACCTAGGTCATCGGACATCGCGTGTGTGTTTATCGTAAAAAAAAACTCGTCAAATTTAAAACAATTGGTGTACAATTGCTAGGTGTATTGTGTATTAATTTATTACCTATATAATAGCATACTGATATAGGCCATTTGTACGATACATAAACAGTCTATTCAGTAGGTTGTACAGTCCATACTCTATACACCTATAGTAAAATTTGTTAGTGGTTATAAATAAAATGAAAACAATGTTATCATTACTATAATGTTCTGTTCATTTAGCGACTTTAATTACCCAAGTCCTAGGTACCTATCAGGTTTGTTAGTAAGTACGAACTACGATGTTTAATCTATTTTTTTACCTATTAGAACGATGGCGTGACGTTAATATAGAACGAAATTATATTATTTTATCACTGTAAGTATAAATGTGTATGGTATTATGGGAATTAAGATGGTACACATTGTATAATATAGTATAAACTATAAATATAGGCGATAATAATTAAGTGACTCCGTTGTGGAATAGTCTGTACATTTTGTGCCTTAGAATCATAAAATATTCAATGCGTATACCAAGTGTATAATATTATATATTTTTAGTTATGTTCTGGTTATAGTTTTACGTCTTTTGCACTGATAGGTGATTACCGCATTACCTATATAACTATAATATGTGTTAATATATTACAATATCACATTGTTACTTATAGGTCCTGAACTAACCTATAGGCTATAACCGGGGCTATAACCTTAGTTTGTAGGTATATGGTCATTACTACCATACGTCCATACTCACATTGATAATAAATATTATAATATAATAGGTACTATACCTACCTATAATTTGTATAATATTATAGAAGACTATAGCAATTAATATACATTTAGTTATATAATAATTGAAATAGCCGAAAAATAAATAGGTAATGATTTGTTTTTTATTTAGTTATCGTTTTTATACTTTTCAATGTTATTAGCCATTCTCGGTTTTTTTTTATTCGAAGTTAGATGATTATATGTTTCGTCCGTTTTATATAATATACAGAGAAGTAAAATATAATTTTTTAAATATTGCAAGGATGACAAGGTTAAAATATTATCTGAAGTATGTTTAGTAGGGTACCTAACCTAACCGTTATATATAAACGCCTTGCATACACGGGTGCCTTAGCTACGGTTATTATTTAAGGGGCAACATTTAGGCAATTTCCTGTCTCAGTCTCCTGGACTCTATGTGTTATGTGTTATGTACTTATGTGTTATGGTTGTAAATGATTATTATAGTGTGAGTAAAATTCAATGCTGGTTACACTTTCATACGCACATGCTCTTGTCAATTCGATAACAATAAAAATTCACAATACGAATTTTACGACAATTCACTTATTGATTCGGCAACATTAAAGTTAGTTAACGTTGGCTTGTCTGATTTTTATTCTGAAAAAATATTTGAATTCAAAAATGTCTGTAAATCGGACGAAACACTTTCCCTTTTTAATTTTAATTATAAATTGAAAAAAATCATATTTTCAATTAAAGTTCACAATGATATAAGATTAAAATTTGTTCAAAGTGTTCCGTACTATCTATACGTAGACAATTTTCTGTTAAGTTTAAATTTTTTTTCTGAATCAAAACAAAATCGGACAACATAAACTAACTTTAATTTTGTCAAAACTTTAGATCTTTCGAGTTACATTTGTCGGGAGTAACGAGGCTCGTTAAAAGTACGTTTAGTAAATTTGAATGATCACCAACCTACAATCAAGGGTATTATTATAATATCGAATTAACCATATGAATATAGGAGTAGATAATTAATATAATAATTAGCCGTTTACAAAAATCATATATTACTCAACATTTTCTTTCGCAGTGTCGCTACTCGCTAAACATATATAATGTTTGAACACTAAAAATATAAATATCAACACTAAATATTTTTCAAAACTGTACTTCTGCAATTTTTCTACATTATACCTACATATAGTAATTACTTACTACTTATTAGTATTCATATAATATTCAAAGGAAACTACTTCCGTGTTTTTATATACTATAGTAGTATAGTACTATATAATGTATACCTACATTTATTAACGGCCAATGCAGTCGGGACCTTGTATTTATAATTTAAAATTAAAATGTCTAGATACGAATTTATACATGTTAGCCGTTAGTCGTTACCATTGTATAATATTGTATGAAAGCAGTTTTGATAGAAATGGATATCTATACAAAAATTATGGTTTTTTTTTTCTTAATAATATTCAAAAATATTTATTGTAGGGACTTGACATTTTTCACTATTGTCATTAATCGTTACCTACGTATATTATTTTTTCAAAGTGTTTATAGATTTTATAGACTAATTTTACCACAAACCTATTTACACTGTTGTACGGTAATTGATATATTCACTTATAAGTATAACAAGGATATTTTTTATAAAATATAATATATGCGATATTCTTATCAAAAGTTAGTTCAACATGCTGTACCTACTAATTACCTTTTCGCTTAAAGTATACAGGTAATAAAAACTTAAATTATAAAATATCCTTAAATATATAGAAGCTGGTACACCGTCAGAATTATTTTTCATACCTTAGCACTATAGATATAGTAAAGATTTATCATTGCATTCAAATTTTAACACATCAATTACAGTGACCTTACTCAATGACGAGGTATACATTTGAAACCTATTATAAAGCAAAGTGAATTTCACTTTTTATTTTAGTTTTAAGAATGGCTGACTCCCCCCTACCATAACCAACCAAAATACAAACTACATACATTTTGCTATTAAATTCACATTCAATATTGAAATTTGAAGCATTTTTTCTGATATTAAAATGGCTTTAAACAGCTAGTTTAAATACAAAAAGTATAAAAATAAAAAATACAAATCATTATAATAATATAACCATGATACACCGTTCCGCTCAGAATTCAATAAAAAGACTAATTACTACTATAAATATTAGATAATAATGTATTATGATATTTTAATTAAATATGATTATCAATGCTTATAATAGTTTTTAATACCTTTTTATAATTGGTCACATTACAGACAAATGACAATCGTAGACACTATCTATGTAATTACTAATTAGTAATTGCAAATTGGTAATATTTTGTGTTGGTGACACAATATGTAAATGTATTTAACATATAGTTATTAAATATATACTTATTAGTTATTAGTAATAACTTATTACTTATTACTTATTAATATGAGTCGTATACGCATGTAACATGTGTCGTCATCATTTATAGGTAGGTATACGGCCTATACCTGCCCCATAGTGTTTTTATAGCAATAAGCCTAACCGTCGTATAACAGTTTATACTTTTAAGTTTTTTTCCTGAATATGCGCTCCACAATACACTATATAGGAAGTCAGGAAGACTATATATTATACTATAATATGACTAAATTAATTTATTTAGAACTACCGTGTGTTTTATTGTAATATATATAATATATATTTTATATGACTAACGAATTTCATATAATAGATAGTGACTCACATTTCGTTATTATATACTGTTGAGTGTAGGTTAAATAATGAGATTTTTTTAATTACCATAATAATAGAATTAGTCTTCCAGTATAAAACGATAGATTATAATAAACTGTGATAAACAAATGGTTATTTTTTTTCTTCAGACGTTTATCCTTGATGATGAGCGTGATGACATATGAAAAACAATCCGGAGGTCGAATTTTCGACTCGCGCGTGCACCTATCTGCAGGAGACTTGAACAGAGAAATCTGCAGTCTTGAACAGTCTTCTAGGTCGCCGCTCAGGAATGCAATCATAATATAATTTGCTATATATCTACATATACCTAGTCCAGTGTGAATTTTTAACGTGTTCATAATATTGTTAGTTATTACTGTTTTACGCACATAGGTAACTATCATGTCGTATATATATATATGTATAGTATATAATAATAATATACGTTCGTTGTACCAGGTAAAATGCACATATACATATACAAATACATATACATAACGCGTAAGACCTTTCTCCGTCTCCGCAGTTGATGTACATAATAATATTATATAGCTGTGGCGGCGGCACGTACGTACTGTATATATATATATATATATATATAATATTATATTCGTTATAGGCCCCGATGGCACTCTGCTTTCTTCGAGGCGCGCGCATATCCAAAACTTCACTGTTATATATTATAATATAATATACCTATAGCAGGCACCTATGTAATATAATATAATATTATATTATATACACTGCAGCTCAAACGGTCGTGATGGAAGTCGAATTAAGTACCGTTTATCATAACATCGTACCTATTTATTATTATTATTATAACTATTCGGTCGGTCTGCCCGTCAGCTGTGTGTGGAGGGGTGGGGGGAATACGATTCGGATAAACTGGTCACTTGTCCCCCGCAGACCTCGCACGCACGTGTATAATATATATATATATGTATATAATATATTATGTGTAAAAAAAAATTTTAACGTGCAGACATCGCGATCGCTGCTACTTTATATATACTATATATATATACATACGATATACATATTATGTACGCACGACAGTGTTATAATGTTGAATTATACACTCGCGTACACATACAACGCTCGTATATTATATACCTATATGTTATACGGGCGAGCTTTCACTCTCCGACGAGCGCCGCCGCGGCCGTTTGTCGCAATCCGCGCCGTCGCCTGCCGCCGATTACTGCGCGCCGCGTGGCCCACGTCGTCCGTCGATTTTTCTCTCATAATATTAAAATATCGTATACATCACAACATTATAATAATATTATACACGAGCATATGTAGCTTATTCGACCGTGCATATAATTGTCTGCTCGCGTACATCGTGTCGGGATATTAATAATACGTTTTCGTTACAACCGCACGCGAAGAAGGCTGCGTAATAATATTCGATCGCATAACATTATATTATTATAACGATACAATATTGTACATATAACGACGTCACGCGATGAGTTCGTCGCAGGAGAGCGAAATCGGACCCGAAGAACAGACGACCGACAACGACGATAAACTGTCGCTGGAAAACCTCAACCTGGACGAACTCAAGACACTGGTCTCGATATGGTAAGACTGCAGTCTGACTGTACATAGCTGTATATAAATAATATGATATAATAAGAGCAGTATGCACGCTGCTGCAGCTATAATAAGTATATATATATCACTCGTAATATATAGGTATATACTGTGTAGTGCAGTGTTATATACGTATTGAGTATGTATATACGTGTTCAAAAGATTATATGGCACTATGCTGTATATTAATACGTAGTATAAAATTAGTATAAATACTCTTTGAAGCGTTGTGGAGGAGGTGCTTGGAAGGGCTAAACCCCTTCACAATCATATCAAAAACCATGTTCGTATATTATGCTGCAGTGCAGTCCAATCATCCCGGGTCTGCAGTCGGGTCACGCAGAGCTATACATGCTTCGTTTTATTTTCTTACCCCTCCCCCTCCCCCACCTCATCGTGTAAGTCCTATAGTAAAAAATTTTAATTTTTTCTACGAATATAATGTACCTATATTTATTATTTATCTACATCTAATATAAGTTTGAGGGAATAGTATATGCGTCTACCTAGTTTGTGTTTTAAAATTTTTCCCGCGGAAAAATGTGCAAACTTTATTATTATAATGCGTCACTATTCCCTTGCAACAATTTTTTCATCATAACCTTAGGTATTCATTATATCGTACGCGACCATTAATTAAAATAACGAATCACGCATATAATCAGTATGATACGACGTGTTTACCTTTAGAGATGGAAAAACTTTACAATTTCGATTAATATCTACACACGTATTATGACATATACGTAATAATAAATATCCTCATCGGTATAAAGCGCATTATATTATACAACTTTACGCAATAGCATATTATATTATTAATATGCACGTGAATATATAGGTAGGTATAAGTACCTACGGACAATTATTTTGTCACCAACCTTCACCCAACTACCGATGAACAATTGCGATATATATAGTTTGATACGCAAATGTATCTATGAAATATACGGTTCAAAATATAATATCTATTGTACATCAATTGTCATTTGTATTTATATAAATATATGGTACCTACCTGCGCTAACATTTAGTATTGCGTATTTGAGTTTTATAAATTAAACTTTTTAGCAACGAACAATATAGCGAGTACTGTATTATTGTTTGAACATTATTATGACATATGACATTCTCGAGCATGGTGGTGGCATATACCTATAATTTACAACAAATTGTATACTACAAAATTATAACCTCTCGGAAAAAAATGCACTTTACAATAATTCTCCATACCTACCTCACAATAATTATTATTGTGTATGACATGCTCACTATTATACACTTTTTTACTATAAAATACATTTTTTGGAATTGTTTAAGGTCATAATAGTGTTTTGTTTTATAATACTAGGACTCAGATAGACAATTTGTGCAATAAATGCACATTATAATTAACACTAGGACTTTTCCTTAATTGTATGATTCATAATATAGTGCGTGTATAAGTATATAGGCATTAGGCACCTTTTATGAAATATTTAAATGACATTGCACTCTAGTCTCTAATGCAAATACTTAACTGAAAAATAATATTGTTCTTATAATAAAAATAAATATAATGAGTTGCCTTAAACGGATGATAACCTTGATCGATATCAAACGAACCATCATAGCGAATATAGCGATTTTATGTATAATATATATAGGTAGATAACACCTACATTTCATACATCACGCAATTATATTATAGGTACACATATTATAACATTTAATAATAATTAATAATATTACTACACAAAACATTTCTAGCTCATTCGAATCTAAATCTCAGCATACATTTATATTTTATTTTATGATTGTTCATTAATTAACAATATTAAGAAGGTAGTTTATAAAAAAATAATTGCTTGGCAGCCCATTGTACCATTTACGGCTATGGTTATTTTATATTATTATTATGTATATTATATATTTATATACTATATATAGTGACTTCGCAAGTGCGAATGTATACGACACATCATATACATCATACACTCTCTCTCTCTCTATGGTTTGTGTTTGTGTCCACCAATGATTCCTCGGTTGTCTGATCAATTTATAAGAGCATTTTTACTCAATATTTAGGTACTCATCTAGTAGCTGATATTATATGTATAATTATGATTGTGTAATAAATTAGGTACACATACCAACACGATACATCATTATAATAATGCGAATGGAGGGATTCGAATTAAAAAACGGTTGCGTATAAAGTACAACATGTGTTATATTGATTCAATATCTCCAACTACAGTAGATGAGATTGGAGAGAAGGAAAAGCCTCTGCCACTTCTCGATCACCTCTATACGAAATCGGAAATATTACATTTGCGTCGTTTGCGTGCATGGTCCCTGTTTATCACACACCACTCCACCTCTTCACACTCGCGGCCGAACACTGCGGCGAGTGTACAAGCTTTCGATAATTTACAACAACCGTCAGAATGCGCTCGCATGATGACGTGACGTGGAGTGGATTACGTACTGTCACGTGCGGGCACGCACACAAACAAAAAATGGGGGGTGAGCCCCCCGTGAAAAACGTGCCTGGTCACATGCAACAGGTGTCGCAAAACACTACTCCTCAACGGTTGTCGAATGGGTGACCGCGCCGTATGTAATCATCGAAACGTTATACCTATATAACCTATGTATACAGTATATTACATATATATAGCAAAAACTGAAAAAATAATAAATGACGGCCACTCTGACGCTCATCATCGCATATAAGTAATAAATCCGTACACGTGCAGCTTTTTAAATGTTCAATAACAAGCTTGCTATACACAGAGAATGTCAGCGCAATATTTGTTTTCTCTCTCAGACCCACGCGCAACGTAGATATAACGCTCTTTCACCTAAAATCGTTAATTATGATTTTTGAGTAATCTTAGATCAAAACCACCTATGACAAAAATTATAAAGCATAATAAATTTGAGGGCAACCGTATGACGTATCAGTTTTATATTTTATTATTATATGACATTGTATTATTTGTATTCGACTTTCAAATATAAAAAAAAATTTGTAATTTTAAATGTTCTCTAAATTGTTTTGATACAATACTTAGGCAAATCAATAATATGTCATACCCTCAAAAAAAGTATTCTCTATCGTTTTTGTAACGGGTGATTTTATTCTAAGATTCTTAAAGAACATTAAAAAAAAAAAGATTCCGCGTAAATGCGATTCGTTAGCGAGCGGGCCGGAGAGAGAAAACCAACAAGTGCGCTGATATCCTCTGATGTTGTAATGAATGATCTTTTGTGTGTGCGCGCGTGGATCGAGTTCGATTAAAGAGTAAGTTCTTATCTCTATTGTTGTGTACTAGTCGAGAAACAAACAGCATCGTCGTCGGGAAAACAAAACACGATTACGAGCTGTGTACCTATAACAAAACGCTCGTGTTCTTCCGTCGCTGATAAATATTTTTATTTAAAACTTCACACACACACACGCGCGCGCGCGTGCACTCAATATGAGCGGTGTCTAAACGGCGCCGAATACGTCATATAATTTGTTATATTATGCATGCACAAGTCTTAACCGCGTCCACCGTCGCGATCGGTTGTCGGTGCTGTAGCTCACGCAGTCATAACACTTGAAATGCGCGCGATAATGAGCATGCAGTGGAACCAAATGACCGGACTGACGAGGCGAAGGAGCAGGGGAATCGTCGAGATAACGTCGTCAACGTGGCTTTCGAATAGGTTAGATTTAGTTTTATAGGCAATATAATACGTCATACATAATATCATATTGTAATGTATTATTTTCATATTATGTCTGCAGGTGTAGGCAATGCGTTGGTTTAAAACTAACATAACCTATAAACGCACAGATTTTACACATAAGTTTTATAAATACACCCATACAAACTCTGAAATTACTAATATTGGTGTTGTAGAGGACCATGGTTCTACGGATCTATGGCCCTCTACAGTGTAACTGTAACTGTAGTATATAGTATACACGGCTAAAATAGTACAATCAATTATTTACACTATATTAATTATTAACAATAGGTATACTACCTAATTAAATAATTTTATAGTTCGTTCAAATTGAGTTGTTTTTACATTTTTTTAAACTCTAATTAAATTCCAATTTCCAAATTTCAAATCATTTATAGCTCTGCAGACAAATAACCGAACAAAAACTAAAAATAAAAAAATAAAAATATTTTATGGAATTAGAAGTATACATGAACGGGTTTCAATATTATTAAAACGCACATGTACTTCTAATTTCTATAGTATAAAGGTTTTAAGGAATTTAAATTCAGATTTTAAGAATCATATTGTATTGTAATAATATCCAGAGACCAGAATTATTGAATGATGAAGAAAAATTACGTTTACCTACTATTTTGTACGTCAACTAGAGGGATTACTACAGAAATAGTCTATTTATTTTGATTTTTATCAGTGCCTATACTAACTAGTCACTTAAAATTACCAACTGTTAACTGATTAAATTTTCAATTAGTGTGACTATGCACCTATACATTAATATATTATTTATTATTATGACTATAACATATTTTTTTATGAAAGACACTTGAAATATTTTCAATTACTACAGCATAGTAATATAGTATAATAATAATATTATAAATTTAAAACGAAACTCTTGTAATCTCCATCCTTATTTGTATTTGTCCTCGTTATTGGTATTAGCCACACTGATGAATGTATCAATTAGTGAAAAATATTTTTGCTTTGTGAAATAAAATAACTTTAAAAAAAACGTGCACCGCCCGGGAATCGAACCCGGATCGCAAGAATGGGAATCTTGCATGATACCATTACACCAGCGGTGCTCTCGGAGCGCTCAGCCGTAATCAGCACATTTAACAGTGTCTCGGCTGCTTTTCACAATACCGAATAACTTTTTGTTAGTAAGTATTCTGTATTACATATTGTTAAGTACGAATGTACGATATTATGTTCAGACGCGACTACGCGAGAATAAAAATTAAAAATAAAACGTCATTGGCCTCGCACACCCTACTACCTACCATTCGCATTGTCCTAGTGTGCAAGTAGCTAAAATGTCAATCTTATTTTTCATTGGTTGCGTACGGTCTGCGACAATTTATGATAATATTATTATCATTTAATTAAACAGTTAACACTAAGTACTAAGTAGTAAGTGCTCATATTATACTACGATTATCACAGTCCAATATAGTCCTTGGTAAATACTAAATTGAATAATGAATATTATATTGACAAAAACTATATTGACACTGAATAGTGAAAACCGATGAGACAAATATAAATTATTGTTATTAAATAGCCTTAGTATAATATTATTAACCATATGGACGTGTATCATGGTGATGATGGTATTAATGTATTATGGTGTATTGGTGTATGAACAATATTATAGTATAGACGTATAGAATATTTTTAAATCAGTTACCTAGTTGGAAGTTTAAAAGTTAGAAATACTACCTATAGCCTGTAGGTATATTATAACATTGTAATATATAAATATTACTCAAAAATAGCTTTTTATACTGTTTTGTACTTTGTAGTATGTATATTATTATTTATTTTTAACTTATTGTATTGTACATTATTATTATATTATCTTCTTATGCTAATTAGCTAATTATAATTGGATAACAATTAACGAATACTTATACAGTCTACAAATAGGTGTATAAATGTATGATGATAAATAAGATTTCACAATGCTATAGGAAATAGATACTTACCTAAGGTACCTTAGTACCTAAGATACTTACCTAAGTAAATTAAGAATTTTTTATTTTATTTTACCATTTTAAGGCAAAGGTATTATTTTGATGTTTTGTTACGCATAATAAATATATTTTGTAAAATAGTTTCAAATCTGTTTAAGCAATGAAAATAATTTAAAATATACCTACATAATAATACATTTTATTTAAAAATGTTTTGACATTATTTTAAAATTAATTTTATAGTGTTTCAAGTAATTTAATAAAAAATCTAAGGTCACTATTAACTATAAAATAAAAAAAATTCTTTCCTTCACAACACGCAACGCAAACATCACAATTTTTCTTTATAATAGGTATATTTAATTGTTTTTCAACGCATTTAAATGTGAGATCCATATTTATAACCAGTTGAATGCGACGAAAAATCTTAATCCATATTTTTCTATGAAGAATTTATTCAACAGGCTTCCTGAATTACCCATAACATAAGTCATTATTATATATTATATATATGGTTTAATTGGCTTATAAATTATAATTAGTTATTATTACCATTTCAGTTGGTTTCCTTATTCCTTATATTATAGTTCATGTATTGTAGAATAATGCATAATATATATGTATTATACCTACTGTCTAGTTTATAATTTCTTTACAGTTTCCATAATATAGGTATTAAGAAAAATATAATATTGTAATATTATAATATGATTATTTTATTTTATCTGTAAGTGCTAAGATTATAAGTACCAACTTAAAACTCAAATGATTATATAAAATGTCAAGAACATTTCAATAACACTAAACACATCGTCATACTCATGTATAAACCTTATCATACCTATGTATAACTTTCGTTTAAATGTTTAATAGTTGTTAGGTCTCTGTCTGACGATGACGTAAACTTCATTTTTAAATCAATTATATGTACTAATATACTATAATATTTATTATGTTTATAACATGTTCACACAATCACACGTATTCGTGTTATTATTTAATAGCTATAAAAAGTAATAATATTTTTACCTAAATAGTAAATATTAGTAATGGCATATTGCAGTTTATATATTGTATATTATGTACCATTGCAACAAATAATCCAATACATCTCGCAATATTGTAATAAAATAAATAACAGTTTATATCAATTTTAAAATATCAAATTCAACAATTAATTCAAACTTAATATATTAATAATCTGTTATACGGTGGAGTCGTTTCTAATGTTTTATATACTGTTATGACTTATGATATAGATTTTTCGCAAGCAATTGCGATATGCGAAGTGGATATCTCGTTATGCAAGTATGTATTTTGTATGTTGGTAGTTGGTATTTGTATTTTGTTGTATTCTCATATCTATATCGTGGGTACTGATGATCACCGGATTCCATTAGTGCATCATTTGTTTGCAAATTATTTAAATATTTAACATATTTAACAATGAAACTTAGTTATTTAGGTATGAAAATGTCTATTAAGGTCATACATCGTGTACACATTATGTACTTATGTATGTAATTTTCTTATCGAGTTGTTAAATCAATGTAATTATATGTAGGTATGTATATAATATACATATACCTACAGTACCTTATATAATTATAATTATGCTGTGATAATAATTGTTTGTTTTATTAGTGGCACAGACCACAGCCATTAATTCTATTGTATATATTTTTTTTAAATAAAGATAACCTATTTAGCTGAACATCGAATTTTTACTATTCCTAAACATAGTTCACAATAAAAGTATTTGAAAATTTAAAAAAAAAAATAGTGATTATATTACGTTCTGTAATTTGCGTATTATTGCATTTACTTTAGGACAAAGTAGCTACTCAAAATATAATATATGGTAACTCAGTATCATACTTCATAACTTTTGATGACCATGTTTTATCCTTGAATGTGCTTATTAAAACTTCAGAACAATTTTATTAGTTTTTATTTTATGGTTAATGAAAATACAGTACACACGATACATAATTAATACACGATATTCGTAAAAAAATAAAGAGAGATGACGTATGACCGTGGTACTGATGATTTACATTTAATTCATTAAATGTATTATTTTTAAAGGAAAGCTTTATAAATAAATTATAATATTATTGCTAGCGGCTGATGATTGTATTTTGTTTATCACGCAATTAACGAAAAAAAAAATTACCTACTCGTATAATATTTCATTTGATAACACATTTTGAAGTATGAATTGTTGATTGAAAAATATAATATGTATATTAATTTTAAGCATTACTTTATGCGCTGTAGTCGTAGTATACAACCAGTATACAGTGAATTACGTCTGATTATCTAGAGATGATATAAACTGAAACTCGTAATTAATACAATATAATATAATACCTATATGGCTATATACTATTAAGAATATGTATTTGTTAAAAACATAATGAATCATATTTATTATATACATAGAACTTATTTTATTAAAGTAGATAAATAAAAGTGTTTACATTGAAACAGTTTTAAATTATTACAATAAACGTATAGCTATATAGATACGTTATTAAAGTTTTTATAATGATATAGTAATTATTCAGTTATTGCTTACAGACTGCAGCTGGAATATTTAATTTTAATTTTTTATTGATCATTATAGCTTCAGCTGCAATACACGTCTCAAATATCAATAAGACATCTATTTGAGGAAATTAAAATTTATAGTTATTACTAGTCTTTAAATATATCGCAATAAAATACTTTAAATAAATTTAACTGTTATTCATATTGGATTTTAAAACAAAAACCCGTACGAAGGATTGCAGTCTTATATTTAATTATATAAAAAATAATAAATTAGTAATTAGCTATCATTCATTCATTCAACATTCTGTATCTCAAGCATGGAATACAAATATTGGGAGTTCATAATATTACATTATCGAGTATAAAATTGTAAAAAATTGGAATTTGGAAAATTTTACTCCCGCTACGTTTCTACTTTCCATCATTCATTTAATTTAATAAGTTTTATCAGTTAATTATTATGGGATTTCACACTATTATTACAATAAACTGGCATCAGTAGTTGGAGAGGCATCAGAATTCCAATGGGATCCTCTGGAGAAGTTCCCATTGGCGCAACACGTTTAATCAGTAAAGATCATGTAGTTGCTTCATCATATGAATAGTAATGGTTAAGTTGTAACCACTACTGATGCGATTGTGCTACGCGTCGTCAGGGTATATGTGCAACATTATATCTGGGGCCGGCACCAGTTTCGCGTTTTGGTCATCGCTGCTTCGGCGGCCTCCGTCGATCGGCAGACGACGGCCGGCCACTCGGACTGTACGGCCGGACGTCCAAAGTCGTAACGGCGGCTGGTGCGGGGGGGTCACTGCGTCGAAAGTTTTCGAAACGGACGATGACGCTTCGAAACGGACGGCCGTCGATATACCGTCGGGCGGTAAACGCCATCTATCGGCAACGACGACCGACCGTCGGACAGTTCTGTTCAGAGCGACGAGTCGACGACGACGCGACCGTCGCGCGCTCGCGGACAGATATTATACCGACGCGTAGTTATTATTACTATTATTATTATTATTATTATTATTATTATTATTATTAATTCAATGTATAGACTGCATTGTGTGCGCGCAGCGAAAAACGAATCAGAGTGGTGTACATGTGAAACTCCGATTCGTAATGAAAAATTTAAAATTTTAGTACGAAAATTAAACGTTCACTCGCAGTTATCGTGCAGAACACGAGACCTATCATTCTCACGTTTATCATTATTTTATAATTATTTATTTTCAGATAATATTAGTAGGTGTTGAATATTCTGTAATATTATTTTGTTATCATTGAAATACTGTTACTATAGGATACGTTGATGACTTTTATCATTATACCTATTCGATTTGATTCATTTATTTATTTCAAAACATTGGCGGTTTAGAACACCTGGTTATAAAAAACGTATTTAATTGTTTTTTTGATAATTAAGCCTTAGTATATCGACGATTATATTATATTATACTTATATTTATAATATTATATATCGACGTTTATTGACGTATCGCGTATGTTACTCGCGTGTGCAGTAAGTAAGGTCACGATACTCATGACGCACCACTTTTTTCATTTAAATCAATTAACTCAACTGTTATTTATTTAAAAAAAAATATATTTCAAAATATATGTTTTCTTGAAATTTATAAAATTTTGTAGTTTGGTCTTTGATAATTACAGGTTGTAATATGTGTGTGATATAATACTATGGTTAAAATTTGAAATTTCCGACGAATTACCGTAGAACCGTAACACGCGTATAGCTAAATTATATAATATTATAAATTGTAATACAAAATTATTTTCGCCAAAACTGTAGGAAATTTAACGGCCGAGGTCGTGCCGCGTTCCACTGCACATTCCGAGACCGCTTAATCATATTAATTATTAATACATATGAATAAATGATACATATTATTATCCAGTGTTCATATCAGGGCCTAAAATAAATGAAACTTCGTACTACACTATTTTATAATTTCACACAATTTAATATGAGTTCTCCCTCTCTAAAAATAAAATATAAGTTAAAATTTTTTTTTTTTATTTATTTGAAAATTTAACATAAAACCTGTCACCTGTATAGAACAATTAAAAGTATAACCTAAAATTATATTTAAAACTGTATTTTTCCAAGTTCAATATTATTTGTTAAATTATATTTTTCTTTGACTTCTTCAAAAACCCCTTGATACCATTCCTGTTTTTTTGCATGTGTATGCATTTTAGAATGTCTTTTTTTTTGTTTATCCAATTAAAGACAGCTGGTTGAGGATCAAACTCGTCTAAAGCTGACATGTTTATTTTCACATACAGAGAATCTTTTATTACTGTAGGAGATAGAGAAGATCTTGTTGCAGTTTTTAATAAGTTGTAGTATGAAATTAATCTTTCAACATCTGCCGAATGTGGTTTAGCAGATAGAATGCGAGCCTATGAAAAAATAAACAAATTAATCAGTCACTTCTATACACATTAATTAGTAAAAATTAAAAAAAAGAATACATTTAAATTATTTACCACAGCAGTGCTAAGAGGTTTCCACGAATCATTAGATAATAATGATTTTAGAAGATTAGATGACAATTGTTTATCTTTTATACATGATATCCCAGCAGCTTCTTTATAAGACGCAATAAAATCAGCCAATTCAAAATCAGGGCAGATCACTTCATGTGCTTTTTTAAGTTCTTCGTCACTTATTTCATCACTTACTTTTTCTAAAGCTTTCAATGGAAGCCATTCCGATGAATCAAGACGAGTGTTGAGGTAATTGACAGTATGTTCAATTACATCATTTCGTATTGCAAGAAACGAACGTTTATCAGATACATATAAATTATGTTTCTTTCTTCTCGATTGTTGACTTTTCTCAAATAATTCAATTTATAATAGCTTATAATTATAACATTGATTAAATATACATCATGCTATTATTAGTTTTTTCCCAATGGTATTATCAATGCATTTTATCACACACACACACACACACACACACACACACACACACACACACACACACACACACACACACACACACACACACACATGTATGTAATTTATCAGTTAATATAACCATAGATTAAAATTAAAATTCAAAACTAAAAAAAAAATAAAAGTTAATAAAAACCAGTCACAAAGTCTAAATATAACACTAAAATAATCAACACACATTTTCATTTTGTACTGCACTATTCCGATTTCGTACTGCACTAACAGTGTCGTACTGCACACTATTTTAGGCCCTGGTTCATATCAATATACCATAGTATTTCATTTATAGGTAGGTATTAGTATTTACACATTACGCACTGTGATTTGTGACGTATATATTATTTTTACGAAACGCGTCAAGTACGAAATTATCTGAGACGGAAGAATTAATGTGGAAAATAACACAAATTCCAAAACCGGTCGTTATTGTATTATATCAATATATCATCGAATACAAGTGCGTCATCATCGGCCATCTCTATATAACTTTTAAAATTATTTAAATCCTAATAACAATAATATATATACGCTTGACTCGTCACAACAACCGGTCTCGACGGATTTCCCGGGGGAAACGTCTGACTTTTCCAGTCGTGTGTTTTTGGTATATCTATAGCCTGATATCTATAGATATTATAGTAATAATATTATACACGGTCCGGCAGGTAGATTTCTACACAGCAAAGACAAGGTTAATTATATGTCATAAAAGTCTGGAAAACATAAGAATAATAACTATTAAGTGGGTTGAGCCTCGCATACCTGTATAATATGTATTATTATTATCTACGCATATTGGTATTTTACTGATATCATAAATATTATCGCGCGATTCGGCGATGAAGACGTGCACATTAAATATTATAATATAATTTAATATTTATGATTACACGTATAAATAATACTGTAATAAATGATGTGCGTTGATAATTTAAATAAACAATAAACTCTCAGTGATTCGAAAATTCATTCAACTCGAAAACCGACCTTTAATGGCTTTATCTCAGAGTTTAAAATAACATTTTATAACTAGAAAACTATAATATCCATAATTCTGCATATTAATCTCCATTATTTTCTACATAATCGCAGTTTATGAAATGTGTAAATGTAATGTATGATAAATATAAGGAGTGTTCGCAAAATCGTTTCTCAATAGTTAGATTCTTTTTAATGTTTCTTTTAATGCAACGGCTGCAACTACGGGATATAGGTATAATACGATTAAAAAATATGTATGTGGATACGTTATACACATAATTCTTTTTCCAATAGTATTAGCTAATATCTATAGTCTATAGGTTAGTTTTAAAAATGTTTGTCTGATTAGAAAGTTCAGAAATGCTACAGAAACGAACTTAGGTTTCTAGAACTTGAAGATGCTCTGAATAACATTACAATTAATATAAAACGTTAAACTACGATATTATAAACTATTCCCATCTATAGGTTCAGAACGTTCTGTTAAATATATTTATGTAGATTTACATATTGTTATAAGTACACAGTAAAAACATATTTTATAATGTTTAAAATTTTAAACAGTGTAATTAAATTAATTTTAAACTATATGTAAAATACTAATATATATATTGTACCTATTATAATATGTATAGGCTATATTGCATTTTCTTTGAAAATTAAATTAGATACCAAATGTAAATGTATCTAATCAAATGGCAATTACATCTAAATATATTTTTTTTGTTCCTTCACATTCGATTTGTCTAGAAGGTCTATACTAATTATTCAAGGCGATTTTGATCAAGACTTTATTGAAATATAAATAATATATTATATTATGTACTTTACAAACTTTTTAAAATAATCGTTTATTTTGTATGTATTATAACTGACGTGAGGGTAGTATGATGCGATGTATAATAGTATTTTTGTTATGATAACCGACTACTGAGTGAAATATACTCCAGGATGGATAAAATAAATAATAATCTTCTATTGGCAGTTGTATGTATTTTGTATTTTACCTATGCATGGAAACTTTTCAAATATATTTGTGATCATTATTCGACGGAAGTGTTTAAAAAACGGATACCTTTATATAGCATAAACATGAACAATAGGTTCTTATATTATACTTAGCGAAATATGTATTTCCAGGAAATACTGTTAGACGAGAATTCCACATTAATTACATCGTTAACAATATTATTATTATTTCTTTTTTTTTTAGTTAAGGTTTTGACAACCAATTGAGGTCATTAGCTAGTTACTGTGTGGGAAGGTACGGTTGTTTGAACAAGTGTGTATGTGTGGCAAAGCTTTGTCACTAAAACCGGGGTGGTCACCCATCCTAGAACTACTGACACCGGCCGGTGCTGGCACTCAGAACACGTTTGTGACGGAACTCAAACATCACGCCATACCTAGCCACAGTATAACATTATTATACGCTTGATGGTCGCATGGAGCACTATAATATATTATATTATATAGATGTTAAAGTTCAATATTCGAATTCCTGCAGTTAGTCGACTATAATTTATTAATTTGGTCAAAATACATTCATTTCATGAACAACTCGTCATCTATATAGAGATGCCAAATAGCCCAACTATCTGCGACGATGACGCGTTTGAATGAATCAATTTACTCAACGTGGTTGCTTTAAAACTATAACACTTTCGACGCAATACACTCAAGTCTGTTGGTAGGTACTATATGACGTTATGGTACATGTATTGGTGACACGCGTCGTATGTATAGTTACTATATTTTTATCGGTGAATAATAATATGAACACAGAATACGCTATATAGGAATTTTATGCACATCGATGAGGAGCCGATAGAGGTCCGTATAATCGGGAACAGTCGGAAGAGCGTGGTTTTCGATCCGCGGAAGTCGAACTCGAAACCCGTCAGCGGACCTTCGGTGGCAAACATAAGGCATAAAAAAGGCAATGACTCAGGTCGGCGGAGACTTGTGGAACAATCTCGGTACGCGAGTGCGCACCGACAGACCGCGGCGGTCTCACAACGAATTTATTTGTTTCCTCTCCGCCGTCCGACCCATTGCGTCGTCGGTATATACGAATACTATACTGTCGTTCTCCTCGACAGATAAAATAATATATTTATGTACAATTCGACGAATCGACCGGACCGTTGAGAATTCCGGTGGCCGCAGTCACCCGCCGCGGTGCAGCATTTTCTACGAAAATAACTCCTCAACGGTCGGGGCGGGGAAAACAAATCGAATGCTTTCGACCATCGCTGTGCTGCAGGACCCGAGGTGGCGTGAAAGGTTCCCTCCGGTATTCGAATTTTTCTGGCAAGGACACCCGGGTTCGGGCGGCGGCTGCGATGACGATGCGTGATCGGCCGCGGGCAAGGTGGAAATCGCATCGGTCCGGAGGGGCGCGCGCGCACTTACGCCCGAACGCCGTTCGTAGACGCGTACCTACACGTCTTGAGTTAATCATTGTGAGCCGTGACTGACGCGTCGTGACAATAATAATATTATTACCATTATTGTAGAAAACGCGTTTGCCGTCCGTTTCTATATAAATTAGAATAATTTATTATCAATACACATCATAATCGTGTACACGACCGTTCGGTGCGCAGTGCGGAGCGGAAGACTGCGCGGATCGGATGTCTCGTCCGACGTTCCTTGTGTTTTATTTTTTTTTCAAATACTATAGCGGATGACCCGAGAAAAATTTAATCAAAAGAGACGAAAAACGTCCGAATAACTTTAATTATTATAATATTAGCTATATACATCGGTATAGTTGCGTGTAGTGGTCAGTCGTGCTGGTACACAAACAGCTGTAGCTTGTTATTATTGGATGTACCGCGGAAAACGGCCGCAGCACACGATGAGGAGTAACAATAATTATTACGACTGCGAACTACGCCAAAGGCCACCGGCGGCGGCGTGGACTTGCACCACCGCGGCATCGGAATCGGACGGCGTCAGAGGATTGAGCCCGCTGAAAAGAAGGTCAGTCGCCATACAAAACACAACATAATATTATCATTATATGCATATTTGGTACAACAACAATAATAATAATAATAATAATAATACCGTACAGTTTGTCCCGTCTGGCGACTTCCTCGGGCGCCGTTGCGCAAATTTTGACGCCGCCGAAGGTCTTTGCAGCTTACGCAACGGCGCGCGTGAAGAACCCGCGAGCCCGGTGAATCGCGTGTATTTTATTATATTATACTCGACAATTCGAATCTCAAGGGGAACGAAAAAAATTTGATTTCATGTATTTTTCGACACAACTTATAAAAACACTTCAAGGAGCAAGACAAAATAAATTCGAGTTATCGAGGCTTGCGAGGTTTTCGACTGTATTATATTAAAATACGCGTTTGAAAAAATATTACATCGTCGTCGTCGTCGCGGTATATTTTTCCACAGTACTATACTCTTGGTATAAGGGTGGAAATGGTACTATAACGCAATATTTTTCGTATGATAGGTGTTGTCTATTCATACAGCGGTTTTCAAACCGTAGTACGTGGAAGGTTACATGGTGGTAAGCGGAAGGCCATGTGCAGTGGTGTATACGGACAATTTATAAGTTATAATATTTTTACTAAATTTTATGTAGAAACCGATCATACTTACTTATTTTGAACAGCTCTATTTTTTAACCGTTAGTGTTACTTGCGACTGATCCATTATAATACCAACGAGTGCAGGTTCGCGGTAAAAAAAAAATTACAATTTCTGGTCTACATTATCATTATACTCGTACGGTGGTATATACCTAAAGCTCTGAACCAGTTGATCGAGGAGCGAGCGAGGATTTTCGGGTGTTATTGATTTTTTATCGTATTCCTTACTCTCGTTTTCGACGTCTGCAAAAATTATTCACGTATATTATATTATATAATGTCTGAGTAAAAAACGCATTGTTTTATTATTGTTATTCGTACAATGAATTGAGATATCGTTGCTTATTACAAAATTATATTTGTATTGACACGATGACACCGACGACGTGCATGCACTCGTCTGCATCGGTCGGTCGGTGGGGGGGAGGAGTGGGGCGGCGCGGCGCATCGCGTGCCACCTTCCGAAGTCGGGACACCAGTCACCAGTGTACAGCTGCAGTCGTCGGCGCGCTGTCCGTTTGCGCAAAGGTCCGTCCGGTCGCAGTGGTCGTATCCGTGGTCATCTGTTTCGAGAGATATTGGCCGACCGACGCGCGCGATATCCGTCAGGAAAATAACGCCGACCGGTAACGGGTTCATAATATTTAAATATTTTCCCGAGATACGACAGCGTCCGTGTGTCGTCGATACCCCGGACGTGTTTTGTCTCGTACCTACAGTCGATAAACACGTATTCCGCCGCGGTGAAAACCGTCATGAAAGTACAACACGCCGAGGAAGCATTCGGCTCGTCGGCCGGACGCTACAGCGGCGGTGCGACCGACACGTCTGTGGCTATCCGGGTGCCGTGCCGGAGACGCGAAGATGGCGGTGACGGAGGGACGTGTTCCGATCGGTCCGCGGCCGCAAAAACCACGGCCACCGCAACAATCAGTCGCAGTGACACGGCCACGACTGCCGCCACGGTCGGCCGTATCGACGACGACTGTAAGAACTGTACGGCCGAACAGCGACGCGTCCGAAAACCTCGCCGCCGGTCCGGATCGTGGCCGTAAGTTCAATTTTATTATTTACGTGCCCTATATAGTATACTTCAGTGGATCCAGAAGTTAGGAGAAAATTAGATTTAATCGAGGGATTAAAGAGAGATTATCGAGAGGATTTGTGTCCTGGGTGGAGATTTAAGATAGATTATTCCCCTCGACCGGGAATCGAAACTCGCATTTGTGTGTAATACCAAATTGATTACGACAGTTTAAAGACGTGTGAAACGGCCAATTTTCACTGATAGTAATGACATATTATTTTGATAAAATTTCAATTTGTAATTTTTTTTTAATCTGATACACAAATAATATCTATGCGTTGATGTTTTTTCGATAACTGTGACAATATATATACATGCAGTCTCACAGTCTTTTGGTAAATAATGTGATTGCAGTCCTTTTTGAACATAACATATATACGTAATTATTTTGAAATTTAAACGAACCAACGTACAGCCATATACAGGTTAAGAACATAATATATACGATCATTTATTTAAATAAAAAGGCAAAGCCTTCCATGTGGAACGTGTACGTGTGATGTAGCTGTACTAAAAAATGTGCACAATACGCGAGTATTTCGTGCAATACGGAAAATCTCTTGACCGTTGCTGAAACTAGAACTTTGGAGCTGCCGTGATGTATATTGTATATAATGTTTTATTGGATTTTTGTGAAGCCTTGCAGACGACCGCCGTCTGCAGGTATTGGTCTCTCTGCACATAAGGGCTTAAAGTCGCGAGTCGACACCGAACTCTGCAGTATATTATATATTTTCGTAGTCATCGTTGTGCGTTTGTATGTTTTATTTGCTTAGGTACATTTTATATTTTCTATTATGCGGAAAATATATTATATAATAATATATATATAACCATAAAAAGTGCATAATATAGTCACTGTCCGTAATATAGTATACGGATAACTCGAGATAATTATAGACTATATACATAGTTCATATATGAAATAAATAAATTAATGTAATAATGTTGTATAATTCTATATAGTCGCTAATTAAGTCGCCGCAGTATTATAATAATATATTGCTTGCGTTTAAATGGCACATTATTATTGCGATTTTAAATAACGATTTTTATCTGATTCGTCCCATAGTTATTATTTTCAGATTTGACGGGTCATGATGAGTGAATGTTTCGTAAGAATTGTTATTCATTTCGAATCCATTAAACTGCAGTTAACCAACTAAATCAATCCATTATATTTAAATATTTGTATTAAGAGTTGTTAAAATATTTCAAACGATAATATTGTAGGAGGTATCTGTACCTTCTTTTTACCAATCGAATAAATATTTAATATTAATAATTTTTAAATGATTACACTAGACGGGTATCATAACATTCGATTTTGATTCTCAAGTAGGTAGTTATCACTTATTACGTGCTGTGCCGTGGCCGCTTATACGAGTAGATGAGTTTGACTCGCTTAGTGTTCAAGTGGTGCACAGTTGGACGGCAAAAAATTTGCAAAGTATTTATTATTATGGTAAATATGCGTCCAACGATTTGAAATCGATTTGTGCGCCTGCGCAGTATAGGCTAAAACAAAATGTACATATAATATGTATAATATGAACATTGAACCTACGTATATCATTTTAAATTTTTTACAGGCACTCATCTCAACAAGTAAACGAGTATTATATTATTATATTGCATTATTGGAACTGAATAAAATATAACACTTTCTACCGTATATAATATATGGCGACCGAGGACGAGCTGTTTTAAAATAATATAAAGAATCGAGTTTTTATTTAATATGTGAAATCCACCATTCGTCGTCGTTTTCGACCTATATTATATCATTAGCTACCTATATAAAGTTAGTATTTTCATCAATTAGCGTTAAACGCGTACATCAATTACGCACACGGTTATATGCGATTTAACTTTAGCATGCATGAGTGCTTATATACGTGTAGACCTTAAAAATATTGTATATACGGTCAGTCGCGTGATTGTACATAATGTTACGTTGCTGAACTCATGTGTATAGGTATGTTTTGCAATCGACATTTAGATTTTTTTAAGGTACATCGGTTATAACCGTTGTTAATCTGCAAATATAACCACATAAATACATATACACGCGCGGTGCGCATTTTTGAAAATCTACGAAGTAAAAACGAGTCTTTGCGTGAAGCCTTGAATTTATGCGTTTGTGTGAAGCGCGTATATAGATGCATATAGTATAGTGCCAAGGAAAAGGGATTAACAGATGACACAAATACAAAAACTAAATAAACGCGGAATAAATTGTTATGTTTTTATAACAATCCTTATTTTTTAAGGCTATAACAATGTATAACTTGGCCCAGCCCTCTATAAATAATAATTGTCCATTAAAGATTATACCTCATATATTGCTGCAGTTCACCCGCGGTATCAAATAATTAATTTCGGTACTGGAGCTGCAGTGGCCCAAAAGAATGTTCCTTTGTAAAATAATCTGTTTGAGAGTGAAATGGGACACGACAGCTGCAGCTGGTTTGGCTTAAAATATATATCACTATAATATGCACTGGCGCGTATACAGAATACGTCACACCAGATCGATGATTATACTTAACGATTGGTGTTCGTAAGCACAAAAAATTTACTTAAATATAATATGTAGGTACCTAATATATTATTGTGGTCGTTTCTCCGGGAAACAATCGCCTTTCGTATTTTCCAACACTGCTATTTTCCCGGTCGGATAAAATATGTCATCCGGTAAAAAACATCGTTCTATTTCCGGGAAATTGTTTTCAATTAAAAAAAATCCGATTCGTTTATATAAACACGCTGTCATTTCCCGTTTGAGTCGAAACAGACGTAAGTACTTCTACCGGAACCTCGAGAACCTGTAGTTTAACTAAGACTTAAACTCTTACTTCAATTATATAGCCCACCAATATATCCTTCGAAATGGCCTGATTTATTCAAATTCGATGTACATGGTAATTCCACGCCATTATTTACAGTTGACAGTGCGAATTTTTAATCTATTTTTTAACCATAAAGTTCGAGTTTTGGCAATCCTAAAATTATGCCAATTTTATTATTTTACCGTAAAGCATTGACTATAAAATAAAGTGTGCGCATTATATATTTAACGATAAATTAGTCATGCGTCATCTTTTTAACAGAATAATATATTATTATAAAAATAAAATATTATAAAACACTTCCAATAGTATTCCAATCCTATTCAGATTTAGTTATTTACATACTTATTATAATATAGATAATAAATCAATAACGTTGTATTAATTAAATTTATATATATATATAAACTTATTTGATTAGTAATAAAATTACTTATTGAAGTATTCATATAATACTCATTATTGGTTACTCTAAATATGTTAATCACAACATTTTGATTACGAAATAAATAGAATTTGTTTCTATTATATGATGCTTATTGAATTATAATAATTAATAATGCATCAAATTAATTGTAGGTATAATCCTTGTATAGTGGCATAACGTAATAATGCAATATTTTTGCATTCTTGCTCGAATGACAACTTATTATTTCTATTTTCAAATTAAATCGTATGCTATAGTAATGTTTGTATATTTAACAAATCAATTTAAATAGCAGGTTAGATTGAGAAATCATCTGTAGGTAGATTATAACACTAAAAAATTATGATTTTACCTACATATTATATATTTTGATTGTTTTTAAAGAAATGTTTGTTAGAAGTATGTCAATAGTAGGTACCTATTTTTGTTAATTTTTTCGACCTGTTGCAGTTGTATTGTTATTGCTTTGCTTTAACAACATTATAATAGTATGCCCATGTCACACACATTTCCTGGTATCATCGAATTAACAAAACAACGAGGAAAAGGCCATTAAACCTAAATAATAATCAATATTTATAGGACTAAAATTATTAATTGTTAATCCTGTGCAGCGTAGATACGTAACAGTGTAGTGTAATGTCTGATACTCTAATATATTGTCGAAACGGCAAATAACGATACTGCAGTGGCTATATATTTATATTTACAATTCAAAAATATAAATTTTTATACAGCAAAGATGGATGAATAATATTTTTGGTGAATTGCTGTATAAATGCAGGTTCTATATGCTTAAATCTCATGTAAATTACTTTTGAATTACCTAAGTGAGGTAAATTAATAGTTGGGTATTTTTAATAACTCTGGGCTACCCTCGAACCTCGGCTATAAACTGATTTACCTATATACACTTAAATACTAATTTGTGTGACGTGGGTCGTTTATGCAATTATACTTGCAAGCCATACTACAATAATTGTAAAATTATATTCTTTGTGTAGTTTATAACTACTGTTAATTTGACATTAAACTCGTAGAACTTCAAAAGATATTCGATGAAATGTGTACAGGTTTAGGTACTATATACCCTTCGCATATAGCCTTATTTTAACGTCTTTTAATTGATTTTAAAAGAACTAAATCAATATACTTAGCGATTTATATTACATTTATCACAATTAACTAAATGCTTGGGTAATATAATAATACAATTATATGAAATTTTGGAATAGTAAATGCCTATATTATAACGTACGTTTTATTACAACATTATTACCTATATAATATGTTTCAGACAGACATAATAATATTATGGGTACGAAGTGTCCTTTATTAACGCGTTTGATATATATTTTTTTTAATTTTCATTTACTTTACCATTGTCCATTTGAAATATAAATTTAACCTATACGGCTATGTCGCATGCCTTAAACTTATAACTTACTTATGTAATTATATGTGTTATGATGTTTTACTGAATAGGTGTTAAGTGTCTTAAATTTTTTTAAAATAATCATACTAAAAATCTGAAGACATTAGACAGTGATTCCTGGAGTAGGTATACTTTTCGATACCACGATACGTCATCATATAACCGTCATATAGGCATGTGCAGATTTTAGTCGCAGGCTAAGAAGCTGATAAAATGTTGTCCCCAAAAATATAAATACTCTTAAAATAAAATATGATCATTGCCTTAAAAATATTTATGATTACCGTTTTTACTGCTACTGCTGCTTTTTATTAAAAAAAAAATTATATTATTCAAATTTTTTTTAATGTTGAATAATAAAAAAGCATTTTTATAATGATTTGTTTATTGAAAAGGATATAATTGCATGTATCATGTCACGTAATTAAGCCGTAATTAACGATCGTACAAATATTTTTTTAGTGTTATTTTGGGACATTGGTCATATTATTACATCTGAAAATGGTATCTGCCCCTAGCCCACATGGCATATGCAATCACATTACGAGGTACTCGGATAGACGATGATAGTGCATACCCAATGTACTCGCCTAAATATGTACGTCATACTATAATCATATCGATGGTTAAAAGGCTAAGGCTAACTATTGTGACTCATAAAAAGATAATTTTACAGGAGTTACTTGAAATACAGTTTTGAATTTTAAATATGCATCACATTCACTTATAATATATTATACAATATGGGTTTCTGTCTATATAATACGTATCCATATACCTAAACATTAAACACACCTATTAATATATTATTATAGGTCATCTCTAAATCGATATATAATATTACAATAATCAATACGACCCAAGCCCAACGGAAATGGCCGGTAGTAGTCCGATTCGGATCAAGTGTCGCATTACTGTACAGGCACATTATTATTGTTGTACGTGTGTTTGTAAATAGCAGGGTACGAATATTGGAATATTTAAATACTATATATATATTATATACATATAACGGGAAACTATTTATACAGAGTGACTAGGTCAAAATATCCGGGAAATTGTATTGGGAAAAAATTGAAAACGACATACCTACACACACGCACCCAGGCACATAAGCGCACGCACACACACACACACACACAAATGTCAAATATTATGATTTGTATAATGTAATACTAGCTACTGTAACTGTTGTTTTTCGATCAGATTCGACAAGCCATTTTACCTTCGCGTTCAAATAGGTAACTAAAATCGTTGAATATTCATAAAAAAAACACAGTCTATGTCAAGGTCATAGTATATTATAATTTTTTATGTTTCGGACGCTCTATACCTACAATTATTATTTAATATTATAATAACTCCAGAACGCGACCATCAAAATTTTTCAAATTCCTTAGTAAAAATAAAAACTCGACGATTCAACTTTTTACGGACGTCTTGTTTGTGTATATGTATGAAGTATATACCTAGGTGCCTAGCTGCATATATAGGTGGTCAGATGGATTTAAGACGGGGTTGTTTGTGAGGCTATAATATAATCCCTCGTCCCGAATATACACATTCTTTAAAGTCCCGATAACGGTATGCGAAATTTAAGACGTCGTGATTCCAGTATTGTACGCAGAGTTCGTTTATGGTGGTTATCATAAATAATATAATGAAAAAAATTGTTTGGAACATATTAAATGTAAAATTCCATGATATAAATCATTAAACCTTCTTTTTTACGGGAGATTGGGGATTAAACATATAACTACCTCTATCGTTGGTACACCACTCCACGATTGACCATAATAATATATAATATTATATATTATAAAGTCAAGTTTAGGTTGTATATTGTTGTATTATCGATTCGATTTTTTCACAGTGTGCTGCAGGATGCGCATTCGTGGAATTTTATAATAAATGCAGGTACCTACAATTTTTCGACGGACTGATCGATTATTATATAATGCCAGTTCACTCCGTATGGCGTGCAGCATTTCGTCGTATAGTGAATGGGGCAAAGATAAGCTATACTATATCATATTATATTATTATAATTTATAATATATATTATATAGTCAATATTAGTCATAACACTCTTAAGGTCGCATCACCTGCGAGTGAACATATAATAATAATATCTTTATAATCGTATATTATTATGATAGGTATATAATAAGGCAGGTGATTTTTTTCTATTATGAGCATAAACATAATGTCATATAGGTACCTATAACATGGTAGGTATGTTTTCGAGATTAATATCTCGTATATCAATGGCTTTGACGGCAGAGGCAGCGGGACCAATTTTTCTATTAGAATAACGTTCAATTGTTTATTGTGTGATTTATTTTAGTTGTGTAAAATGTAACCATAATTAAAGATAATAACTAAAATACGAATTTCATGATATTTTCAAAAATACTGCAAGCTACGTGCCAACGGTCATGCCTATAACAAACCCCGCGGTGGCCTGGGTGTATTTTTAATTTTTTTTTAGAATATACAGAAGACCTTCTTTTGAAAGTAAGTTTTAAAACAAAAAAAAATAGTTCAATAACAATTTGTAAATTACTCTTTGGTGAAAATTCATAATTTATATATTATATATATTTATAAATTATTCATTACATAGTATTCAGTTACATAATATATTATATAACTAAATACTATGTAGTAATGGATAATTTATAAATAATACAATATAGGTAGTTATAGTACATACTACAGGTTGTTAATCTAAAATATACTAGAATATAGTATATGAAAATTAATTGAACAAATATTTCTGAGTAGAATAGCTAAAAAATCAACGATTTGATTAGTACCTATTTGAACAGATAACGCACGTTTCAGTATTTTGTATATTTTGTGCGAAGTGCGTAGCATCGATTTCAGTATATTATATTAATTGTACATATAGGTATACTGTAACTTATAAGTACATTTCCAAGAAGAAATATATTATTATCATGTTATAACAAATCATACTTTTCATCACATTTTTTAAAATTAATTCTAATCTTCTATTAATTATTATCGTGTCACTATTTAATCATAAGTGATAAATTATATTACACCATGACTTGCAGCTGCGTTTATCTCAACAACTCTACATTTATGTGATCTTAAATTTATTTATAACATTAAATAATTTATTGATGTTTGTCATAGTCTTGCAGTCGGAATTTCTAAAACTAATCGATCATTCATCATACAAAATGTAATTTTAAATAATACTCCATAAGAAAAAAAAACTCTCCGAGAACTGAAATCCATCCCCGTCATCAGCCCTTCCAAGTTTCAACTGTCAACCGCTGCACCGTATAATAACGCATGGTCACTTAGACACTTAGATTATATTAAAACATAAGTAGATATATCGTATATGGTAATATTGATACAACGGACGATTTCGGTCTGCATCGTCTGCACAATATAATATACATCATAATATTATATACACAATATGGTATAGGTCGTCTATGAATATAATATTAAGTATTATAATATCATGATCGGCACGAGTGAACTGATCGACTGACGAAGACGATTCGCTGTTTAAGTATAATATTATATTCATCGTCATATTCGCGATTAACACAATGCTATACAATGCGTCCAATGTAGACGTATAACGGTCCAGACGTATACATTTCTTTTTCGACAAAAAAAAACAGTATTGTTTGAGCGTTATTTGTACGAAATATAAAAAATTATTATTATATATAATATACCACTATTGCACCGTACCTATATACCTAAAACCTGTACCTCTATTATAATATATTATTTGTCAGAGCGAAGTCGAGGTCATCGCGCGCAGTCGTCATGAAAATCGGGGCAAAGACGATTTGTAAATTTTTTTTTTTTATCGTTTTTAATCTCTTCGTTTCATCGATATCGTGTTCTCTTCATATATTATTATTTTTCAACGTATACACATAATATATCCTATGTATAGTTGATATTTATTATACGTGTGAAGTTTGAATGTCTGTATCTATAGTCCATAGAACTATAGCGCTTTGAATATCCAGTATACAGGATGTCTCACTGTGCGTCTGTGCAGTTTATCCTCGTGCACACCCGCCATCCACCAATGCCCAGCCGCCGCTGACTACTAGTACCCACGTCTTGCCGTACCTACATAATTATTTGAATAATCTATATGTAAATATTAATGAATAGTGATTATTCAACTTTTAAGCTCTACGAATTTTAAAGACAATAATATTATAAAAGTTAATAGGTAGTTATAAATGTAGATATCTCTTATCTCCAATAAAGTGGTTTAATTTTCCAAAACATATTCAAAAATATTTAATAGAAAAAAAGTTATTGGCGGGACATAGACACGATAGTGAAACACTTTGCAGCAGTAGCAGTATTATACTATTATATAATTATAGTATAATACTATAATATATAATAATTAATATGTTGCACATATCCTGCATGATAATTCAAACGTTGTAATGCGTACCTATATAGTAGGTGCCTACCTCTATGGAGTATGGATAATATCAATATTACATAATATTAACCTTTATGTAATATATATATTATATATATAATATACATATATATACAGTGATTCACCAAACATACTCGCCCCCGTTTTCACCTTTAATAATGAATTTACTAAAATTCCGATTTATGGAATTATTCAGTGTTCTTAAGGACCATAATTTCAAACACCATTAATAGGAGTGCCCTCTGAAATTATTAATTTTTTTTTTTTTTTAAAGAGAATCATCCTTTTTTCTTGTTAATTTTTAAGCAGTTCACTTTTTTGAGAATGACGATGTATATCTGAATTGAAATTTGAACACTCAGTTTTGACTTATTTAATTTTGTGTACTAAGGATAAAAGTGGTTCAGAAGACATGATTATTTGAAAATTATAGTACCTATATACCTAACTACTAATCAATATCAATCTATTAGGTAATATTTTATAATTTGTTAAAATTGTCTGAATCTATAATAAGTGTTGGATTAAATATTACATTTATTTCACTTTTTTGTAAACCCATTTGAAGTATATTAATTCTTATAGTACCTATGTATAATAGTATATGAATTTTAAATTTTAATAACTTAGGTTAGGTTAGATATTACTTATTCGCATTGTGATTTAGAGATAATATCAATAAAATCAAATACATTTAAAAATTCCAAAAATCATAATTTGAATAAATTCGTCGTTAAGAGAAAATATGGAGTGAGCATGCTTGTGAATCACTCTGTATACTGTACATACGCTATTTTATATTAGGACAAAGAATCTTGCCGTGTTTCAGTGTCTGTGATCTTAAATATACACCTCTACCCGTCTCCATCTTAATCTTAAAATATATTGGTATAAAAATATATAGCTATTCGTGGACTAAACTTAAACGTGGAAATTAGTAATTTAAATTTTAAAATATTTACACCAGTAGGCTCTTTTATAAATTGTCATAATAATATTGTGATTTTCTATGATAAAATGATGATTTTCCGAAAATGATTGTTAGAAAAAACCTGTCGTTCGACGGAGATAAATACGATGTTGAGACATATTACGTACAATATATTTTATACTCTTATTTACATTATACATTTATACCTATAAAATTGAAGTTTAAAATACTGAAATAAACGATGAAGCACGCGAGGTTGTTGCGGAAACTCTTATATTTCATTAATATGTTAAGACGTAAGGTAGAGGAAAACAAATTATGAATTTTATCTAAAAATATATATGGATATATTATTATATAATCGCGTATAATATTGTATATAATTTTCGAAGTATGATGAAATCTGACTATGGAAAACTGTTTAAAGTGATAATAATAATAATAATATATACATCATTATAACTATAGATATCATTGATACAGCATCAGGTAGGTACCTACTTATTATTAAATCGACGGTCGTTCGTTGTTTCGCACATTTTTTATTCATCGTCAAAATATATTATTATTATTACTCTAACACACCCGTAGCATGAAAATCGTATTGTAAACATAATAATATTATCATAGGTATTTGAATTGTGCAGTACACACACCTACCAAGTGTGCGCGTTATTTTATGTCAAACCAATATTGCAGTTTTCCCCAGTATTATTTAAATTAACCGCAACTCGATCCGTGCGCTACCTCATGTTTTTATTATTATCAGGAGGTACCCTAGATACTATTATGACTTAACAGGGTGATTCACGAAGCATCCCCCCACACCTCTCGTTTGTCAATAAATAATTAATTAATTCTAATTATTTTTTACTAAAAATCTACGTTTTATAATTTTTAAATCCTTTATATCATTTTTTTTTTTGCATTTTATTATCTGTATCGATACAAACTTATTTTTTTTATTAAGAACCACATACCTATGTATTTTTTACTGTAAATTGTTAAGTAGATTATTTTTTTATGTACCTATATGGCTATATAGGACATATAGGTAAAAATTGAAATTCAAACTAGTTTCTGAATATTAATAAACTAAATTTTATCTTTCAGCAGTGGATGATCTGTGTGATCATTAGGTACTACTTCACAATGTTCCCACTGCTGAATTATGAAACTAGCTTTTAAGAAATAAGTAGGTACCTATTATAATGGTCCATGGAAATAGGTTTAAGAATGTCCTCTATATTCTTAAACGAATATGTGAAAATCATATTATTTATAATATCTTGTTTTATGTTTATAAAAATTGTCAGAGTATAATAGTAATTATTATTTAGTAAGTAAATACTTAAAAGAAAACGCTGTCTACTTTATAAACGTTTGATGTAAAATAATTTTAAGTGTTATTATTTTTAGTACATAAATAGTGTAATAACTCAGAAACTTTGCTTATTCGAATCATTTTTTCAAAAAAATGTACCCTAACAATTTTTAGTAAAAATTGTGGTTCTAAATTGAAACGTAGAAGTTTTTTATTGACATAATACACTCCTTAAAAGGTAGGAATCGATAAACCACCCTGTATATAATTATAATACACTGACCTACCTACTATAACCTAACCATGTGATTATTATACGTTATTAAAGATAATATATGTTACATATTATTAATATAGTATGTATCGTACGTGGTGTGAACAAACGATTGCTATAGTAAACGCTATAGTAAACGAAAAACAAATAGTAATTCCAATCAATATTACAGACCTTGACATTGTGAGATGTGTGTGGCGTGTGTGTGACACACGCGTGTGTGTGTTATTATATAAACCGCGTGTGTGTTGACCTTGTGTGAGCAGCAGACAAAACGGTCCACCACGACGTGCGTTTAGCGTGAAAATACGTCTTATACTTCACAAGAATAATTATTTATTAGCGATGACTGATGATTGATGGCTGATTCACTCGACAGTATATTTAAGACCACATTGACTTAACGAAATCAAATAAATTGTAAATCAAAACAATGGCTTTCGTCTTTAGAATTTCCACAAAAAAAAATTACATCGTAATATAAAACTTTTCCGGCCAATAACGGATTAAATCTATGCTCTAGTTCTGTGATGCACCTACATAAGACATAAGACGTAATAATTGATAAATATTACATAGGCACTTGTACACAGATTATGAAACCAAAAAATAAATAAATAGTATACTTCATTAATTGCACTACTATTACAGCGTCAAAGATCTTGGTAGAATTTTCTGGAAATATGTGTTCTTGTGGCCGTGAATAACAAATAGATATTAATAATATAAATAATAATAATATCTGTGCAATTTACACAACTATAATATTATGTAGTTACTAATAATATACGTCTTATTTACATTTTACGGCTGATAAAGCTGCTACGTACACCTATAGTTTAGTAATATGTATTATTATTGTACATGCAGCAGTTTCAATATTTCATTAACTATAGCCGATGTACTATAGGTAGTCTATATAATATCGATAACTATACTTACCTACAGGCTACAGTATAACAAAGTTTTTAACCTTCGTTCAATAGGATTAGACATTATAGGGTATAAACACTTTGTTATTTTGTGTCCGAGTAGGATAACTGCTATAACATTTATGATTTATTACATAAATGATAAATATATTTATCATCACATAGTATATAAAAACTAAGTTGTAATCAAATCATGCAACTAACCTATAAGTAATAATACGTTAGTAGTATTGACTCAATACTCCAGAACCACGTTTCTTGATTACTCGCGTCATGTCAGGGCAATCATATTTAATACCTATACGAGCAAACTGAAAAAATAATACTTCCTCGCATTCATATAATGATTGTAATGTATAGACTATAGGTTTCTATTCCCAGTTCAGAGGCACAGGCATATTATATTATTATGTGCAAATGTGTTTGTGTTATTTTAGGTGTACACTGCAGTTTTTAAGGTCTTTAAGATCGGAAAGACGTCGATCTGACATCTGGAAATCTATTTTTCTTTCAGATAAACTATGTTTATACAATTATACATATACCTATGCCATATATGTAGACATGTAGTCAATGACCAATGTTCTATATTATACGACATAATAATGTATACTTGTTTCTTAAATCGACATATTTTTACTTTTATTATGGGTAGATAGGTACCTATTACTGTCTTAAACCTTAGATGTACTACTAATGAGCAATATATTACCATACAAAAGGCAAAAGTGGCGCAAAACTATATTGAAAAGTTCAGATCAACATAAATATTTATTTTTATTTTAACCTAACCTAGACTTTTTGTTAGTTAAAGTGAAATCAGATTCATGCTTGAATTCACACTGCTTTTTTTCTGTTATAATTTGAAGACCATTAAATGTAAGTACAACTCTAAGCAAATAATCAAAATTGTTATTTCTAATCTTTCACAAGTTAGTTTGTTCGATGAAAGATGTTAGATGCTAAAAAATTAGATCAATCGTAAGTATGTAACATTCGATCGAGTGGAGGGGTTTCGTGTATTTACTCATACTGTTGTACATAGAAATAATTTATATATTTTATTATTTTGTACTTAACGTCTATATACCCAACATATTGATGTTTGTCTTGGTTGACAAAAAAATGTAAACTGTGTATAATGTAAGAATGCGCACGCCGTGACATTTGAATATAATACGCATGATAGATATTATTTAACTATTAAATGATTTATAGATTAATAAAAATTAAAGAGTATCTTACCCATTTTTGAAATTGGCATACTTTTTCGTTAGATATTTACTATAACAACTTATATCGGGCATTCTGTAAGTACGTGAAACGGACTTAAATTAGGTAATCAACGCATGGGTCTAAGAAGGACGAATCGTTAATCGCCATTGTTATATATTTAAATTTAATGTTAATTTATGAGACACATTTTCATAAAATTTAACCACCATGGAATTCTCATTAAAATAAGTACCTATACATCTTCCACACGAAAGCCGTTATAGATACATGTAAAACGACCACGAAACGTACTTGATCTTAAACTTCCTCCTTCAAAAAACTTCAGGTACAACAAAATAATATTTTTTGTGGTTGATTTTTTTTGAAAATTGAACCATCATAATTATACAATTATATTGTTTATCATGGTCAACGTTATAAAAAAAATAATAATAATCAACTATATTTAATAATAAATATAATAGTGTAGGTATGCGAAAAAAATTTAATTCTGATATAAACCATTCTTTATTTTTATTTTTGAATCTAAAAATATGAATGTCTTTTCTGTCCCAAATAATGTATCATTTTAATTATATTTTTTTTCAAACCCAATAAAATGAATAAAGAGTCATTTATGTATTCATCCCGCATTGATATAATAAATACCTACCATAGGAACTTATATTTTCTTTAGGTACACCTTCAGGCGTCAATATGGTGGTATCACTCGACATTCAGATTTAAGTAATATAAAACTGACGAATTCGGATG
This sequence comes from Nasonovia ribisnigri, assembly GCA_027563435.1. Taxonomy (NCBI): domain Eukaryota; kingdom Metazoa; phylum Arthropoda; class Insecta; order Hemiptera; family Aphididae; genus Nasonovia; species Nasonovia ribisnigri. Next base: position 354,135 of record JANEHU010000580.1, read on the forward strand.
AGTAGGTAACTTTCATTGTCTTGTTTCTGATTACCATTAACTAAGCACATTTAACATTATAATTTATGGAATACCGAATACGATTGTACAGAAACTACAATTATGTATTGCCGAACAGAAAATATCATTGAGTATATTATATATTGTACAATATGTATTCAATGGTAATATATATTATATATATATTTATATAATTCATGACTTTATAGTGACATAATAATATAGTGTCTTACCTTTTTTTCCTGTTGCCTCGTGAATAACTTTTTTCTATTTAATATTTTTGAAATATAAATGTGGACAGTATTATTATTTATTACAACTGTATTAGAAAGTCACACAGTTTTTGTAAATTGTAATTTATAGTATCCAACTTCCTTTTTGTATATCTATAAACTAAAAAGTCAAAATAAAGCATTTTGCTCGTAATTTTAAACATTTTGTTTTGTGTTGACACCCGGCATACCTCGTATAGCTCCACCTACGTATCGCGTTAAACCTATAAATTAGAAATAACTTATTATAAGTAATTTCCTTTACATTTTCGGCACTTGGAAATTACGTAGGTAACGCGTTACTTTCGTTACGTTACTACCCGAGATGGGCGTGCATCATAGAAAAAAATGGTGTTGCTCAAATAATTTTTGGGTGACCTACTCCTCATAAGTCGTGATACTATATATTATACCGATCTATAAAATGTACTATTTTTTTTCTACCAATACCCCCACCGACCCACATCGAGGTGTTGCCTGAGCAACACTTGGACCCTATGTTACACGCCTCTGATTAATAACATATTATGTGGACACATTTACTGTAATATTTATAATTTATACTAAAATATGTATTAATATAATCACCTCAGAGACACGCCTACTAGAAATTAGAACAGTTTGTTTCTAATTCCGAGTTATTGGAATAACAATAGCAATCACTTTGATGAACAAAACGTAATGGATGACTATAACTCCATAAATCTAAAATAACACAGAATACAATATAGTATTATAGGCATACATTTTTTAGTAGACAATATCATACCCCGCCGCCGCCGCTGCTCCGGGTCTGTCACCCGCGGGCCGTGGGTAAGTCTGCCGACAATCAGTTCAGCGTGCTCTAGCGACTAACAAAAACATAAGTGCCACACGACACGACGTTGACGGCGTCACCGATACAGACAATGTTTATAGATAATAATAATATTGTAGAGTGTTGACGACCGCACACCCACACGACGCACGGCCATGCCGCCGCCACGGTGATAACGATATTACATCATAACAATCTGTGACGATCGGTTCGTCGGTCGTGTCCGGCTACGACAACAACAGTTTATGCTTATCAGTTATCACTGTTTCGTATTGCTTTCATCGGAAAAAGTATTTACCGTCTGAGAATTTTCCCGTCCGTTTTCCTGCGGTCACTATAGTTGTCTCGTCCACCGGTTGAGTTTCCCCGAGTAGAAAACACCGAGCAAAGCCCAAGGCGACCCGGCCCGTCGTCGTTTTAAAACCGCGTCGGTCCTCCGTCGGCGTGCGTCCGACATGCATGTGAAACGGGATCTTTAACGCACCGCTGCAGGCATGAACGACGCGAAGGGATCGGTGGACGACATTGACCTGTAAGCGTAACCAACCACAGAATTGTGTAAAATATCTTTCCACATGTGGCCCGACGTTTCGTCCCGTCCGTCCGTTCGTTCCGTCTGTCTACGTTGTCTCGGCGCTCAGTTTATTGACCGACACTTATTTTTTTGCTTTCAGGAGAACGCGGTCGCTGAACGCCCCCAGCCCGGTCCAACAGTTTGGACCATGCGGCCGTATCATGAAAACCTCTGCGTTGGTCACGTAAGTTAGTTGTACGGTTACTGTGCAGCGCCAGTGGTCGTCGTTGTTGCTTATTTATTTTATTTTCTGATTGTCCAGGACAATTCAAGATCCGGCCAGTCAACGTTTGACGTGGTCCAAAAATCCTCTGTCAGTGTTGGTGATAAAAAAAGTTAGAGATATGTCTGTTTTACCACCGTTCATAGAACTCGTCAGATGGCTGATACAGGTATGAATATCCATAATTGGTTACTCGGATAAAGGTAATATTGTCATTATTAATTTCAAAATATTGACCCTAGGAAAAAAGCATGATAGTGTTTGTTGAACATTCTGTGATGGAAGACACAATGCTCTCTAGTAACTCGGGCTTCATGGAAATACGAGAGAAATTAAACTCTTTCCAAGATAGCAAAGATGATCTAACGGACAAAATAGACTTCATAATTTGCTTAGGTGGAGACGGTACTCTGCTCTATGCTAGTCTTTTATTTCAGGTAATTTCAAAATTATTATTTTGTCATTAATGTTTATTAAAATTTTTTTTTTCTTTTAGCAATCCGTACCACCAGTTATGGCGTTCCACTTGGGCTCTCTTGGTTTTTTGACGCCTTTTAAGTTTGACAATTTCCAACAGCAAGTGACCAATGTACTTGAAGGACATGCTGCGTTAACGTTACGTAGTAGACTTAGGTGCATAATTGTTAGGAAGAATGAAGACAAAGAAAAGCCTCAGCCAAATTTACTAGTACTTAATGAAGTGGTTATTGACCGCGGACCATCACCATACCTTTCAAACATTGACTTGTTTTTAGATGGAAAATACATAACATCGGTACAAGGAGATGGTAATAAATACATTTTTTATTAAATAAAACACTTAATCATTGTTTTATTGTATTTAATAATTAAATGTTATCAAATGTATAAATTATATTATTTAAGTATTACATTTTTTTTATTATTATTAATATTTACGTTTTTATACAATTACAACTACTTATTAAAATATTTGTGAGTTACAAATGAATTAATAACAAAATGAAAATGTTAAGATATATACTTTGGTTCAACTAAAGAAACAAACTTGGCGGCCAAATTGTGCCCTAGGCCGTAGAGAAGGTTGACTCAGTAGGATATACAGATGAGTGTAGTTTGACCGTCACCTGACAAATAGTAGATGCCACTGAGTATGTTGTTTTAAGTCAAGGATTCATTTGTCAACAAAACAAATGAATGTTATGACAAAAAATTAGAAACATTGTTGGAAACACATTTCTTATAAAATGTATATTAATTTAAATTTTTTTTCACATAAACCTGACATAGGTAGTTTTTATTTTTATAAATAAAATTTATTTGATAAAATAAAATTATTGGTAAACTAATTTTAGACAATTCCCAGTGTTAGAACATTTTTAAATGTATTTTTCTAGTGTAATAGAACTTCAATTACTTGAAACTAATGAAATAAAGACAAACATTTTCAAAATTCAATGTATATTTTTGTGTGAAGGAAATTTCAAGGGATTTTTTTTTATTCAGAGCATTAAAATGTTTCTTCTTTTTACCCTAGCGCTGTCAAGATATTTAAATAACTATTTAACTCAAATGTGTGTTGTTCAATTAATAAAACTTTATTTTTGTTATTAGGTTTGATTGTCTCAACACCAACTGGAAGTACAGCATATGCAGTTGCAGCAGGCGCATCAATGATTCACCCAAGTGTTCCAGCCATCATGGTGACACCCATATGCCCTCATTCTTTGTCTTTCAGGCCAATAGTAGTACCAGCTGGTGTTGAATTAAAAGTAAATTATTATCTTAAAAGAATTTCACACCTAGTGATAAAAATAAATAAGCATATTATGTTAAATTTGAATATTATCGAGTACCCAATAGTTTTTTATATGATTACATTTTATTCATAAATATTACATTTGTCTCTTAACATTTAAACTTAAATATTGTACACTTATTCATTCATAGACACTATTAGTTTATAATATAGTTAGTAATAGGCACTATTCACATCATGTAACTATCAAAATATTTTTATTAAACTTTTAAGTTAATTTAATATTATTTGAACAGTAAGAACTTAAAACAGTTAAAAATATTGAATTTATCACATAGTTTGGACCATTGGATTAGACCAAATATTATGGAAATTATTTAAACTATCAAATATGAAATATTCATATAACTTATATTTCTTTAATAACTTTTTAAACAGTAATAATAAGAATATAAATATGACTATCAAATTATTTAATATTAATGATTTTTAGTTAAATATAAACTATCAACAATTAAGAAAGATTTTTATATATTTCTACAATTATTGGTAACTATTAGAATTCACAGACTGCACAATTAAACAGTAATATATATTAAACGCTGAACATTTTATAATGCAAAGTTCCATTTAACGAGAATGTTTGGTAATCATGATCTTTGTTGTTTATGTATTGATTCTTCTTATACTAAATCTGATGTTTCTATAAAATAAAAAATATAAAACCATTTATTTCTAATATTCTGCTATATTCATGACTAGGGCAGAGGATTTGTAGATCTAAAAAAGCACTAAATATGCAAGCACTTTTGCACTCAAAAACCCTACAATATGCACTTAACCATTTCTCTAAAAATAAATATAAATCCTAATTGAATAGAAGCCTGCACGGTTAGCACACGGCTCACTGTTGTGGTGATGTCATATGGTGTACGAAGTTAGATCGTAAACGATTATCGATCTATTAACACAATTAATTACAGAAAATTATATTATTGGGTTCTCAGTGATTCTCAAGCGCTTCTTGGAAAAACGTGTCCCTGTGGATTGTCAATAATATTATATACGAAAAAAAATTAAAAAAAATTCATTTTTATTCAAACATTTTGACTGTATGAAATAAAAATGCCTATGTGGAAAAAATTGATTTAAGTTAAATATTTCTCAAAAACTATAAAAGTGTAAAATATGCCCTTAAAACCAAAAGGAATCAAATATGCATTTATATGCAAAATAATATTTCAAAACTAGCTTTCTGAAAGTATGAAACGTATTTGTTTTGTACTCTGCTATTTTTGTGAATGTGCAAAACAAATATGCAAATGCTACAAGTCCTCTGCCCTATTCATGACTAATATAATTTATAGTATTGTGTCAGTTGCTGCCAATATTATAATTAACTTCATAATAATTGAAAAAAAAACACGATTAATCAGAAAAGATAAATTTTAAACTAAAATAGAGATAAAGGTATATTAAAAAAAATATATTGCAGAGTATTGTGAATTATCTTTCAACAGTAATTTAACATCTTGAAAATATTATTAAAATTGTATACTTTTAATTGAAAAAAACATTGTGTTACAATTTAAAAATTGAGAATACATAAATTAATTTTTTATGAACTTATCTAAATTAAAAAAATGATAATTGCACAAGACATGTTATAAAACTAAAATTTTAATTGTATATAATTAATAATTTACCTACTTGTTTATGTATTAAAATCTGAAATTGTATTAAATCAAGTGCAAGTTAAACACAAAATATCTATGTTCACTGAAAGATACTAACTGAATATAAGTACAATATTTAATATTAATTTGATGTTATTGAACACAAAACATTTCCGTAGTGACAACGATCATAATTTTTACATTTTTTTAATTTTAATTAAGATTTAACACTTTCAACCAAATGCATTTGGATTAGATTATAATCATACTCTATGATTGAACTTTTGAGTTGTGTCAACTAATTTTTATTGAAATTGTGTTTCATATGTTATGTAGTTTAATTTCTGCAATAATAATGATTACTTGTGAAGTTATGAATTATGATAGTAAATAAATTAAAAATTTATTTTTATTCACACTCACTGTGTGGAATTCTTTGCATATTTTGGTTAATTTTAGTTTTTGTAAATCGCTTATAAGTTATGAAAATATACTATAATGATTACTAGACCAATAGAGTTAGGATATGTTTTGTTTCTTTATATAGATTACGGTATCACCAGATAGCCGCAATACGGCCTGGGTTTCATTTGACGGTCGTAATCGACAAGAAATTTCTCACGGTGATAGGTAATACTGTAATAGGAAAGAAAAATGGAGATTTACTATTTATAAATTTGGAATGAATTTTACATTGTTGTTATTTGTCAAGGCTTGTATTTGTTTAAAAAATGCTTTTGAGGTGCACATGGTTATCTAAAAAACAAATCAAATATTTTTTAGAAATTTTAATAGCTAATTAGCAATTTAGTATTTAAAATGAATGCTATTTTGGTTTAAGAAACTTAAATCAATTTACTATAGTGAAATATAAGTCGATTGGCTTCTGTGAATGATGATAAAACAAAATGTTATTACCTAGCTTAAAAATAGTTTTTTTTAAATTCTTTATGTTTAGGTATTAAATATTTTAATTTTATGTGGATTATAATATTGTTACTGATATAGCAGGTTTGGATACTTTTTGCAGATAATGTTGAGTCCGGATGCAAGATCAACAGCCTGGGTTTCATTTGATGGCCGAAATCAACAGGAGTTGTGTGCGGATGATAGGTCGGTCAATAAAAAAATGTAGAATAATATTTGGTGATGGATAATATGTGCACGGTAAAATTTGATTTTCACTCTGTAAGTTATCTCATCAATGATCAGGAAGGATCAGGGTATATTATGTAATCAGACTTCAATAATTACTAATTTACGTACTTTTAATTATGTCGAATATAATTGTCAAGTTATTAAACACATATTCATTTATTTGTGCTGCACGTTTTAACCGTTCATCCTATTACAATTATGTTATATTTTAAGACGTATGAAAATGATAACCATGTGTATCAGTTTGCATGAATATTTGCTTTCCATTAATGTGCCTTTAATTACATTCTATATTGTAATAGATTAGTAGTTTAACAAATATTTTATTTACAGCTTACGAGTAACTACATCTATATTTTCGTTACCATCAATATGTGCTCAAGACCAAATAACTGACTGGTTTGATTCATTGGCTGAATGTCTACATTGGAATGTGCGAAAACGACAGAAGCATTTTGAAGAATTATCTGATCTGGCACATTGCAAGTATGAGGATTCACTAAATTCAACGTCGAAAGACACTTTATTAGTTACGGGTAAATAATTAAACTGATTTTCATATTTTGTTGCAACATTTTTTTTGAAATTGATGAAACTAAGTTTTGTTTTTACTTTTTAGATTAGCAGGGTATAATCAATGAAGTTCAACATTAACCAACAGATACCTTTCCTTTAGTCGATTAGCACCTGTACTACCATCGGTGCTTACAAATGGATTTCAAAATTGTGCAAAATAAATTTTTTTATTATTATTATTATTATTATTATTGTCTTGTAAGTACCTGTAGAAGGTATACATTTATGTGTTTCTGCCGCTCGTGATTAAAATTACCTATTTATCATTTAATTATAGTTTCAGTACTGAAGTTGTAGTTTTGACAAATTAATGTTATGTATCTATATTACATTATCGGTGAAGTAGGTGTATTTTTATTGATAATAATCAGTTTATGTACAGAACAACATAAATATTATAGTCATTAAATAAAAAAATAAGTCTTTAATGTAGGAGTAATTTATTCTTGGTTATTAGTGCGCTCCAAATTAATTTTTTACCCATGTATACAATTTCTTCTATTTTTAAGATGAAATTTAAATTGTAATTTGTTTTTGATATTGTTAAAAACGCAAATATTTATGTTTATTATTATTTTTAGCTCAACATTTGTATAAATTACAAACATTTTAATTGTTTTTTATTTATTTAAAAACAAAATTATTTATTAATGACTAAGAGTATACATTAAGTAATATATTATCATAATAGTTTCATAAATCTTTGGAACATTTTTCTTCATCTAAAGGTCTTTACACAATGTCTAATAAACCTTGCAACACCCATAATCCACTTTTGTTTACTAGATTTCAGTCAATACAGTGATCTGAATTGTATGGTATTGGCTTCGTTAGTATTGAATCTGCTTTCAAAATATCTGCAAATGTCTTTCACTGGCACAGCTCTCAAATCCAAATTGTTCATTGATCTAGACTTAATGTTTGTTATATGAGATGAAAGATCGTGCAAATTGTCCACACTTTTTGAAGAGCAAGTGAGTGATTCCTCAAATATCTTGCGTTTCTGTTTAACTGGTATTAGGTCTGAGAACTCGTTGACGGGCGATCTACGCAACTGTTCACATTCTCGAATCAAGTCTGGCAAGTGTGAAACATTCTTCTTGTACATGCGTGAACTTAATAAAGGCATGTGGTTGTTGTTGACTTCTTGCATATCCAAGCTGGTTTTTTTGTGTTTGGATGCAGATGTCATTAATGAATCTGTTGACGAGTATCGTCGAAACGGCGCATGGTCAGTGACAATGCCGAGTATGTCGAGATACTTAACGTCATCCAATGGTGTTTGGCTCAGGAGTTGCCCCGCAATGGTCGTTGTCCAGTGATGGAAGTCCGTTTCTGTGTCCACCTAAAAATTAAATTATGTATTTATGTATTATTCCATACTCATACAAAGTCAATAAAATAAGAATAGAGTAGAAGACAACTATTAAAAGACCGAACGAATGGAACATGTTATAACTATAAAGATACCTGAGACGTAACTATAATGACTGTCGGGTGTAAAATGTTTCGTTAATTTAGTTTAATGGTCGCCTATATTTAACCAACAATATGAACGATATTTGTGTATTTGTCGTCATATTTTTATTTCAACAGAACTAACGAGTAGTGATATGTAAAATCAACATTGAATATCTGGTCTAGCAGGTAAATAGGAAACGTTTAAAAGTGTCAAGTGGCATTTTGATGTTTAAAAACCGCATCAGATACTATGGATAAATGTAATAGCAATGGCCATTGGTATTAAATTGGGAAATTGCCCGACAGGCGACAACGCCATTTTAAAAAAATTTGCCGCCACTGTGGTGTTATTGGTACATCGTCGTACATACAGCACTAACCATAGATATTATAAGAATTCTTATAATATCTATGGCACTAATCTGTACCATTAACTGTATATACTTTATAGTTAATATATTATTATATCTGTCTGCATAGATTTATATTATACAGGTGCTATAAAGTAATAATTTTATTACAATAATTTATAACATTATGTAGGTACCTATGTCGCGAATTGCAATCTCGTCGTGTCTACATAGGTACATTATATTATATTATTACCTATGTATCAAAATATACCTACCTAATACAGCCTATAATACCTATAAGTATAACATTTTCTCTTTAGATATAATTACCATTACTTATATAAAATTATAATATTACGTTATTCCTTTTTATTATTATTATTTATTACCGATATACATGTGACATTTCAAATTTTAATCCGCATTGAAATGTAGCCATAACCACCTACCTCCCTGCTATTCTACCAATACATATTTTAAAAACTACCTATATATTATATCGTCCTTCAATATTATTCTAAGGAATAGGTAAATGTTTCAGCTTGTATGCTGCAGGTATAAATTATACAAAATGTGTTTAAAAATTATTAATAATAGAGGATGTCAACTGTGCATTATTTGCCATATTTTTATTTGTTTTCTTTCTATGACACACCCTCAACCATAGCAAATTTGTGTTCAGCAGAACCAACCATGCTATGTCCAACCTTGTGCTATTTTAGTTTTAGTATTAAAGATAAATGACCTATTATCAAACTTCAATTTGTTAAAGAACATTATTCGTACTCTTCTAGCCTCTATACTCTATAGATACATTGGATATTGTATGATACCTATTTCATTTTTTTATGCATTATAGTTATGACTTATGAGTGGGTAACTACTAACTAGGTAGCTAGGTCAGTACTATAAAAGTGGGTATACCAGTTATAGGTATGTAAAATGTTACACTTTAAAAATGCTCATATCTAGGTAAATATCTTGTTTTACAATTTAAATAACTACGTAAAAATCTAACCAACGTATAAGAACACAGATATTATTCTTAACTTTGAGTATGATGTTATAGTCAATTCATTTTAATAGAAAATCAAACAACACAACTACCTAAGGTTGGTTCTGCTTAACACAAATTTGATATATTTATGGCACACGTTGGTCAGAGAGAGAAAACAAACAGTGCGGCAGACCGCAGACATCATACCTTAATATTTTTGAAACGGTAATTAGACTGTTCATAATATTAGTTATTAGTGTTATTACCTATCACATATTCAGTGGGAGATCAGAGACTTTGACTAAGAATTATAATTTATAAACTCCTAAATTAAAATTATATAAATTGCCGTTCACGTTTCTGCAAATTTGTTACATATTAATTTATCGACATTAAATCGTATTTCAGACTATATCTTTCTTTTATTATTATAAGTTATAAATTATTTGATCATAATTAATAAAAACAAATTGTTTTCTGAAAATAGGTATTGTTATAAAAATGTTAATATAGAATTGGTATAAGGCTTAAATATTATAAGTTAACCACGTTAAATCACCGATCCGGTATGGTCTAGTGGCTAGGATACCTGGCTTTCACCCAGGAGGCTCGGGTTCGATTCCCGGTACCGGAATAAATTTTTTGCAGTTTCTCACATCAAAAATATGTGAAAATATTATACAAAACTTCTCCTGATATATTTATTGTTACAATACAGTTGAAAAATATTAAAAATAGACTTGCACATTTTTTTTTATAAGCATTTAAGGTTAAAATTTTGACAAAATTTATCAAATTTAAAAACGATTTTGTAATTAAAATGTATAAATTGTCCAACTTTTATAGCTAAGGATTGAACATTTTTAAACAGGAGTCCACTTATATAGAGAAATAAATAACTTTATTCACAATAAAATCGTCAAATATACATAGTAATATATCATATAACTGGCTGACGGTCTTAGCTCAGAATCGTTTTTCGTATACAACGATATTATAATATCATTGAATTGATGACTAAAGATGTGACCTTCTGTACAGCAAAGTGACACCCACTTGCCTACCTTGTTTATCCTTATAATTATTAAGTTTTTAATTTTTTTGGAATTGCAATATATACAGTCTTAATAGTTATTAACCCGACGTACACAATAGCACTCTCCCTGGCCCCTGCGTACGCCCTTGGTGACAGTCGTACGTTATGAGGTATATAATATATGTTCAATATATCTGTATGTCATAAATAATAAATATTGTGTTCTTAATTAATATTAAATTATAAGTGAATCAATATTAAGCCTATTTCTTCTTCCTGTGTTCACCGAATGTCCAACAAATCTGCTGTCGAACTAGGATAAGTTAAATTATTATATAGTTAAATTCTTATATATATACACTTACGTGTGTACATATATACATATAAGTAGTAAATCATTTATAAGTAAATATAAATAAATACATATATATTGCATACACATTCTATTTTTCACATTACTACAATTATGAATTACATTATTACCATAATTTTAAAAAAATCTACACACTAAATAATTGTGCCTGGTTCTCGTTTGAAAAATAAAAATTGTATCGCCACAGTTCACAGGACACTCCTTATACTTTAGTGTAAAAAATTCAAGAATTTGAAAATGTAATCTTGAGCATTTATAAAAAAGGAAATCTAACCTCCCAAAAGTACCAATTAGATTTCCTTTCCCATCGTACAAGATACTGTTGAGTGTTGAAGAAAATTGAAACAGTTTTACTGCCCCAAACATAATAGTAAAATCAAAACATTCATCGCTTCGTTCAGAATCTAAAATACTCTTAAGTATAATTTTTTAATGAAAACGTTTTCTTGTAACGACTTTAAACGGTGTATATTTTCAAAAACGTTAGTTAATACTTTTTGAATAATGAGTGCTACGTTAAATTAAATACCCGGTAGTTCTCTTTACTTCCATTATCTTCCCTTAAGCTAAACAATCATCATATTTTTATTAATATCATAATAGTGCAGTACCTATAATAGGTTTGTAAATTGTAATTATTCTCACTGGCTCTGCCAGCTGCCACCAAACTACAAGGATCACATAAAATATTTACCTACATTGTAGGTCCTACAAGTCACTACTCACTTGTGTACTGACTTAAATCCATCAATCGTGGTACACATCAATCGTGCATTACTAAGTAAACGAATATTGAGTACGAGTACAAACGACGAAGATTTTAATACCTAGTAATAACCAGTAAAAAAAAACCTATTATCTTCAAACTGGTGAGATAACATTCTGTTAGGTAAAGTGCAGGGTTTGCAAAAGTAATCAACTACCTAGTCAACAGTTATATTATCGTTTATAAATATTATTTTTACTAGTATTTATAATCAATGGTAAATTTTAGATGCCATGCGTTTACTAAATGGTGAATACAAAAAATAATTAAAATTATAAATAATAGTAATAAAAATTTCTGCATCAGCCGGGAATCGAACCCGGGCCGCCCGCGTGGCAGGCGAGCATTCTACCACTGAACCACTGATGCTCGTATTAACGACCGCAGTTATTATTGTATTTGAGCATAATAACTACTTCAAACCTGTTTGATTGATCATTTTTTGACTACATTTTTTTATTCGAGTAATACACAACATTTATAATATAATTTGATTTAGAGATTTAAAATACCTCTACGATTGCTCTAGGTACTATCCATATAAAAATATATTTTAAACAATATATAATGGTAACTACCTAATTGAAAATTGGTAACACTTTTCGACTGATTTTGACGAACATTACAGAAGTTTTTCTAATAGAGATATCAGAAAAATTAAGACCTTATAGTACATATTACCTGGTGTCCGGGTACTATGCTAAATCCGAGATACACAGGTCACAGATATAGCGTCAGCACATTTTACAATTTACTCAGTTCATTTTTTGCCGGGTGAAGTCGGGTTACGCACATTATTAACACCACTTACATAGCTACTATGTATAGTTAGGTAATTTATAATAATAAAAGGAAATGTGTGTTTAAAAAATTTAATTTATTATGATGTAATACAGACTGACCAATTATAGTTGTTACTGCAGCTATAGAGATTCACTTTATAGTTTATTTCTATCTGCAGAAAAAATGCTGATCTCAAGTTTGGAGCATTTTTACTACACAAAATGTTGCTGACAAAACAAAAAAACAACAAATATCATTGTAAAACAATACATTCACAATATAATATATTATGAATTGATCTTTCTACGTTAACAAAATAATGTGTCTAGAATATTACTGTATTTTGTATATCAAGTCGTCCACGAAAATGAAGATTCAAATGAAACAATTTTATGAAAACGATAATTCGTTTAAATGGAAAACAAAACATTTGTGATTTAAAAAAAAAAAATATTCAAACTTTTGTGTTTTTTATAATATTAAGTCGAATGCCAAAATGAAGATTCAAATGAATCGATGAACGAACCTTTTCAAATATTTCCGATTAAAATATAATCTTTTCTAGTTATTGATCATTCAAATATTGCCCAAATGTTGGTCATTCAAACTTTTGTGGGTTTCCCCAACGAAAGAGAGTATTGTGGCGGCGGCACGAATGTAGAGAAGATAGTGTTCAAGTGTTGATCCCCGGGTCTAACCAAGGAGCTCTATAACTACAACTCTATAGTCTATACGGCGGATCTGATATTAAAATAAACTTTTAAGACTAGCGACATACCAACGTAATATTGTTCTATGGTAATACATGTCACATAAAATTATAAATATTTGCGTGACTGGTCACTCTGGTTTTGCCGCTTCGGCGGTTATTTTGTTTACGTAGAGTGGACGCGTCATCGCTATAACACCAAACGCCAAGACCGTTTTACTATTTTCGTATTTAATACAAAACGGTGCTGATTAACGATTTTCATTTTGACTTATCCCAAAAAACCCCCCTCGTCGCCTTAAGCGCAAATGGTGCAGAGACCTGCTAGACAACAATCATTAGCAAACAAAAAATAAATACAAGACGAAAGTGTCATCAATGGGTGGCTTCTTCAATCCAATTATTCATGTTTTTCTTATTTTAAATAGCTCATACTTTTATTGCGCCTGCCGGCACAGATTGTGTATAAATAATATAAAATTTTAAAAAAAGTACTTGTTTTTGTTGTTACTTGTCAACATTTGTTTAATCTCTTTTATATGATAATGATCTTTTATAAATCATGGGTAGGGACTAAAATTTAATCGGAAAATACTCAATTGCCAACGATTAAATTTAATCTATTCTGTGACCGTTCCAAAAATAAGATTTTATCGTTCGATAGTTTGTCAAACGCGCGGTTTACGTTGGCAATCCCGTATTGTCGTCCGTTAATAGACATAATATTTTCTGCAATATTGTCATTACTCATTTATTTTGTCTTTGGTATTCCAAAATCCTAAATGATTTTCAGTGTTTTGTCTCGTGGTGATCGGCAAGTGGCAAGTGGCAACTGGCAAGTTGTGACTTGTGGGTTGTGACGCGTTTGACGCTCGGTAGTCGGTTCGAATCAAAATCTATTTAGGCAGGACGGTAAGACATGGAGATGAGATACGACAAATTTTGCTGCTACTCCACTCGGCTGCTGATGGCTGACGTGTTGGGTGACGCATACGTGGAGCTGGCCAAGCTGGAGTCGGCCAACAGCCGATTCATGTACACGCGCGCCTTGCTTAGCAAACACGAAATGCTGGCTTCGACGTTGGATACCGACTTAGAGTACGAACATCCCATGATGTCGGAGAGCCTCCGACAAAATGGCAACGTGCTCTTCGAGGCTAAGATGTTCGAGGTGGCTGCCGACATGTACACCAAGAGTTTGAATAACTGCAAACCGAACTCCGCGTGTTACGCACTCTCGCTGGCCAACCGATCGGCAGCGCACTATCACATGGGCATGTACGAGCTTTGTCTGAAGGGCGTACGTCGTGCCATGTGGGCCAATTACCCGTCCAAACTCGCGTACAAGCTGTACGAGCGGGCCGGGCACGCAGAACGCAAGTTGGGCCTCGTCAAACAGGCGAAGCAGAGCTATGCTACGTGTCTGACACGACTGGCCGAGGCGGACATGTCTGCGGAGAACAAGCGCAAGTTCAGGATGGCGGTCGAAATTGCCGTGGCCGAGTGCGAGGAACTGCTGACTGAGCAGAAAAGGACGATGAAAACGCCTATCGTCGAGCAGCTGGTTGGTGGGAAAAACGAAAATATCCCTGCTCTATCGGCTTTTGTGGAACTGAAAATGTCCCAGGATATGGGACGAGGTGTTTATGCCACCCGTGACATTAACCCCGGTAAGTGACATTATTGGTAAGTCGGCCCGTTATGTGTGCGGCGTAGCTAAGCAATTTTTAGTAGTAAACGGTATAAAAGTCTATGATGTGGAAATTTGTAGAAAACAAATTTTTATGGATATGAATTAGGCACTTACCTACTTACCTTTAAAATTATTTGTTTTTGAGTTATTATTATGATTAATTCTGTGATTAATTAACAATTAACTGTTGTAACAAACAGTACAGTTTAAGTACGTCATGTTTATTACTCTTATAAATTATAACATATTGTAGCAATTCTAAGAAACGTTCAAGACAAAAAAAAATAAATAAATTATAACTTAATCAATCATTGACATATTTTGTAACTGATAGGTTAAGTGATATAATGTTAACCAATGTCCAAAGAAATTGTTCATCAAAACCCCAGGTTACTATCATAAAATGTATATAAAGTTCTATCTACTGTCACCAATAATACTAAGCTCAGATAAATTTTGAGGTTTTTCGACTGTACTGCCTAATTCAACTATGTTATTTTTTGCTGTATTACATATTAAACTGATGTAATTTTTAGAACTTAACAAATGTTACAAAATAAATAACTTAAAATGAGTGTTCCCTGAGTAACTGCACTCGTGTAGTAGGTAGGAATAATCTGTGAATAATTTAATTTGTTAAAAAAAAAAGAAGAGTTTTTTAAGTGATAATAGTTAGGTATCTGAAATAGAATTATATTATCTGCCTATTCATTTTTAGGTGATGTTGTGGCCATAGACGAACCATATATTTGTGGGCCTTTTCCGGCTGATTCAGAAGTTTGTCATTATACTGGTTGCCTAAAGCATGACTTTGCTCTTTTTCGCTGTCCAAAATGTTTATTGGTATGTTTTTTTTATATATAACACAAGTAAAAATATTAGGTATGCATTAAATAAATGCAATATACTTATTTATATTTGGTTATTTAATAGTTTTAGAACAAAATTATTCAAAACCCTAATAATTTTTAACCATTCTGACTAGTCGACATTATCAAATATCTTTATCCAATATCTTTTTTAAATTACTTAATGATTTTAGATTCTGAGCGGAGCAAAGAATGTATTTTTTTTTGTCATTTGTTTTTTTTTTTTTTCTTTTTGAGTCTGTCATCAACTTTTAGGAAAGTAAAAATGATTTGATTTTCTTCAATAGTAACTTTTCTGATAGGAAAGTGAATCTAGTTGGTACTTTGGGGGGTCAAAAGTAAAATTTCCTAGTAGTTTTCATGAGCGCCGTGAAAACAAATGAAAAATTAAGGAAAAAACGGGAATTTTTACGCAAAATCGATTTTGGTTTTTGAAGTAACTCTAAAAGAAATGACAGTACATACATGAAATTTTGACCTAATGTTTATATAATTATTTTCTACACACCATTTTCAGTTTCCAAATTTTTTAATTTTTTTTTCTATAAATGTCAATAAAATTTTATTTATTGAGTATTAAATCTTAAAAATTTAATAGTAGACTTCTAATATATAGTTTCAAAGGCAGATGAAAAATATTAAAAATCCGTAGTCACAATTTTTTTTTTTTGGGTAATCAAAGTTCAATTTTGACAAAATATGTAAAAATTACAAAAATGTGCAATTTATTTTGGTTAGAAATTCATAAAAAATTTTCTTTTTAAATCTAAGGTTTGAAACTGTAATACAAGATTCCTCATAAGTTTGCCTAATTTTATCAATAAAAAAATGTTTATAAGGCAAGTCAAAATAAATTTTTATGAGTATTTTAAGTTCAAATTTTTACAAGATTAGAAATTCACTCGATTTTCTTATTTTGTTGCAATTCATAAAAAACGAATAACTGTAGTTGCATGAAAATTGCACTGAATGTTTATATTAGCATTTTCTCTACACCATATAATTTCGAATATATTTTGACTGTTTTTGAGCTTTTTACGGACCATTTCAATTTTCAATTTTTAGTTTTTTTTTTTTTTGTATAAATACCAATACATTTTTATTTGTTGGGTCAAAAATAATGAAAATTTAATACATATGCCCACATTTTTTTTTATAAGCATTTAAAGTTTGAATTTTGACAAAATTCATCAAAATCTCAAAAATTATCAATCATTGTAATTAAACAATTATAAAATGTTCAGTTTTTATTACTAAGAATTAAAATTTTAAAACAAAGATTCTAATAAATAGTACATACTGTAATCAAAAAATCTAAAAAATATATAAACACAGTTATTTTATAGACATTTTAAGTTCAAATTTGGACGAAATTACATATTAAAATCAATATAAACGAATATGAAAAGTATATATTATGATATTTTTCCAGCATCACTGATAATTTTCGGTTAATAATTAAATAATATTAATAATATTAATTCAACTTACCAGCTACCGTAGTAACAATATCAATATAATTTAAAATATCCTAAACTGACATACCGTCTCCGCTCAGAATCGTGTTTCGTATACAATGATATTGTACCATTGAATTCAAATTTAATACCATCCGTTATACAGTGACCTACTTGTAACCTACTGTACAGCGGAGCAACATCCACTTACCTACCCTTTTTTTTATTTATCTGCCAATGTATATATCTTAAATTAAATACTACAATTTGACTATGTAGTATGTATACCTATTATTATATATCTGAAACTTAATATTAAGGAATAGAAAATAATATGGAAATTTACTTTGACCAGGTTTTTTACTGCGATGAAGACTGTATGAACAAAGATTACAACGATGGACATAATTTGGAATGTCCAATTATATATTTCATCAGATCAACACCAGGAATACCACAAATGAATGAACTTGCTCTGAAGTGGTTTATAAAAGACTATTTAAAAATGGGTTTAATAAAATATTGTTCGATAATTGATAACTTTTCAGAATCTAAAATTGATCCTTTAACAAGAGGTTTTGATGAGACTGGTCAATATAAGTCTGATAATTTTTTAACGGCTTATTCTTTGGATAGTAGTGAAAACAAAATATCATTAGACGTTTTGTTTTTTTTTAACTGTATTGCTGTTGATATGTTGCATTATTTAATGTTAAGTGGCTTCATAATTCCGGAACAATATATGGGTAGTGTGGGTGCTTCCTTGGTGCGTATTCTAACTGTTTTAGACTTAAATTGCAGAAAGGTAATCATCCATGCCCCTTTTATGTCTTTTCAACAACAAATTATTACAATAGCATTAACTTTGTATCCAACCATTTCCTTATTCAACCATTCTTGTGATCCAAATATTATGAGAAGTGGAGTATTAACTGATAGAATAAGAGTTATGAAAGCAATTCAACCCATTCCCAAAGGAACTCAGGTGATTATATTGGGTGATTTTTCAAACATCCTTACCCCCATTATTACTTTTAATAATACATTTATTCAATTTCTGACTTTTTGAATTTTTAAGTATACCTAAAGAGTAAAAACTATATTTTCATATTAGAACCCCTTTTTTACTGTAAATTATTTAGCGGGTGATTTCTTGAAAATGTTGATGCGTCTAAATTAAAATTCTAATAAGTAGGTAATTTCTGAGTTATTAAAATGTTTATACTAAAGATAATAATTCTTAAATATGGTTTTACAAAAATATAAACTATATGTTGTATTAGATTTGGTATTTAATATTTATTATACTTGATAATTTTTACAAATTAAAAAATGAATTACTTAAATTTTAAAATCATCCATATTTACTTAACTCATTACCAAAGACATATTATCTTTGGTACTCAAAATCATATAACTCAAAAACTACTCATTTCGAACTTTGTTTTAGATACATCAAAATTCTCAAATAAAATATCCCCTGAATAGTTAAAAGTGAAAAAGGTGGTTCCTATTTGAAAAACAGAAGTTTATTAAGTCACAGGATCATCCTTAAATGGTACAAAAAATCTCAATTATTCAAAAATATTGGGTTTCAAGTGTTTAAAAAAATTCCAAATTTCAGAATTTGAATATATTTATAACTTAATTATAATAATAGAGTGATCATGCTTGAAAAATCAACCCTGTATAGATAATTGTATTATTAATAATAATTTATTATTATTATTATTATTATTTTATGTTTCTCTGTTGGCCACACTCCACATTGTCGACTAAAAAATATTTATTTGTTACCATCTAGTTGTACTGTTCTTATGGAAAATTTTTTAAAGAAGATGATAAAGAATCAAGGCAAAGAGTTTTCAATGATCGTTTTTACTTTAAGTGCTGCTGCCAGCCTTGCACAAAGAATTGGCCAACATATAATTTTATACCAAATCGGATTTCTACATTGTATGTTACATACTTAAATTGTTTAAATTGTGTTTAATAATTGTGATTAGGCTAAAATATTATGATTGTTATATGCTTATAGAAATATTCTGAACCCTATTATGGCAGATACTGTGTTATCCGAGTGCAACAAGTTTATGGAATTTACGAAGGCGGTGCAACCAATAGACCATTGTCAGCATTTAAATTATTTATATTCATTTATTAAATTTTTGTATGTTAATGTAAAACGACCATTTACATTATATGAGGACTGTCTTGAAATGATATATAATGCCCATAGCATTAATAAATGTCTGTGAAGATCCATGAATATCGATTGATACCTTACTTTTATAATTGGTTTATTAATAATTAAGTTAATTTTAAGATTTATCAAAAGAAGTAATTTGTGTTAAACTAATCTTATAAGTGTATGATTTAAATGAATTATTTTGTTTTTAATTTTTTACATCAAATTCATTAATTATGTTTTTCATTAATTTTACTAAGGAGATTTGTTTTTTGTTTTTTTTATTGCCTAGATTATTAGGTAACATTATATTATTATATTTTATTGACTTAATGTATGACTAGATTTCTTACAACTAAAACAGCTTTGAGGTAAACCTACATCTGTATCAACTATCAAGTAAAAAATAATTATAATTAGTATGACTACAATGATATTATCGTACTTTATTAATGATGATAGGAATAAAATTATAAAAAAAGAAATGTAGTATATGCAGGTGGTAGTACAATTCTAATATACTATAATATTTTGTAGAATGTATATATAATAATTTCTATCACGGAATAACATACATTTATGTATGTGTCTTTATTGACATGATTTCCATAAAAATTAAACAACACTATCACCAGCAGCTAAGAATGCAGACCCTGTTTTTCCTAAAAATTTCTTACTACACAAATATTATGATCCCTCTGTATAACCTATCTTATCATAATTTTTTTAATATCAAAATATAACACATTATTGTTTCATAATTATAAACCTATTTTTATTTTACAAACTAAGAAAATATAAATATGAAAACAAATTATACTATTGACAAAATAAATACTTAATTTCATGTTTGATATAATATTTAAAATTCAATAGATATATTTGTTTTCCTCATAAGGTGTCTTGCTTAAACTTGCTTCCTGGAAAACACTTTTATACTACAGTTGTGTACGCTCAGATAGTCAGATGAATGAACTATTATTCCTTTTTGTCAGAAAGCCATTTAATTACAGCTGGACGAAGAACAAATTGGAAAGATAACATATTCAAATTGACTTAATATATAAAATCCATCCATTAATTTTCAAAATATAGTATGATATTATTAATCTCTCAACATCCACTGATTGCTGTTGAACAGTAATGCATAACAATTACACAAAATTCATATATTATACAACATAATATAGATTATATAAATTTTTATAAATTTAAAAGTATCAAGATCATACCACAGAAATTATTAAAGGTCTTTAACCTTTATAATAGTATATCCTTCACAGTAGTGTTCACTTTTTACAATTAAATTTATAGAAATAAAGATCAACTTGGTCAAATTTAACTGATAATATAATGTATTTGCCTTTTGGTTATCATTGAAAATTATCTTAAAACTTTTAATATTGTTATTGTTATGTAGACGTATGGTGTAGCTATAGTCAGTAGTCTTATTTTTTGATACTCCGTGTCGGGATTCACTAAAAAAAATTAAGGTCTGCCAATAAGTAACTGTAATGAGTAACAATATATCAGGAGCATTGTATTACATAATTTCCACGCTTTTTTACCCAACAAATAAAATTGTATTGACAATTATAGAAAAAAAAAAACTGAAAACTCCGTAAACGGCTCAAAACGAGTCAACATATTTTCAAAATTTTATGGTAATTTGGTGTATAGAAAATGAAAATATAAACAATCAATTCAATACATTTTCATGTATCTACAGTTATTCTTTTTTGGATTACAACAAAATAAAATCTAAATCGCTATATGATAAATATTGGAATATCCAATGTTGTAAAAATTTGACTTCACATTGCTCATAAAAATTTAATCTGAATTTCTGGTAGATATTTATTTTTTTGATAAAATTAGACAAACTAATGAGGAATCTTGTATATTACATTTTTAAATTTAAAGATTTAAATTAATGGATTTGCACATTTTCGAGATTTTTATGTATTTTGTCAAAATTTGAACTTTAAATAGTTATAAAAAGAATTGTGACATACATTTTTAATATTTTTTAACTGCTATTATAACAATGTATTAGGAGCCTTGTAATAATTTTCAAGCTTTTTTACCCAACGAATAAAATTGTATCGACATTTATAGAATAAAAAATATTATAATATTTGAATATGTCCGTTATTAACAGTCAGAATAACAAATCAAAATTTGTTCGTGTGTACAGAAAATGTTAATATAAACATTCAGTCAAAATGTCACGTATCTACGGTTATTTGTTTTCTAGTTACACTAAAAGCCAAAATCGATTTTGCGTAAAAATTCCCGTTTTTCCTTATTTTTTTTACTGTTTTTCCCGGCTCTTATGAAAAATGTTCGTAATATTAAATTTTGACCTCTTCAATGCACCAACTATATTCACTTTCACATCGAACAAGATACTGAAGTTGAAAATCGTAGCATTATTTCGACTACTTATCGTGGTGTATACACAGACACGAATAAAAATAATAAAACACATCATTGTAAAATCAATACATCCATCGCTCCGCTCAGAATCTAAAACCAACATATAGTACTTACGTTAACCTAGAAAGTTTCACGCTATATATTATAAATTATATTATATATATTTAATATTGTAACTGTCGTAGCGGAATCATCGGTGCAAACAAGGGCATTCGCCGACCGGCCCCTCATAATTTTTTTTTTAAATCATCAATAACTGAACGGAAAATTATAAAATCCTCAAATTCAAGGAATGGTGACATGGTGTGCTCGGAGCATCGACTTCTGCAGGAACATACTATTATATCATTCTGATTGTGTATATTAATTGTATCAAAAAAAAAAAAAATTAATTTATATTTTATATTTTAATTATTCTTATAACCTTCCAGCAATTATCACAACTCAAAAACGTATGTATTATTATTGTTTTCATGAATTAGACAGAATAATATCAATCATTAAAATAGTATATTGTATGGCAAGGGCGAGTCGACGTGTGCACATTTCGCCCAAAATTGAAATCGCCTTCCCACACGAGCCACACATACTATTTTTTGTCACGCCCCTACGTTCGTCGATCACGGAAAACGTATAGGAGGGGATCTATGCAACGATCAGATTATTCTACGAAAACGATTTGATGAAATAAAAATGTTTAAGCGTCATGATGCAAGGGCCAAGGACATTGTAATATGAATATAAGATGTGACCAAAAGTTTATGTTTCGTAATGACCATGGTATAGATTTCAGTGTCTGGTTGTGCAAGTGTTGGGGATTTCCGCTTTACCGCCCGGCACTTTTTGGGATTTCCACTTTACCATCCGCGGGACTGTGGGGATTTCCACTTTACCAACCGTTGGACGGAAAAAGATCGCTTTCCAACGCTTTAACCGCTATCGAATATCAAACTTACGGTGCAGGCGTGACAAAAAAATAAATATTTAAGGTCGAGTGTGGTCTATGAACCATGAAAGGTGTTATGCGTTACCATTATTGACAGTTGAATCAGAAAGACAGGTAAAGCAGATTTTGAAGAAATAATCACTGTATTTTCAAATCTCCAATCTAAGGGAAATGTATAAAATATGTAGGTAGGTATCTGGATTGTTATTCTTAATATAATTAACTATTAAGAACAGGAAAAATGAATAATAATAAATAATACATTTTTTTTCAGTTTATATTTTATTTTTATAAAATGTAGACATGCAGGGTTAGGTATGGACCAGTTGCGCCTAAAACAATATTTGTATTTTAGGTCAGTATACCAATTGCGCCGCTTAAAGTTTAGGTCAGTACACCGATTGCGCCGCTTAAATTTTAGGTCAGTACACCAATTGCGCTACTTATATTTCAGGTTCCTTATTTTTACATGGACATATGTAAGTTACCACACAGCGGAAAAAGTTACATATGTATATACACAATTAAATATATAGCTAACTAATATACATTCAAATATACTTAATTTAAAGCAAAACGTATACGAAATTACGGGAAAATACGACAAGCTACAAGCTAATAATAGTACCTATCCCGACTCGACGTAGGGCGAAATATAAAATATTTTATTTATTATTATTAACGAACATATTATAAAGTATGAATTTGAGTGATAGACTACTCGTATAACAAGTTTTCATTATCATGTACATTGTACAATAAGTACATACAAGGGTGAGAATATATTGTTAATAAACGATAGTATTTTAAATATAATATGTTTTTCAACAAAAACAAATTTAGAATTTTTATGTACTTGTGAAAAAATATTTGTTGATGGAACTTTTGAATTTTGTTCCAAATATTTTTATCAGCTATTCACGATACATGGCTTAAAAAACGGTCACTATATACCATTAGTATTTACTTTGCTGCCAAATAAGTTATCTAGTAGGTACCTATGAATATTTATTTCGAGTTTTGACTAGTAAATGTGCAACTTTTAACCTTTATTTTAGTCCAAAATCAGTCGTTGCCGATTTTGAACAAGCGATTCATTTTGCTGTTAAAAAAGTTTGGCCTTCAATCACTCTGGTAGGTTGTAGGTTTCATTTAACACAAGCTTGGTGGAGGAATATCCAAAAATGTGGACTACAAACTGAGTATAAAAATCCAGATTCTGAAATAGGAAAATGGCTACATTTAATTTTTGGTTTGTCACTTTTTCCACACTATGAAGTGGAGGATGTTTTTATAAATCAATTCAGCCAACGAATTCAAATGTTACTAAATTCACTAACTATATCGTTGAAAATTACATATCATCAACCTCTTACCTCTACATTCCCTCCCATATTGTGGGCATCGAATACAATAAGCTCTGAACGTACAACCAATGCATATGAAAGTTTTCATGCTTCATTTTCATCAAATTTTTAAAATCAGTTTCTTATTATTACAGTAAAACATAAATTGTAATTATATTTTTATATTTTTATGTATATTAATTATTTATTATTGACGTGTATCTATGTGTATGATTTGGTATAGATTTATATTGTACAATTATTATTAATATTGACGTTCATTGTATAATTTTTTTGTATTGACTGAAAAAATCTATTTAAAATACATATTTTTATAAAAGTATTTTTATATACTAGGTGTAATGTAGAATAATATTATAAACCCTGAAAACAACTGAGCGCAATTGGTCTATCTATCCAAAAAAGACAGAGCGCAATTGGTATATCGACCCAAAAAAGACAAAGCGCAATTGGTATATCGACCCAAAAAAAAACAGAGCGCAATTGCCAATTGGTATATGAAAAGGTCATTTTAAGCGCAATTGGTAAACTCCCATGCAGGGGTATGTACCATAACTACCTATTCAATTATTTTACAACAAGAAAAAAAAACATTAAACGCTTATAAAGAAATCTTTGCGATAATATTGTGTTTTACTTATACTTTATTTTATAAAACTATAATTTATTTATTTAACATTCGTTTTTTTAGAGATTTAAGAGATAACTAATAAATGAAAATATGAAACGAATGCAGTTTGGGTAGGTAGTACCAAATGTTTTTTGTGAATTTTTTCTTCAAAATGCATTTTACATGTATGTCGATCCGACTTTAAAAAATTGGTAAAATTGTCTTTGGAAGTTATGGTAAAAATCCTTGAAACCTTCTAAATTTTGTTTGTAAGTTTAAAATACCAAAAAATAACATTTTTTAATTATTTGTAGATACCTAGTTTTTTATTCTTAACATTTTGGTGGATTCAGAAATTACCTATCGTACTTACTTTTTTATTTTATTGTTAATAAAGTAATTTAATAGAAAAAAACCAACCGACAGCGACGGGTAGAAATACGCAAACTAGGTGACTTTGTATAACCATTGAAACTAAGTTCGACCGACAAATTCATATTGCACCATTGTTCTTAACTCATTGAAATACATTGTTTTCTGAAAAAAATGTCAAAAATCGCTTGGGAGCTAAGCCACAATTACATACCACCTATACTTATAGGCTATAAGATAACTTTTTGTACGTGGGGGGGGGGAAGAAATTATGTTGCCCCGAGGCGCAAAATGTTCAAATACTAATCGACTACCTAATTTTTTGTTTATAGAAGGTTGCCATTGATTACATACAATCAAAATATTATACAATAATTGTACATAATTTTAGATCTATAATTGTATATATGGTCGAAACCACCCAATTGGCTGCGTTAAAAATATGTGTGGTTTATTAATACAGGATAAATCCACTATTTCACTGATATCGTTTAATTTGTCACTGGCAAAATCAGTTATAGGTAGACTAGTCACTATAGTATATTATTTTATTGTAGACCGATCGTTTTCTGTTCGTCTTGTCCTGCGTACATTCAGTACAATATAGACCAGGGGTCACCAATTAATATTTTCCGCGGGCCACATTAAGAATTCAAAAAATTCTCGCGGGCCATACAAATTCAAAGTACATAATATTTATTATAATATGCCGGTTGGCCAAAAATATTTTAAATGTCGTAATGAAATTTCAAGTAAATAAAAAAACCGAGAAGATAAGATATGCTTCACAGCTAGTATAATATTTGTTGCAGCCGAAAAAACCTAATAAAGCAGTAATAATGTACAAAAATAAGAAATTACCTGCAACATTTATTATTACAACAGCCACCCTTGATAATAATTACGTATTAAATTATTGGCTTTCAGTCTGCGGGCCGGTTAAAATGCATTCGCGGGCCGCCATTTGGTGACCCCTGATATAGACTATAAGTATTGCTTACACACAGGATATGTACTTACCACTACGGTGACGATGGGTGATATGCTCCCGGGCCGCACTAGACTGAACCCGTAGGTGGAGTGCTCGGTGGCCGTGAGGTTCAGGTACCGGAGGAGTAGTTTCCAACAGTACCCGGCCGGTCCGTCCCACCGGACCAACAGGTGTCCGGCTCGCACTTCGGCAACGCTGCGGCCGCTGAACGTCTCGTCACCGGCAGTGGCACAGGTCGAATCGTCTCCCAACGTGGCCGTCACCAAGCCTGCAACGATAACGACAACGATATCGTGTACTGTGTTATAAAATAATATTATTAATATTAATACAAAATATGCAAAATATTAGTCTCACTCGACAACTCTGCAGTATATAATATTATAATAATAGGTAATAATACACCATAATCATCGGCTTCTATACAGATCTATAGCAAAGGCAAAAGGTATCAAAGACCTAAATATGGGTTAAAGTGTTATTGATAAACAAAAAGTTGCACAATATTGTTCCGTAACCACTTAGTAACCGGTAAGCGGTAACCATGTTATGGCCTTATGGGTACCCTATCAGAGGCCGGAATTTCGTCAAGTGTCAAATATTGACAATAAAATATATTATACCGGGTTATCTATTTTTTCCCAAAAAGGTTGTTTTCTAACGACTCAAAATTGTGTAAAAGAAATAATTTCAAAACATTAGTATTTTCTGAAATAATGAGTGTCTTGCGTTAAATTGATCACTCCGTATTATGACTTTCTTTACTACTGCAACGATAATAACATTTTTGCATAAATATAGCTAGTAAATAAGTATAATGGGTACTATACATATTACGAATATTATTATATATTTATATAGGTTGTAGGCATGTATTTTGTAAGATGTAGCACTTAGTAATGAGAGTTTCGAGGTTATTACTGATAATTTGGTACAAATATTTGTATGATCTCGACAATTCTATGACAAACGAAGAAAATCAATTATTATCGTGCAGCGGTCATGACCTTATAATATATACGCGTACCTATTCAATTGCACAGTATTATTTGTATTATCAACCAATAAAAAACCGTTCATCGTTCGATTCACGTGACCTTTAACACAAAATTGATTTCCTTCTATATACAAAGATTTATAAATATAAAAATAATCACATTACTGGTATAATAGTTGGGTTGTTGGTATAATATCAAAAATCGTGCGTAGAAAAAAATCATAGAAAATATAGAGATGTAAGAGCCAAAAATATATAGATACTCGCGGTAAAATAAATTTACTGACGTTTTTATCAAACAATTATAAAACGATCCTCAAATTAAACGTCTTTACGAGATTTATATAATTTATAACACATCAATAGAATAGTCCATATAAAATGTGAAGTTTTAATTAATGACTAAGGATAACACGATGTAAATGATTGTATAGTATTTTAGATATTACTATAATAAACTATTTTCAAAATAGTAATAATATATTTTATGATTTTCATATCAGATTGATATTATTGACATAATATTATATTATAATTTATAAATAATAAAATAAAATCAATATATCAGTTTATTACCCTTTCTTTGACAAGTTGATTTATAACTTATAATTATTTAACACTGCCCCATATAAATATGACTTTTATAGTTTTATTATTATGTTTTTATTCTCATATAGGTACCTAATTACAATATCTAGAAAGAAGTATCAAACTAACATATAAAGTTAAAATCAAAATTGACTTAGTTGTTCAAGTTTTTCTATGTATGCCACATTATAGTTTCCCAAACTACGGTATTTATAAATCGCAGGTAGTTTAATATTTATGAACGAGGGGGTGCAGGGCGTTCCTTAACTTCGCTTTTACGGTATACTTATAACGGAGATACCAATAAATTTAATAAATAATATACATAGGTAGGTACTACAATACCAAATACCACTTTGTATAATACTCCGAATATTCGAAATTTATATAATAAAGCTTACAAGTTTACGACTTATCTATGTGTACGAACTTATGCCTATTGTCTATGTCCTATGCCATATGCCCTTATATATATTATATATACCATCTAATTTATTGTGTAATATATTTAATTGTAATGTCAATGACAGTTGTAAAAACTTGACATCAGCCCATGAAATATTCGTATATCTGAAAGATTCGTCTGAAATCTGAGTAAGTGTTGTGTATCAAAAAAATCATCCAGTTTATGAAATACTTTATACATAGCAGACACTCTCACCATCAGGGACTTATATATGTACAGAACTGACGACTGTACTCGTTCAGATATTTAGAATTTAATAGTTATATATCATATATATGTATAATGTACCTATATACCTATAATAAGTATGATATAATCGCTGCAAGTCTGCGACTAAAAATATATATTCTAGTAAGGTTATTCTAGGTTGTTACTAACTTACATAATATTACATTCAACATTATTATTGTATTCGAATAACGAGTAACGCCACTCTTATTTCAATTACCGCGGTTTAGATAATAATATAGATACCAAACGCTACCACTTAGGTACCTATATTTTAGGAGTAAAAACGCCGAATTCTTCGCAACGGGCCCCTCCAAAAGTCTATGTATAATATTATTACCATGTTCATAATTGCTTCGTGTCCCCGATGGTCGTATATATTTTATCATAGAGCGGATAGAGCTAACCTTCTCTTTGAATGGTAATAACAATAGTTATAATAAAAAAAAAACGCTCGTCGGACTCTGCGCGCGCGTAATACGTACAACGGTGGTGACTATGTAGATAATCGAGTGTCAAGGCACGTCTGACTACCTGCGACTAATCTTACACGGGTTAATTAATTACTGTATAGAGTCTTATATACCTAGGTAAGGATTTTCAATAATACCTACCAATAACAGTACCAGCTATAGGTACTTACTTATATTTTTGTTATAATTCGTATTATATTTGTCATTTCGCATCCCCGCGAACCGCGCCTGTATTATAGATTCGCGTCACAGTTTATATATTATATACATAATATACGACCCGAATTCGCGTATCTACGTACGATTGTACAAATATATCTAAACGATGAGGTCCTTGAACGGTATTTTACAACACTGACGCGTATTTATACGTACACGACGCGTAAATCTCGTTTTCGTTTGACATCCGTGAAGTTAATTAATACGCGTTACCATCAAACTTTTACCACTCACCGAGCGCCGCAATCGAATCTAATTATATAAATACATAGACATACTCATTGTGTGTATGTGTGTGTGTACTGACATATAACTCTTACCTATATGTTTAATATTATTATATTTTGAGCCTGCAGGGTCGCCTTGATTGCGATCAGAAAACGCGCGTTCCGTAGACCGCCCACGCGAAATCGCACCTCATCCGTAAATTGTACCGGCGCACATCGAAGTCTCAAAAGTCTCGAAAATATTGTTTTTAATATTATACAAAGCGTTTATAAATATAAACTGACAGCTAGTGCAAGTTAAAAAATCGATGACAGTTTTTCAATAAAGGGAAAACATTTAAAACATTTCACGCCTTCCGACTGATCATTTTTGGTTTAAAACATACGTACTTATGTAAGATATAACAGTCGAACACTCACTAAAGTATAGCACTATATTAGTTTGTTTGGTAGCACATTTGGGCAGTTGCCTGTTGGTAACTAGAAACACAAATTTCTATAAGTGATGTCGCAAATCATGTACAGGAGGAATTCGTTTCAAGAATATCAACATATTATAGATTAGGCAGTAAAAAAGCACAAAAAATCATTTAATTCTATAGAAACTCCACATACAAGAAATTTAACACAAATTATAGTTTCCGATAAAATCAATTTCGGAATATTGATTTTAATTTATAGATTTATTTGCATCACACAGGCTAATGTCAAATGACGCCATTGCTCAGTGTTGTTCGGTATTGAAGGTACACGAATGACTTCGTTCAACTCAACACGGGACTGTAATTAATATAGTAATATATGGATCTATAGCCAAAACGGTCACGGCAAAATGTCTCGTTCTCTTGTAATATTGTATTAGGTATCTATTATAAATTAATTTAAAGCAATATATAATATATCCACGGTTTAATAATAATCTGGCATTTAAACATATAAATTAAATTATAATATAATGTGCATGCGGTACAATGTACATAATATAATGGTGTTGGGCTGCAGTGTTTGAATTGGAAGGGGAGAAAGGAGAACGACTTTAGTAAAAAGCATTTTAGCCTAGGTATATGGACACCTTCTGGTAGGCATTTTTTTGCACTTTTTTTCTATTTATTTCCAAATCAAGCACTGGTGCTGCTGGGTGACAATATTAAACATACGACGGAGGATTGAACCATATGTGTTTCACCAGGAAATGAAGCATAGGTATATAAAATGTTCAAGTGAGCCATTAAAAATTTAAATACGGTATGCATTATACTGCTGCTATAATTAACGATATACATTATATTATACATATTGCACTTCAATACCTAGTTGACTTAGAGCAGCTACAAAAATCAAAATGATTCAAAACAATGTAAATTTATAAATATAAATGCTTTAATTTGCCCCGGTTAGAATTTTTAGTGGGATTAATATGAATATTCAAGACGATTTGCAATATCCAATAAGTCCACCCTCTGCAAATTTTACCTGTTACTATAATATACTATACAATACATATAATATAATATATGTAGTTAAAATCAAGAGAAACATGGACATCATATTATGTACCTAATAGTCGTCACCTTGTAATTAAAAAATCATATACGCTTGTATAAAAACGATTCATTGTCAACAGGACGCGTTATTGTCTATACGAATAAGGCAAAACCTTACACATGATATTATTTATTATTGTATTAAACTTACTTATTTTTCTCATTATACAGTATGTCCGTTCTTATATAGCTATATAATATAAAACTAACGCTAAATATATTAGGCCTCGGTCATATGACCTTAGATTGCAACGTGGTTTGTCTAAACAATAGTACTAAAAACATATTTTTGAAAAACTTAAAACGTTTTACATGGATAATCCTCTATCGGTGCGCGAGTGCACACTCGACCTGGTGTTTTTAAATGGCTACCCCTATTATTTTCACCAAATTCACTCAAGTGATTCATCGACTGTAATGGTCAAAATCGACAGGTTGGTCAAAGCTATTTAAAGTTTGAAAATAAATCGTTTTTTCCGATTTTCATACATTTTAATACATTATCTGTATTGATTATTATTTTTATGGATTTGGATAATTTTCATTTGAGTAAAATATGAAATGTAAAATGGTGAAAAAAATTCATACAACTAATATGCCTACCAATAAACGTATTTTATCCATTTATTCCAACTATTCCTCAAAAATCGATCGATTTTCAAAGTAGATCTATAGTTGAAACTGCAGGGTAAATTTTAAGTTCTATAACGAAAGAGAAGCGATATTTCACTATTTTCCAAAAAATATTCACTGACCTACTGACATTTTTGCTGCTAGTTGGAATGTATAACATATTACACATCTGGACAGACGAATCACGTGCAAAGAAAAGTTTAATATGACCTCATCTAGTCGCTTTATATATATATATACACAATACACACACACGACACTCCAGTATATTTTAGACTTTTGTACAAGTATAATATATTATAATAAATTAGTACATATAGGAACCAGTTTGTATTGGATATTATTTATATCATCTATATATCTTTAGAGCCATAACATATTATACACAGCCAGACATAAAATATTGCATTAATATATATTATATGTATTGGCTAATGTAAGTGTTTAGGTAATACGTTAAACGTATAATTGATGGTTTATTTCGCCCCAACGCCTATCGATCGCAATCCATTAAGTCCGTTTAGATGAGCTTTAGACGCGTATAATATATACATAGTATAGCGACAGTATAAGCAATATATACATCGTACGTATTGGTTATATATTGTGCTATTTCGTCTGTGCAATACACGCCCATAATATGAATTCAATAAATACATATTATAATATGTTTCATATTTATAATTTATATCACAATATAATATTGAAATATATCGTCTATAGAAACAAACGAGAAAGTTTTCGTAATCGATTGTCGCATTTTTTTTTTACGAATAACAAATAGTCATATAAATATACTATAGTTTTTGTATATCGTAATATTATTATTATTATTATACACTAGTCCAAGGTTAAGGGGAACGGTTGAATTCCACACAGCGGAAAAGCACCGCCGACGTTAATATTTTAGAAATTGGAACCTTTGCTAGGCGAATCAGGTATGTTTATTTATTGTGTTTAACGATTGCATATATTATCATGGTGTATTACGGCTGCATGTAGGTTAAGACATATTTTTGTGTTGTATACGCTCGACACTTGCAAGTCTAAATAGTTATAGCGGTATCAAGCTAATATAGTTTGTGCTCGTATATATATAGTGTATTGTGTAAAGAAAAATCGGGCAAAGATTAATATTTATTTTACTTGTTATTTTGTTATCGTCATCAATTTTAAACTAAGAGTAGTGACCTAATATAGGTACTAATACAATATTTTTATCGAAACAATTATCTTATACACTCACGGTTAATCAGCTATTACCCGATTTCTGGAGTGCCGCAAGTTAAATGTTCAAGTTAAAAAGTTGGAAGTAAATCCAAATGTATATTCTTATATGAATTCGATACACTTATGTATTATTATTTATTCCCGTTTTCACGAGTACTATGCAATATTTTTACACGCGGGTAAATCGCAATATGATTATGATCCTTCGTGTATTGATACGATTTTCCGGGTTATTCGATTACATTGTTTTTGCACAGTGCATGCGAATATCAATAATAATGTGAATAATAATTTAAATATAAACAATTGTACATTAAACTATTAAAACAATACTAAAGAATCTTCATCAGTTTAGGCCGTTTAGGGAGAGTGGTTTTCAGGTACAAAATATAAGGTCATGGTCAAAAATGTATGTGCGTGCGCGGTCTAGTTAATCTGCTGTGTATAATATCATCACCACCGTAACTTATATATAAATATATAATGGATTTACGCGCATCTCTTAATTAAACAATAACTATGCTTTTTGGATTCATATTTAACTTTTGGGCATACGAATATATATATAATACATATTATTCCACTTTGCAATCTATTTTTTTAATTTCCAGATTATTTGAAACAGAATATTTTTAAAAATTATTGATGCGCATAGCATATTATAAGTATAAAAAATTGAACAAATATTGCTTTAAACATTATAAGTTTGATGAAGAAAAGCGAAGCGTAGGAATAAACATAGTATATATAATAAATAGGTATCTCACCATTAAAATTTGCGACGCTTCTTCTCCATTCGACAAAAGTAAAAAATTTAAAAGCTTATTCATTTTGATCATGTTTTAAGTTTTTATACATTTTTTTAATAATGTTTTTCGAGTACAAGGACGTTATACTCGCGCGCGCGTTCCTAAATAGTATATATATATATTATATTATTATGTGAAAGATAAAGATTTCGTGTTCCAATTTAGTCCATATATACGATTATAATATACAATATGTATAATTATATATATCTAACATGATGAAATTCGTTATTGGTAAAAGATTACGCGGTATAGTAATATTTTTTCGTCTAAAATGAAATATCAACGGCCACGGAGTATATATACACATAATAATATAATATAGGTACATATGAGTTAAAGTGGCCTCGAGAGGGTATATTCCGGTATACTCTTTAAATTCACACATAATATATAAAATGTATATATATATATATAATAACATAATATATTATGCGCATTTCTGCAGCTGTTCGTTTTGACATGAGATTAAGTAGATAGGTATATATATACCTATTATATACATATATTATATTAAGTATACATACGTAAATGGAAATGTACTCGTGCTAGCACTAATCACCGCATTTACCTATATAGATAGGTTATAAGAGTATACAGATGTGTTTATGTATTATGTATATATAGCAGAGTTAAATCGTAATATCGTATATTATAATGTATAAGTAAGTATATGACGTATAATCTCGTGTATTATACTCTATTTTTGGCGGTACGAGTATTACACGTTATATTGTTGCGTATAAAAAATAATAATAACCCGACTTGAAGCGCTGCAACTATATTATCTATTATTTTCCACAGTAAATATAGGTAGGTATACGTATGTCGTATATATTAGATATTATTATTAATTATTATCACGTTACATTATAATATATATATATACACCGTCGATGCAGCAAACCACGGTTGTCTTCTAAATATTAGGGCACCATATTATACATATGTACAACCGGGCTGTAAACAAATCACGATCCCAGAAGATTTTTTAACGTATAGAAGGTAGATACCTAAATTGTTACATATAAATATAATGATTGTCGGACACTGTGGCGACTATGTATAATCATAATGGATATTTTGTAGTATAGTGTAAGAAATTGTATTCTGTATTTATATTATAACATTATACATTTATACGATATTAATTTTAAAACTGATTTTATACGCATATTGCTCCACTGTCGATACATCGCATAATATTGTGTAAAATATTTTAGACAGCTTGATAATAATTATTATATATTTTACAGATTACAGACATATTAACTGTGTAATAACATCTATGACCATGAAAAAATATATTATGCTCTCAAATTTTGGTTTTGGTTTTAACCGTACTGGTATAAATTATAAAATATATATAGGTACCCTACGGCGAGTGATCTGTTTATAATTACAGTTACATTGACTTGTATGGTTAAATATGCACGCTTGTATTCAGGCTACACTTAAATAATTTAGAAAATACTTTTTACCTATCTATAATTTATTCTCCTAATGGACAACACAACGTATGTGGGCTACCTACAGATTGCTATTTTACTAATTTTATTTTCATTTTAAATACTTATTAGTAAAAAACTATTCAATCTTATATTATGTACCTATAAGCATTTAAAAAAGTGGTCATTTAATTTTCAGGCGAACAGAACGCGTCGATGACTTTACAATTAGAAAATAATAACGTATAGGTATATCGTATATTCCATATGGGTATTGCTTAAAATGCTTTTACTATTTTGCAAACCTATTATTCTACGGATCTTTCCCTGATTGCCACTATAGGTATTCCTTAAACGGGATGTTATAATGCCTGACACACTGTTGGTCGAGGAGAAAGAGTAGGTAGTAAAAGTACCTACGTAATTGTTTTTAAAATCGATAAATATTAATTGCTTATACTATTGTGATGGAACTATGATTTATGAAAATAATAAAATAAAAATAATATACTTATGATGTATGTAACTGCGATATTTCTTATTGACCAATTTGAGTTCTATACTGCCCGTTAGGTTTTAAAATTAAAATCGTACGATCTGCTGCTGTTCAGTATATTATCTCCAAATCACATTATAAACTCTATAGTATATAGGTGTTATAATATTATAAGGTTTTACTCTTTTTACGTTAAAATTTGAGTTAGTGTGTATAATATAATAAATTTGTGTATACTATATATGCGAGTGAATTATTAATTTTGCGTAAATAGAAAAAAAATATAAATAATTTTCAACAACGAGACGCATTTTTATGAGATTGATGCAATATTTCATACTATTAATTATTTGATTCTCATTACATAGGTATATAATATTATACATACTATTTATGTGTTTTTTTCATTAATTATAAATAGGTAATTATTTTGTTTGTTGGTTATTACCTATATATATTAATTTATATTGTTAATAATGGTTATTGTTGTAATGATAATTACGTCTAGATTGCAAAACATCATGCATCCGTTGCATCCAGTTTAGTTTGAATGGTAATCGACTGTAAGTTATTAATTATTTTCATACTTTTTAAAAAATTAAAAATAACATACATATTATTATACGATGTGTAATTATTAATGTGAGTATTTACGTTTTTTTGTGAATGCGACTAATGCGAGTGTCTGAGTAGTCGGATTGATCTCCTCATCACTGATCATAATATTATATTGTACTATACGGGTGACACGTGAAAATTATATCGATGACAACTGATAGGCGTTCGGTTCGGACGAATGATGTTTCTAGGACGGTTCGCGAAGTCGACACGGAAACGTCAGCCACGCGACCAGGAAACTATTGCGGATACTTCACTCAGGCGCCGTCGTCGCCATATAAACACAACCGATTTTGCATAATAAATCCGTAAGTCGTAGGTATACTGTTGATAAAAATTAAAGGTTGCATAGAAATAATGCCTGTGTGCACGCATATTTATTATTTGTACACGGTCCTTGACATTAATAATCAGAAATCGTTTTCCGTCCGTCCGTCCGGTAACTGCAGGGCAGTGTAATATATATAATATATATATATACAAAATAATAATAATAATAATATATAAGTAACCGACTATAGGTAACATAATATAAGTAATAATTTATCATAATATTATAAATATGTATATACGGTAGTTGTTGGAGGTAGGTATCGCGATAATAGTATTACCTATATTATAATAGTACCTATATTAGGTAGGACATACGCATCGCCGATGAGGCATGGCTAATGTACTTGGTGCAACGGTGTTTTAAAATCCGTCACAGGGCGGTAATGGTACACGTTTTGAAAATTATCACACTAAATGTAGGCAGGTACACATAAACACAATATACTTACATATACATTCGCATATACGTATATATATATAGTATGTCGTGTTGACGAGTCAGTTAGATAATGACGCCGCCACCTTCGCGGTATGATTCGTCGTATATTTGTAATAATAATAAGATAACATGCGGGATAGTGGTGCGCCTTATTATATTTTTAATCTGAAGGCAATATAAGCCATGTTATAATATTATTATCATGCACAATAATAAACACTGTCGTTAAAAAAAACAGCTTTTATAGATTTTTAAGATAGGCCTAACCCGTAGAACAATATCTAAATTATGAATTAGAAATAGAAATATACAAAATATATTAAGCGTTCGGAGAAGAAAAAAAATTAGAAAAGAATTTCGATAAAATATGTTGTTAAATATTAACCTTTTTTTTTTTTATTATTTATTTGAAGAAATCTACAATCTATACATGCTTTTTGTACAATAAGTAGGTTTGATATATGAAAGGTAAAATATGATATGAGTAGTTAGATTAGGGAAGATACCCAGTGGTAACACCCTGTGATATTTCTGAAATATTAACCTAACTGTCTGAGTTCGCAGGAGTTTAGAATAGGAATAATAACTTATCTATAAATCCATAAAAACCTACCTTAGACATGTAAAAAATCGTTGTATATTTAAATTTAAGTCATCTATGTAATATTATAAATATATTATGTTATGTGTAATACTGCAATAGTATAAAATATATAATATAATAATTACATGTTTACATCCCAAGTTGTTAGCATTTCTTTTGGAAAGCAACACGTTGCGGGTATAGTATAGATACCCTATGTTCGTAACCCAATGGTACATATAAAATAAATATAATATACCTAATGTCATGTTTATCATAAAGAATATGAAAATATTCGTAATTGCGTACCTATACGCACCTCTCGGGGTCTACCTGAAAATATATTGCTTGCATAATCAAAATCGTGTCTCACGGGCAACACCGGGCGGGATGGCTTAGCTGACTCCTGACTGATCAACATCGAACTTAAAGCTTGACATTTTCACGGTAACTCTATACCACCATGTTATTTTGCACTAAGAAAGCATCTTCCAAAATTCACATTTTAAAGTGATGCTTGCACAAGTATTTAGAGATTCGAGAAGATCGTTGAAAATTTTAAAGTTTTGAACACTACACATCGAGTATTAAATAACGAATTGAACAAAGTATAAATCATAATATTGTAGTATTGTTACTTGCTAGTAAGAATATAAATATAATCCACACTGACAAACTGTCTCAGCTCAAAATTGTTTTTCACATACAATGATATTATATCATTGAATTCAAACTTAAAATCATCCCAATAGAAGTGACCCACTATAGTACGGCCAACAAAAAGTGAGCCGCGATACCAACGCTCCGGGTGGCTGAATTTCATCAGGGCCTAAAGTTTCAAACGGAGAACTCTTGAATACACTACTAGGGATGTAACGGTCGCGGCTCATTTTTCGGTGGCCGTACTATAGTAACCTATACTGTACAGCAGAGGGACATCCACTAACCCGCTTTTTAAGATTAGCTCTGTCACTCCTATATTTAACTCTAACGATAAGGCCGATGTAAAAAATTATAGACCTCGATTTTGAGCCACATCTCTAAACTTTTTGTACATATAGAATTGAGAAGTATCCAATCACTTATTTACTCAATTCTAATTATGAGTTCAAACCTAGACGCTTGGCCACTATGAATTTAATGGTATTTAAAAATTTTGTTTTCGAAGCTGTTGAAAACGAATTCAATTAGATGTTTTTTTTTAAACTTTAGTTTATTGCCAATAAATATTATTATTATTATTGTACTTGTTATTTTGATAAAAGCATAACCTAACCTAACCTAGCATATTTTCAATAAAATCATGTACACATTTCATAATCCTGATTAAGTCATATGGACATGTAGGTACAAATATAAAGGTAAAAATGTTATAATTTTAACAAAAACATAGCTACCTAGTACCTA
The DNA here is from genome assembly GCA_027563435.1 of Nasonovia ribisnigri. Classification (NCBI taxonomy): domain Eukaryota; kingdom Metazoa; phylum Arthropoda; class Insecta; order Hemiptera; family Aphididae; genus Nasonovia; species Nasonovia ribisnigri. Next base: position 393,317 of record JANEHU010000580.1, read on the forward strand.
CCCACTTACATAAATACAAACATTTTTCTAAATATGTAAAAATATCTTAATTTCTGCAAAATCGTGTAATCATTTCACAATTCTAAATTAATTAGATAAAATCTTTTATACATTTTATCATACATTCATACCCCTGGTAAGAACTTGGTTCAATAAATTAGTATCACTATAGCTTACACTATACAGCAGTTGTTATATTTTACCTACAGAATGTCTTTTTTTTAAACATGACTGGTTCATTCGAATTCCACTTACTTATACACAAGATGACTTTATATAATACATTCAGATATTACACTGCTTTAAAATGTAGAATATTATATTTTAGAATCTGTAGTATGAAAATGCACATTTGTTCGATCGACGTAAATTTAAAAGTTTTATACACATATAATATTGTCTTGGTAAAAATATCATAATCTCAATGGTTAGGAAACATTAACCCAACCTATATAAAATATTATAATTTCTATGAAAACACACATAAACTTCATTAAAATTTCTCATCTTTGGTATATATTTTGTTAAAATATGTAAACATTTCGTAAGTTCAGTAAAAATGTTATCAATTATCATAATATATGTGTAAAAATATGTACAGTAGAATCCACTCATATAACGATCTTAATAATCAAGTTCCTACCATGATTGGGATTCGTTTTACCCGAAATTTCATTGTATACGAAATCGTAATAAGCTAATTCTACTGTAAATCTAATATAATTCCAATAAAACATACACATTTATATAAAAAAATATAGCCTTTACCTATACTTAATCTATATGCGGTTTCCGTCAATTATATTTCAATATTTCATCTTTATTACCTATGGGTATTTGTCTTGGAACTATATCCCATTACCGATGTAATAAAGTGTGTATTACATTTTTGTAAAAAAAATATGGGCGAGGCAGATAGATACACAATTATTAGACGTTTGTATAGCTTCTAAGCTAAAAAGTGACATTGCATACACACGCACACACATACATTATTTAAACAAACATATCAATAAGTCACTCATCAAAGCATAGTAGTACATACATAGTACATTCATACATTTTATATACATGCTAATAATATAGGTACATACATATTCTTATTTACATAAATTCAAAAACATATTATATACTATTTTATCATACATATGACTCGATCGATTATTTAAAATAATAATTAATTACAAATATTTTCGATATATGATTCATTCGAATCAATACCTAAATTTATAAACATATATTTAACATTTAAGTTCAAAATAGTAAATTTATAAACAATAAATTAATAAATTAATATATAAATAAATTGAATACAAGGCTTCTGATATATTGTTACAATAGTAGTTGAAAAATATCAAAAATACATGGGTACAATGTTCTTTATAAGCATTTAAAGTTCGGTTTTTGACAACATTTATCAAATTTAATATTGATTTGAAAATGATTTTATAGCTAAAAATAAAAAAAAGTTCAAATTTTGAAGCTAAGGATTGAATATTTAAAACAAGGTTCCATGTCAGTAGGTTATTCAGTAACCAAAAAAATTTCCAAAATACAAACACATTTTTTTTATAGTTATTTTATGATCACATTTGGATGAAATTCCATATTAAATGACTAAGAATAACGATTTTAGTTATTTTGTTGTAACTGTATAATATTAATTCAACTTACCGTCTACCGTATTAATAATAAGAAATCTATATTTATAAAAAAAAGTCCACTATTTATAACTTAAGAACGGCTGAATCGATTTGGCTGAAAATTTGTGGGGTGGTATCTTAGAACCAGGAGACAGACATAGGATACTTTTTATCCTGTTTCCATGAATATTCCCGCGCCATTTTTTCAGCAAAAAAACAAACCAAATAATAGGTATTATATTTTTATTTATTAGGTATACCTAAGGTTGCTATTGGTTATAATTAAATATAATTTTAGACCTATAATTATATTTGGTCAAAACCATATAACTTGAGTAAAAATAGTATTCCAACATCCAACGCTAATTTTTCGTTCGTCGTCCCGTGAACCTACACATTATGTAAGCGTCCTGCAAGAGTTCATCAAATGAAAATAGCCGTAAGTATAAGTAATCATGTAATAACATTGCGGTGTTACTAGTATGTATTATTATCAAGTTACACAAATATAATATATATACCTACGTACTTGTGTGATGGACCAGAGAAAAATTAATTCGCCCAGTTCGGTATGCGTTAGACTTTCTTGGTGGAAACAGTGATAACGATTAAAAATAATTACTTTTTATAATGGAACTGTGCAGGACGCAGCATCACACTTTCTCGATTGCAAAAACTCATTCGTTTCAGAGAAAGCTTTAAAAAAAACATTGGACAAATTAATGTTTTATTAATGTTTACATGGCTGCATATAGCATATATAACTTATAAGCACTGATGAGCGATGTTCAGTAATTGAAAAATTAATACTGCGGTTAGAGCACATCGAACGCGTCTCCACTTCCACGCGGAGCTGTGATGGTTCAGTGGTAAAATAATGTTCGTCTGCCACGTGAGATCGTTTCCTCATGTGAATGATTGTGATGAAGTATACATTATTGCAAATTATTTTTATTTCATATAGAAATCCCGACAATTTTATTGTAGTTGTTTACTTTTCAATTTTCTCCGACCAAATTTTAACCTCGAAATACCTAGCGACGTTATAAACACATTTTTCTTTTACGCACTTGCACGGATGAATTTAATTATTTGGTGCTTGGATCTTTTTTTGTCAAATAAAAACTTACTTGAGAAGAATATTTAAAAAAATTATTGTCTTGACAAATAATTTTTAATTTTTGAATCATGTAGCCAGGGACGTCTAATTTCTTTTTTTCTGTTATACTACTGTAGATTTTAGGTACGTACTACCATTGATTATAAATAGTCAGTATTTATAATCAATGGTACTGCATATAATGATCTGTATTTTGCCAAAAATTAAATAAAAATGTTACAACTGATGTTACGGCTTGAGAGCACGAAAATTTGATCTCTTCTATCATCAGCATCAGTGGTTCAGTGGTAGAATGCTCGCCTGCCACGCGGGCGGCCCGGGTTCGATTCCCGGCTGATGCAGTAATTTTTTTATCTCCGATCGAATCATATTATTCTGATATTTTTTTATTCCTTTTCCAAGATTATTTTTCATTATTACGATCAGAAATCGATTTATATAATTCATTACTTTTATGATATTATTAATAATTATAATGTTATATTCAACTTTTTTCATTCCATAGTAACTGCAGATCACTGATATAGTGACTTGGTGACTCAATTATACTTAACTTTTTATAATAACTATTTTTACTAATATTATAATCTATAATTTTTTTATCTAAATGGCTTATTTTGAAGGTTATAGAAAAAGTTTACCCGAAAAAAATACTTAACCATATTTCATGAACATAAATATTTATCAATAAGTAATAACATACGCCCACCTGCAATAGTTTAAATTTGATGATGTATTTACATAAACCTGTAGAATATTTGTACTCGACACTCGTATTATGCGCAGTACTGAATTTAAATAATTTATTTGCAGTTGCAGTACTTTGCAGATTTAAAACGAAGCTAGGAATTTATAGGCGATACGATGATTCCAAGATATAAGTGTATAATCACAAGAATATAATACAAGTGTATATAAGACTATAAGAGTATACCTATCTAAAGAGTAAAGACAAAACATGGGTAAACATGTAATCATTTTTACTTAAGATTTAAGATTATTAAATTTATCATCATGCATTTTCTAATTTTTCATTTTCATTCATTCCATTTTCATTAATTTTCAAATCTTTTTATCTCCTTGCAAAAATCCTTATAATTTATCTCGCATTACTCACCGAGTAATTAACACAATGTTATAATTATATCATTCATTTATACCGTGTGCTGGCTCGTGTAAACAACCGAATACTGTACGTACCTCAATGTTTATTATAAAAGCCGAACAGAAACACGCGAAAGAACATTATTTTTGTCTTTATAAGTACACTACTGCGGCTGCAGACTATAATAATACTTACGACCAGATGGCAGATTGTGCTAGTTTTGTAATCTCGTCGTTACGTCTCATTCACGGAGTGGAAATAACAATATAATATTGTACATTATTATCATACATACCTAGCAGTGTAATAATATATAAACGAGACGTGAGAGATGACCCTGTGGATGAGAATCCGAGTGAGAGATGAATATGTACGTATATAATATAATATATTATTATTATTATTATTACATTCAACAGTGTGACGATTCTGCGACGACTCGACTGGAAACGCTATATATACGATAGATTATATATATAGACATAATGTAATATAGGTACGTTCAATTAAGCTATATTTTTGTATATTATATTTTGTGTGGACGAACGAAATAAACGATAACACTCGGACACTCTTATATACATAACATATGTATTATATACACAATAATTTAAGCATTATCACCGTTGGACATGGGGTGTAACGGTCGGCGGCGTCGAGCATTTAATATTATTGCGCATTCATACTATTATATTATGTAGGTGCGGAGGTACTTGCGCGAACGAAATATAATATACAAAAAAAATAATTATATTTATTTAAGGATACACCGCGGAGCACTGCAGTTTACGCATAATATATTTTTATTGTAATATAAAAAACATTATTAATTGTTACACTGACCTATCTGTGTACGCACCGTATCCGGACACTTTAACACATATCCTTGGACTGGAGTATGTGAAGCAGGTACCTACTATAGTTACAGCACATTGTAATAACTACGAGATAATGATTAATGACTGCAAATAACTATTATATATATCACTGCGCTATATCTATACGCGTGAACATGGTTATAGTTAATAATATTATACCTAAATGTATTAATTATTTGTATTTACCAACTATAGTTACTCGTATATAGTATACTGCAGGTATATACAAAGTGTTCAAAGACTTTGAAAACACTTATATTCGTATATTGAATGTGTAACTTAATATGCAAACAGACTATATATGATAACAACAAGTGACCATGTCCTAGGACTAAATGAATAAGTGTATAATTTGGCGGGTGAATGTGGGCATTCAACTTTATGCGTATGTTTTTAGAATATAAATCGTAATTTATATTTTATATAATATAATTATTAATTATTTATAATTAATAAACATTAGGCATTAAACAGTGCTAGGGTAGAACAATTTTCGGGAACGTATAACTTGGTAGGAATTTCCCGATCTCGGAAGGAATGCTTGGGAATGGTCGGGAATATCAGCGACTTTACGAGTATTACTGTTAATTACCTAACTTATTACCTAAATTATTGGCATATCTCAATTAAATATTTAATTTTGTTCTATCAAATCTGAATTATAATACACATAGTTAAGCTTTAAGAGAAAAATAATAACATTTTCATTTTCATTTAATCGATAACAAATTAATAATAAAAATTAAACTAATGTTTTTAATATTCAGATATAAGTATGCACATTGTGCGTTTGTGTATAGACCATTTTCATTGGAATGTTATAATGTACAATAATTATTTATGATAAAATATCTTAAATAATTATTAAATTAAAATTGAATCGTGTTAAGTAATTAACATGATACTATGCAGAGGATGTGAAAATGTACACCCTATACTTCTAAAGTGCACACATGCGAATGGTATTTAATTGTTTAAAATAACTATATAGGTACCTACTTAAAAATTAAAATTATTATGTAATAATTATTATTATTATAGTATTAATTATTATTACTAATAGATGTGTAATTTTAAAATTAAAATCCTTGTTGGTGTTGGTATTTTACAAAAATGTGCTTTTGTTAAATATTTTGGAAATTTGGTGATATTTTTTTTGGTATAGGTACAATTATTTTACATAAAATACAAAATTATAATACATTTTGTTAGAGCTTTTACTTATACCGGCGAAACTATTAAATGTTATAATAGAAGAATAGAAGATGTATTGTATAATGTATATATATAAATTGTAGATGCTAGCATTCTTCTTCGGTTTTCAAAGTCCATTGAGGTTCATCACCACACCTCAAACATGTTTCCATCTATCCCTTGTGCTAATGTTTCTTTCTCTCGTAGAGAGATAAAAAAGATTATTATTAAAATTAAATTCATAAAACCCAATAAAAGCTTTGTATGGAGTTTCTTAATTTATTTCGGCATGGATACCGTTGCAGCTTAATTTTTATAGGAAAAGGCGGACTACATTTATTTTAAATATACAAATAAAATATGTTGAAAACCATTATAGGAAAAATATATTTAAAATATATAAATATTAAATAATTATATATAAAAAGTACCAAATAACAACTTTTGAAAGCTTATAATAACACGATTTTGGTCAATCTTGATTATATATTAAACTATAATATATAATATATATTATTTGTACAAATATTATGTTGAATAGAATAATATAAACATGAAATGTCTATAAGTAGAACCAGGAATTTAGTAAAACAAATTTTGATCAAAAATCCTTCTACAAAGTAGCACATATAAATTATTATGATGATTGATAGACAATAGTTAAGTAGGTATATCGTAGTATCGTACATATAACTACATATATTATGCAATATTAGTCAAGTAGGAACTATAGACCTAGGCGTGTGTGTAAGAAAAAACCTTATACCTACTACTATTATTAGCTATTCCCTCTCGAACCTAAATACATATTATTCAAGTAACATGTTTAAATTTATATAATATAGTACATGCATTAAATTATTAAATACGACGTGTGCTGATGATGATCCAAGCAGCACACATCACGCGAGTTTATGCGCCAATTACACGCGATCTTAGCCAAGTAGACTGTGATACGTGTGTATAATCATTATAACTGCAACGGGTGTCTATATAAGTGTCTTATCGCTGCACTCCAGGTTCTCTATGTACCGAGACGTATTATTTTTATATTCTTCTAGCTACCTTCTACAACATCATATAGGAAGTGCCGTCGAGCAGCTCGTATTTTTTCAAAAACAATTTGTTGGTATAGTACTGCAGTGTCTGAGGGTTTCATTTTAAACATAATATGACATAATATTTCGATAGTGTTTTTCAACACGATTTGGATAAACCAACTTTAAATTTATTAAATAAGTTATTTTGACCTTTTAACAATGATTGTAGAACCAACATCGACCGAACTATATAAAAATTCGATTAAAAATACATTTATTTCAAGGAAATTTGGAAATATTTTGAAAATTCAATAATTTACCTATATATGTCAATTTAAATTAAAACTTTAATTTTAACTCCAGTTAAGATACCAACTATCTATAGTATAATAGGCGTGCATATTGATAATATAGAATAATATTATACTATACAACTAAAATATAACCAGAAGCTTTAATGTAAAAAAATAAGAAAAAATATAACCCCTCAAATATGTAAAAAGTCTTCGACAAATGCCGAAGTCTCATCCAACGAACGCGACTATAAACATCTATTCTCTTTATACATATATGTATATTACCGTCCTCGAATAGAGTCAGTGCCTGCTACTACCATAATACTATATGATATTATGATGTTCGTTATTTTAGTTATTATGTGTAGGCACTTATGCTGTATTGCTGTGTAATGTGTATAGAAAAATACGAGTTTCGTCGACCTCGCCGCGGCCGGGTCGGGTCCTGCGATTATGTGTCGAATACACTCCAAAACGTAATTTACGATTGTAATGCGATTTTCTCTCTCAATTATATTATATATTATATATATCATAATATAATATTGTAATATATTATTGTCAGGCGCCTGCAGGTGTACCATTGCCATCAAACGATGTTTGAACGAGGTCGAATTGCTTATATTTCCCGTGACACAAAACTTCAAATGCGACAATGCGTTGTACTGCATAACATGATTTGCCTTACTTGACACCATGACGATGACGTTACTATCCAAACTCATAGGTACTGCATGTCTGCATATTTTAATATTTATACTAATATAAATTATACTATATCAAGAATCAAGCTGAAACTATAGACAAGCGAAGGCTTTTATACATTTACCACCAACTTTTATCCGCCATTTTTTGAAACAGCATTTTAAAGTATTTAGATAATTGTATTTTGATTTATCATAGGTCATAACACATTTCCTAATCTTTTATTTTTATAGTATATTATTATTTTTGGAAAACATACAATATATTCAGGTATTAATTAGAACAATTGAAAAACGTAAAAGTTTTATATTTGACAATCTTATTGAATAATAATAATAATAATAAAAACCATTAAAATTTAATGTAATATTACATAAATTATAAAATATTTTATGAGCTATAAATAAGACATAGCGAAAGAATAATTTCAACATTATAGAATATATAAATATTTAATACTACCTATTGCTAAACAAATAAAAACAAAAATTAATTTAGTGTTTCTTGGGACATTTTACTTTGTAATTTAATTTTTATAATACCTACCCATTGTAGAAAAACTTATTTCTGCTCATCCATAAAAAGTTACAGGTATTACAACAAAATATATTAGACAACTAAAAACATTGTTAAATGTATTTGATATTTCTCCGTATAGTAACTAATATAATATATCCACTCATATTTACATTTTAATGATGTTCCATTACATAGGTATGTGATATTGTGTCTTTAAAATTTTTCAAAGTTCTATTTCTACAAAAATACATTTTGAATGAATTTATTTTAAACCATTTTTTTAATAGGAGTAGTTATACAAATAAGGATAACTGCCATTTAATTCTAAGCTTATATAGTTATGTCCAATTTGATTTGTGAAATCCGATGTCTCTTGGTTAAACTTATCATTTATTATAGTTAACAATAATTTATACATTCAGTTATGGAAATAAACTTGTATTTAACCTTCATTTTGTCACTGTTTTGTTAAAAAAAAAACTAAATTGTAGAAATATAAATTTCTTTTTTTTTCTACTTCATGGTGTTTCGATTTAATTTAATTTGTAAATAATTTGTTTAGTAAGTACTAACAAAACTATTTAACTAATCATTCAAATTAATTTGGTGACCTAACCTAATGCTTCTGAAACTGGGAGCCGTGAAATATTTATTTTATTTAAACTATTTTCTTTAGACATTTATAAAAAAAAAATCATAATTATTTTCGATTTAAAATTAAGTGGGGTAGGTTATTAAGTTATTAAATAACTAACAATACAATTTATCATTGTCAAAAATTTATCTGTTTGAATAGTACATGTAATTTTAGAAATGACAAAAAAAATATAATTAATGATTTTAATTAAAGGGGCTGACAGTTTTACATTAAATTGAGGGGTCTTCATGACAAAAAAGTTTGAGAAACACTGGCCTAACCTAACCGGTGCTCGACGAATATAGAATAACTAAACAATATTGGTAGCCCAATTTAGAGTGTTTGAAATGACAAAGGCCCGTGAACCCTCTGTTACCTATGATAATAGTATACGAGTGTTTTTAATCTAGAATTATTTATTAAAACTCTTATAATACATAATTCGTACAGTATATTAGTACAATATACTATATTTGTAATAGTTTGTAAATGATTACTAAATATAATAGCTATTAGCTAACATTATATTTCTCGTGATGGTTTGTTGTTATACAATTTTTAAAAAAAATTCAGGTTAAACAATTGATTCATCTAGATGAAAATAACTACCAATAAATATTTATAATTTCAAAGCTTGGAAAATTAACTAATTTTTATGGTCTGTCTGACTATATATTTCTAATTACTTACTTATAATATTTTATGATATATTTATACTACTATTATAGTAAATTATTTTAATTGCGGTAAATGGTACGAAGGTTGAATTAATTTTTGTCAAAAACATTGCATTTATTTTAGGTACCAATTATTAATTGTTATAAATTATAATAGTTTATATTTATATCATGTACCTAATTATTATTGATATTAACTTTAAAGTAAATACCTATACTTTCTGTAGAAGTATGTGAATAGATTCGTTGTATAAATAGGCAATAACATAAAATTAATCTAAATGTTTATAAAAAGTCATTGTGCATATAAATTATAATAATACATGTAAAAGTTTCAAATCCCCACGAAAATTTTTTTGAATTACAACTAACCCTATTTCTCTTATATAGTGTTACGCAATACGTTAAGAAAAAATTAAGTTAACGTGACTATAAAACTAACGAACTGATTACCAACCTAGAAATTACATAACATGAAAAAATATTTAACTTGTTAAGTTAGAAGTTACTTTTAAAAAAAGTAACTCGTTGTATGTTATATAACTTAGTTAAAAGTATAACTTGCCTTTTTAACTTTACTTTAAATTTTTAACTCGTTAATAATTCCCAGCCTTGAAAATTATGTCATATTTAACTATTAAGGATATAAACATCAGACGTGCATATAGTTTCATAAAGAGTAATAAAATAAAAATACTGTTAAGTGTTAACTAGACACAATTGACGTTACTCGTCGATGGAATAAACTGGGGAGCGTTAAAAACTGAAATTAAAATGCTATATAATATAATTAAGTTTTTAAAGGTTTTCATGATATAAGTTTGCTGACGATAAAGATACATAACTTGCGTTATTGTTAACAAAAATCACAAAAATCAAATAATTTGCAATTATTCATGCAGATTATTTGTAGTTAGAAATGTATAACATTTTCAATTCTTATGGTTATGGCTTGAATTCTTGATTCCTCATTAGTCTTTCTTACAGAAACTCAAAAATCTCAAAAATACAATTGCAGTATTTTTTAAGAGACATTTGAAGTTCAAATTAATAGTTTATATTTAAACAAAAAATAAAGGTCTTGGTTATTTTGTTATATAATTGAAAAAAATATTATTGTTAGGGACTATAAGCTTTTCGTTACCTACTAATTACTACGTATATAGGTACTATTATTTACTATACACAATGAAATTTTCAAAATAATTTGATTTATTTTATGATATTTATACAACCAACCTATATTCACACTGTTAAACTGTACGTAGATACCTATACATATGAATTAACTTATGTAAATAATTGTAGTTGACTTGGTTTATTTTTGGTATTAATTAGTTCAACCTACCTTATTATTTTGAGAAAAATAAATTAATAATAGTAATATTAATGTAGAATAAAAGATCCCTTAGAAATATAGGCTGACAGGCCACCTTTTCCACTCAGAATCAATTTTTTTTATCGAGTTTTAATATTTAACACATTCATTACAATACCTATAATGACCTACCCAATGACGAGGTAGACTCGGCACCTACTATACCTATAAATACATCATTATTTCAAACCGACTTCACCAATTTTCAATGTAGGTACATTTCTACATTCAACATGTGGGTTCTACATTTTAAGGCACGTATTTTGTCTTTAAGTGGATTGTACCTATTTGTGTAAAACAATTTTCACAGCAAACTAGCCATATAATGATAACCGTTAGTTACTTACGGCTAAAATATTATGTTTAACGTGTGACAATGCGATATTAATTTTACACATTTACATCAGTTCTCGTCATTTATTATAACGTCACTGCGATAATTACTCGACATAGACTTAAATTAAAATATAATATACGTTCAACGCATAGTTAATTTATTTTTTCACGCGTAACGTTTTTGCAGTATATCTTCTCAGCGCGTTTAGGTAAGTACTCCACTTCGGACACAATATATGTCCCACATGCCGCTAGTAGTTAAGACTCGTTTATTGATGTAGAAAATACAAGCAAACGAGTCGGCCGAATAAACCAATCTCTCGTTCGGTGATTATGTTATACGATTTTATTTTTTTAATTATATCTTTTCCTAAAATCAACGTGTCCTCTGGCGACCATGACGATGTTTCGGGCGGCGTTGACGTCTCTATTCTAATTCATTCCACATTTTTGGCAAAACTGAAACCTGCGATCACGTCGTCGGTGACCGTCCTTGTCCGGTGCGTGTTTCGGAGGCAGAGGCATAGGTTCCGCGCACCGTGAACAGCACTGCGTCGTCGTCATGTACTCCGGTACTCGTCCATATTTATCACCACTATGCTTCCATTCTCTATCAGTTTAGTTAAACCACAAAATTGTTTTAATAAACAAAGCTAAAATTACGATGTAAATAAGTAATAACTTTTACCAAGTTTCAATTTTTAAGATTATTAGTTATTCTGCTTCACGATTGTGTTGGTAAATGTCTTGTTGAAGGTGTTTCGTGTAAAGGTTGCAGCGGTGGCGGTAAAAAATACAAATGTTACCACCAAAACGGGAAAAAATACGTATACACCAACACCATGTACTACTTATTATAGATTTGAAAATACTATAAATGCGTAATGTAATATATTATAACTTATGGTAGGACTTATTAAAACCCACCGTGCAATTTAGATTCAAATTTCATCAAAACTGATTTCGTATGGCATCAGCATCAGTGGTTCAGTGGTAGAATGCTCGCCTGCCACGCGGGCGGCCCGGGTTCGATTCCCGGCTGATGCATACTATTATTATTGTTTAACTTACTTTAATAGTTTCTGATTCTGATATTTTCGTTTTACCTCTTGGCTCTTTCCCCCATTCTTTATTCAGTTTTCCTACGACTACTGTTTCTAAAACAATATTAACTAAATTTTTTTTTATGCTCAATTCAGCAACTGTTTAGAATTTAGACCTCAGCTGGTCTCCACTGCCTGAAAATGACTGATGCGGCTTATAGCGACCAGCCAATACACACGTAGTTTTTACAATTTGAACTAACTTACTAATATACATTTGTAATATGAATTATATTACGGGAATTGGATACCGATGTTTGTAGCATCCCAAGATTCTTACGATATTTTTTACGAATTAATATTTTTTAATAAGTAGTTCAAGCAAATATAATATTCCAAAATTGGTGCTAGTAGACCTAAAGTGAAAATTATTTGTTATAATAGTAATTTTTCAATATTAACAAGATCGGGGGTCCCTGGTAAGTAGTCCACACGGGTCCGTCGTCCATAATGAAGTTTCAATAATTTAGCACTCCCTACATTTGCACTCAATAATCGCACCTATGTTCCTGTGGTTAGAATGTATTGAAATTCACGTGTCTAAGCATAAGCATCAGTGGTTCAGTGGTAGAATGCTCGCCTGCCACGCGGGCGGCCCGGGTTCGATTCCCGGCTGATGCAGATACTTTTACTTTTTTACTTGGATATTCTATGATTCCAATATTTTTGTTTTATCTCTTTTCCCCCTTAATGTTTCAATTTTTCTTTATATTATTTATACTGCTAATATTATTAATCAACTTTTTTATGCTCAATCCAACTGTAGATCTTATAGCAGGTTCCCACCGCTAGCACCCTGTAATGACTGATGTGGTTTACCATATACAAGGATCAGCTAACTCATGTAGTTTTTTTTTAACACTCAAAAAATTTGGATAGATCAAATGTTAATTTATGAATTATAATACGGGGAATAGGTATTCATTTTCTTGCACCACAATAGATTTGTACTTACATTATTATTTTAGATTCTGAGCGGAGCGATGAATGTATAATTTTACAATAATGTGTTTTTTTATTTTATAACTGCTCGATTTTTTCAACAGTAGGTATGATGGGAAAGTGAATCTAGTTGGTGCATTCAGGAAGTAATTTTTTAAAATTCCCAATAGTTTTCGTTCGGCGAATGCCCTTATTTGCACTGTTGATTCCGCTAAGGCTGTTACAATATTTAATATATATTATAATTTATAATATACTATGATAGTGTGGAACTTAAAGTTAACGTAGGTACTGTACTATGTTGGTTTTAGATTCTGAACGGAGCGATGAATGTATTGATTTTACAATGATGTGAGTTTTTATTTTTATTTGTGTCTATGTGTACACTATGATAAGTAGTCGAAATAATGCTACAATTTTCAACTTCAGGATCTTGTTCGATGGAAAATTGGACATAGTTGGTGCATTAAAGTGGTCAAAATTTAAAACTATGAAAAGTTTTCAAAAGCGCCGGGAAAAACAATACAAAAATTAGGGAAAAACGGGAATTCTTACGCAACAGGTTTTCTATACATTATCGATTTTGGTTTTTGGTGTTACTCTAAAACAAATGTTCGAATATTTATGACATTATCACTAGTTATTTATATTAGCACTTATATACACAGTAAAATTTTCAAAAAATTTTGATTTTTTTGAACTGTTTACGGACATTTTCAGTATTTAATAGGCACCTAATTTATTTTTACAATGACATTTAAAAAAATATTAAAAATCCATAGAACACAATTTTTTTAATAGCATTGAAAGTTCAAGTTTTGACAAAATACCTAAAAATCATGAAAATGTACAAATTATTTTGAACTAGAAATTCATAAAAGTTTGAAATGTCAAAATTAAACTTTTATGAACCTTTGAAGTTCTTATGTAGCGATTCTCTTATTTTGCTATAATTCAAAAACAAATAACTGTAGATACTTATTAAATTTATATCATATATTTATTTTATCAAATTCTATACTTGATAAAGTTTTCAAAATATTTTGACTCATTTTGAGCTGTTTACGGACATATTCTGTTTACAATTTTTTCTTTTTTTTTTCTATAAATGTCGATAAAATTGTATTTGTCAAAAAGCTTGAAAATTGTTAACAAGGCTCTACATAAATAATAGGTTATTTTGTAACCAAAAAATCTTAAAATTATAAACACAGTTTTTTCTTATAGTTATTTTATGTTTAAATTTGAACGAAATTACATATTGAATAACCAAGAATAACGATTTTAGTTATTTTGTATTTTTGTTGTACTTTTATAATATTAATTCAACTTACCGGCTACCGTATTAATAATAAGTACCTAATAACAATATAAATATAATATAAAATATCAACACTGACAAGCAGTCTCAGCTCAGATCCTCAGAATCGTTTTTCGTATACAAAGATATTATATCATTGGGATTGGATTCAAATTTAATACCATCCATTAAACAGTGACCCACTTGTAACCCTACTATAGAGCAGAGCGACATCCACTTATCCGCTTTTTTTATGTCAAATTTATATACATATATTTTCGAATATCGATATTTTATTTTTAATTTGTAGTTTAAAAAATTTGATACCTAACGGGATATTCTAAAATTGGTGTTGTTAATTGTTAAACCTAGGTGTAAATTATATTTTCTTAATAGAATAGACATTTTTCTAATATTAACAAAATCTGGTATGGGAGGAACTAAGAAGCTCTCGTGGGTCTATGATATATGATGAGATAAATACACTCTAAATTTGAACTCAATGTGCACCTACGTTCCTGCGGTTAGAGAGTATCAAAATTCAAATTTTAGGATAACAGCATCAGTGGTTCAGTGGTAGAATGCTCGCCTGCCACGCGGGCGGCCCGGGTTCGATTCCCGGCTGATGCAGAAATTTATTTTAATTATTTTCAAGCATGATCAATGTCCAAAATTTATATATTTTTTACTTATTTAATATTTATATATTATGCTCAGGCAAGTATTTTTGTGTGTTTGTTTTAATGATTTTTTTTTGTATTCTTATACCTTTATGGCTAAATACATAGGTTAGGTTCCTATTTAAAATGGTATTAAACTACTAACTTAAAAATACGACTTAATGAAATATACATTTCATGCACATAAATGCTAGTTAAATTTTTGAGGCAGACGAATACTATTAAGTCAATCTATACACACTACAGTCACACAGATAAAACGCAATTAGGTACTGCAGACAATATATAAATATGAACTATATTATTATTATGTCTATACGTATATCAGAAATCGTCAACTGTGAAATTTATAATCTTCCGTAATATTGTAATAATATACTTAATAGCTAATGACATAGTTATTCTAGTGTCTAGACGACTAGACGACTAATGTATAGGTTAAGTTAAGAGATGTTAGACAGTTTCCAGTTTCCGATATCATATTGGTCACTGGTCAGCATTATCAGAAATTCAGCAATAATTTAATTCGTATTCCGACGATGACATTTTCAAAATATTTTGACTCATTATTTTAAGCTATTTATTGGTATTTATAACTTTTGAATAATTTTAGTTTTTTTTCTTTAAATGTTGATATAAATTTGTACGCCTGATCAAAAAGCTTGTAAATTTAAAACAAGATTCTTCATAAGTTTTAATTTTCATTGATTCAAAAATATCGGTAACATTTTTCTTACAAGCTTTTAAACTTGAAACTTGTCAAATTTACTCAAAAATTTACCAATTATATGCAGTTAAAAAGTTATGAATTTATAAAATTTTCAATTTGAATAGCTACAATAAATTAAAAAGGCTCGATTATAATTGATTATACTTAAGTTTCTTATAAGTTATAACTCATAAGTTGTTCTTACAAAAACCTAAAACTTTTAAAAATACATACCTATGCATAAACTTTTCTAAACTGTACCCGCTTAAACAAATAGGTGATAGGTACCTACCGATTTTAATTATTTTGTTGTAATTCAAAATATATTATTCGTGAGAAATTACATTTTTTCCCCGCTTCCTTCGTATAATTATTTATTTTTCATAATGACATTTTCAAATATTTTGAACCTACTACTTGATCATTTCGTTCTACATAAAATTGATAATAGCAGCTAGAAGTATTGTTTGGAATTATATCATGATATAAATTAATAAATTATAATAATATAGTAGGTATGCATAGGTAAGTATAGGTATGCGATTTGTTGATTGTTAGTACTTTATTTTAAATATTTTCAGTATATGTGCGATGTGCCTACCTATAGTTGATTAAAAGAAAAATTTTGGTGGGAGTGACGTGAAAATGAGGGTATTGTTGGTTCTAAATGTATTAATAAGCAATAAACATCAGAAAATAACAATAAATATATTTTTTCATCGTTTTTGTGAAATAAGGGTGTTTTTAATAACTTTCATATGAGCATCAGTGGTTCAGTGGTAGAATGCTCGCCTGCCACGCGGGCGGCCCGGGTTCGATTCCCGGCTGATGCAGAAATTTTTTCTAAAGTCGAATAATGTCCGACATTTTTATTTAATATTTAATATTTTTTTTGTTTCTTTTACCAATCCTATTTGAATAATAAATTATGTTATTAATCTATTTATTTCCACTGGCCTTATAAAACATTTTATGCACAATAACAGGTAAAAAATTGTCTTAGCGAAATTCAGGGGGTACTACTCGTTTGCGCACATTTACCTTTTTTACGACACGTTTGCGCAAAAATCACAACTCGTTTGCGCACACATATTATAGGTTTAAATAATAAAGATACAACTCGTTTGCGCACATTTACCTTTTTAGTTAATTACTTGATGTATGTGTGGATGAGCAGTGTAAAACTGACTGTTATAATGTTTGTGATAACTTTCTGCGCCATTAGTAGTCTTAGGATTATTAATAGGTTCTCAAGCCCATAATGTTGGAGGAAAACTGCTGCCCGACGTTATGTAATTTTCTAAAATATAATCGGAAAATATAGTAGTAGTACTAGTGGTCGGTGCTATCGACATAAGATCACAATAAAATCCATCAGAAACTTCTTCAGGGGGTAAATAACTCAATCCAAAAAAATATGCTTTCTGGTGAAAGACTGTTAATAATAATTTGTGTACTGTTTGTCTGGGTACTGATAATGTGTACCGATAATCAATTACATTAGTTAAGTCCAAATTTAAAAATATAAAATATAATACCTGTGTTACATAGTGTTCGTGTTGTGCGCAAACGAGTCGTCCATTATCAGGTTAAGGACGGTATTCTTTGTGCGCAATCGAGTCATCGATATCTAGGTAAAAAATTTGGATTGTGCGCAAACGAGTTGCACCGAAATTCAGGAGCTCGTTCAATCCACATTTGCGGTGGTCAGAATAAACTTGGTAAAAAACTTGATATTGAATTAAAATATATTTTTGCTAATACTCGTAGTAGTTATTCATTTAGGAATAATAGTGCATATTATGTAATAGGAATATAGAGCATAGTATAACGCGGAAACAAACAAACTAAACCTAAAAGCTAAAAAAACTTCCTTTGGGACTAAGACTAAGCGTATGTAGACTGTTGTAGAGGGAGTATATAGAAGGTGCTTAGATGTTAGGGGACTTAGTCACACAGTCAGAACTTTAGCCCCTCTAAAAGATTAACGAAAAATTTAAAAATCAAATTCTTTCTCTCCTCAAAACCACTTATTGAAAATAAGTATAACGGCCAATGTGTATAATGTGGCCAATAAGTATAATGGCCGGTAGGGCTATAATAAGTAGTTCCCCTCCTCACTACATATTACATCACCATATAACTAAGGGACATGGTACCTTACACACTTATATTCATTATTTGAAATATATAGTGTGGTTTGTAAACACTTGTTATATGAAAGTATTTAAGTATAACATACAATTTTATAATTATAATAGCATATGAAAAATAATAATAATTAGCACTTTGACATTCGTGACGTTCTCAATCCTTGACACCTTGCACGGTTTTCAAACTTGATTTTAGTGATCTCGAAGTCATAATAATAATAACGATAATAATAGTTATATTGTAATTTATTATATGTAGGTACCTACTGACTTGGAAATGTAATTTTAGGTTGGTAGGTAAGTTATATACAATTTAGTATTTACTATTTACGTTCTAGTGTCCTACTCCTACACTTCTACAGTTCTACTCATCATAGGGTAATATTTTAATCACGGCCTAGGTACGCTACTGTCCATAAATATATTATATTATTATAATATTCAAACGATTTTTTGTTAGGAGCCATTATAAAAGCGTAGGTATAGTAAATATTTTTTATATTAACGTGTAATTTCAGTTGTATACCTATATCTATACGACTATACTCTATACGTATCATATTATTTATACCTAGATATGTATATTAATATATTAACACTAACACACCGCTGTGGTCCGAATAATTGGCCGCGTCTATATATTTTAAATTTAAATTATAACATTAAATAACGAAATTATTAGTGCCGTTGGATGTTACATACCTAGTAGTAAGAATCAAAGAATCACTTCGTACTATTATAGGCTGTAGCATGTATATACTATACATGTTCACTAGTATATTTTATTGGTGAATGTAAACTGATTTTTTTATTTATTTTTAGCATAATATTAATTTTTAATATTTAGAACTTAAATAAAAACATTTTGTTACCCTGCAGTATGAGCATCAGTGGTTCAGTGGTAGAATGCTCGCCTGCCACGCGGGCGGCCCGGGTTCGATTCCCGGCTGATGCAGAAATTTTTATACTTTTTTATTCTGCAAGGCTCAACATTTTAATTTTCCATTTTACACAATGTCTTAAGTTTTTAATACTTTTTAGTATCTAATATAATTATTTTATTATTTTACACAATATCCTGCACTGCATGAATTAAAAACGAGTAAAAACCCATTTTAAAAACAATAGAGTTTATTATTATGAAAAATTACATTATTGTTATGTACTGTGCAGGCAATTTACACAAATTGCGAACATCATCTATAAATTATAATAATCTAAGTTTCCTTTACCTTCATGCCTATAATTTCGATGACTTTTTGAAAGATGTCATCGGCCTTTCCACCAGAGTAACGTATTATAGGGGAGTAGAGGGGACCAATTATGTATATTTTTTTGCAATTTTCTCAAAAACAAAGAAGCACGTATGATTAAGTATTTAAGTGTATAGTAATAGTTATAAAATATCATTAACCGTGGGAAATAATACACGCGTTTATGGCTAAATATTTTTGAGTGGGCATACCTCCATTACGCATTTGTTCTGTTGTACTTCATAAATGCGAATTTGGAATTAGTAATAATAATTATTTTTATGCGTTTTTATAGTGACATTAATAAAATTATATTATATTAGAATGACGTACTGTGCAGGTTCAAATCGCGTATACTATTTTTTAATTATAATATGTATATTTATATAAACGCGCACGTGTGATATTTATCACAATTCATAATATATTATGTATGTATAGCAAGTTGCATGCTATAACGTGAAACTTATTAAATAGGTATATGAAGTTTAGGAAATATCTTCCACCTGCAGTACTATGACATATTGTCAACTTCTGCAGTTCTGTGTAGTATTATATTAATATTATACATAAAAAGTAAGATCTACAATAGAACTTGATATCGAAGGACAAGGTTAGTGATACATAATATTATGCGTACATAATATTGTATACAGAATTTGCTATTATACTCGAGTATAGGTATATATTATTTGAATATGCGTATACCTACCTGTTGCGTACAACACACTTCAAATCAAAGGACATTTCAAACAAACCGAGAATAAACTCGAAACGTATTTCATAAATTTCGTAAATCATTTAAGTTTAACAACAACAAAAGCAACAACTGAAATTATGCGTATACAACTGTAGCAGGCAGGGATACGTCGAAATACCTATATTTTTATAACATTGACATTTACGAGTACATTTTATTGTTTGTTAGAACTATTCTATAGATATAAAGAAAATATTTTTAAACGAATAGGTATATAATTTGTACTATTTTTATTATTCATCGGCATTTTTTTTGCTGATTATGGTAATTAAAATTACATGTTATTGTAGGCTGTAACGGATTGAAAAAACGCATGCCTATAATATCATGCCTATGTATCAATTTACTAAAAAATTACTTACAGACTTTTGATGATTTTGCACTGTGTTGATATTACATTAGATGGGTGGTGCCGGGGTGGTAGGTTAATTTTAAAATCAATTTTTTCTTCTTAACATTACACAGTTGGCTATTTAATATTCAGATTTGAATATATGATACTATAATTAAATTAATTGTTTGATATTGTAAATATTAAAATATTATATATATTTATAGTGAGCCCAATTATAAAAATACCTATATCCCGGCTCGTTATATTATTTTGTAAACGCGAGGGGATAAATCGACCGCGGAACTCCATACTTAGGTATGTTTTTAGGTGTATAATATGTTATATATTTTATTATATGTTTATATATGTTGGTTTTATCGAAACATTTTTACTTATAAGTTAATTATGTAAGTTTATTATAATGCGGGTTAATTATTTTTGTTTTATATTACAACATAGGTATGAACTCTGTTGATTTTTAAAACCTCGAAATCACATAATAAGCAAAGGTATTAATACTCTTTTTTTAGATTTTACCTAAGCGAATGATACCAGTCTTATATAAATCGGACAATTTAAATCTTTAACATATTTGTCTTGATATCAAAAATTAACTTTCCATATTTAATATTATACATTATACAATATATTGCCTATGCCTATTCACTATTACCTATAATGTATAGTAAGTAAATATAATGTATATAAACTATGTTTTAAAAAAAAAATTAAATATCTACGTCTATTATAATACGTTGCCACTAATGTCTTTTATTTTTTAAATGAACTATGTACGAAGTATGTAAATAAATAGGATCTCAAACATTAAAAATGTATTAACTCAATTACGTGTTTCTAATAGTGGCATTTCTTCACATAATTTAAAAAACGTTAATATAATGTTATACATATTATTATATATTTTAAATGCAGGTATCTGGTATATGCTCTAATTACCTACTGCAGGCTACTATTCTGCAGTACTTTCGAGCTCTAGAAATTTTTTTAGTACAAATTGAATTATATTCTCAACACCCGTATATTTCGTGTAATGTAAACACGAGGGTATTGCAGGAAATGCCATATTATTGAACAAATACACACTCTCTTTACAGTCAAATTTCAATTTCACTCATTTTCTATACTTATATAAAAATATATATACTAATATATACTATATATACTAATATAAAAACAAAGCTACAAAAATTGTAATCTATAACATATTATAATATAAGGTTGGTAGATTTGATTATGCGCATATATGCATATATACAAGACAAACAAGTTGTTTTAATTTAGTTTAAAGTTATCACAATAGTATCACAATCAATCGGTATTAGGTTTAAATTATTATAATATCAAGAAACTCGTTAACGTCGCGCAAAAGCGCGCATGCAAGTCGAACCACTACGTCAAGTTGACTATATTATACCTAATATTATGTGATGGGTACTACGATGTATATACATATAATATATTATATTATTATGATTATTATTTATTATATTGAATAACCCTATCCAACAGTCCTAAACAGTTTTTAATCTGTGGTTATAATATTATTCTATATTATTTGTCGATTAAAAAACTATTAAAAATAAAGTAATACAAGTTATTGTGTGAAATAAAAACAGATATTAAAGAGTATCTAAACATTTTATCGATAACACATCGTATAATCATATTATTAGGTACTATATTATGTTGGTTTCCTACCTGATATCAAAGGTCTCTGTTGCGCTCGTCCGTTGGACTTGATGATTCGCTTCATGCACGCGGACACAACCCTTGGCTTTTCGGTCATTGTTGCAAAGTCACACGAATGATCAACAGTAGTTTAGATATATCACTTGACACAGGGGCGATGAATTCGACACAGCGATCCAGCGTAGCACGTCGGAAACGAACTTCGAAAACGCTCGAATACCTTAATATATATGTATACGCACTGCAGGACTACAACCTACCTACTATGAATTTGATTTACGATTTATATTTTTGTTCGCGATGCGCTTAAACGGTATTATAAACGCAGCCGAATAAGGGAAACAGAATGAGAATAATGACGACGGAAAAAAATTAATAATACTAAAAACACAAAAAACCGATTGTAAACCGGACGGCGCGCGTGTGATCGTGCTATCGCTGTAGCACCAACCCAACGTCCGACTGATGCCCGCGAAAACCGCGTGCCATGTGCCCGGTGAAAAATAATTAAAAACACTTTAGGTATGTATTTACTATTATTATTATTATTATTTTCGCGTTGTTTTCTTCCACCGGCGCGGTGGCGGCGGCCGAACGTCCTTCTCGATCCGACAGATCCCACTCTCCTGGCCGTAACGTCCTACCACGCGTGCAGTGAATTGCAGCCTGCAGTTGCCACATTACTGCTGGTGTACCTATATAATATTATAATGGCGTATACGCCGTATACTTTCAAGTATATTATATTTTATTGTAATTTGTAATATAATAATAATACATCGTCATGATGTGCGGTGTTGTTATTAATTTTTCTTATCGTCACCAGTGTCATAATAATAATTAGGTATATTATATTATTATACAGAGGGGTCGTGTAAGAGCTGAGTTAGATTCGTAAGTAATTAATAAAAATTATTACTATTTGCGTACATATTTAATATAGGCAATCCGTTTTACTGGCGATACTAATTAGTAATTAGTAATTATTTCATTAGTGAACTGTTGATATCTGTATTTTAAAAAAAAATGTATACGGTTTGAAATTGTTATAACGCTACGTTTGTATACAATTATTCAATTTTTATTATTTCTTATCATGGTGATTTTTTTAGGATATTTAAAAAAAATATTTAATGACATCTTATATAATATATAATTAGTATACAGTCATACAATCACAAATAATGAAACCTACTTTGGTTGTTCACATTTTCAAATCGAAAAACCACTGAAGTTTTTTCTGGTTTTATTCTTGGCTCGTACATTTATAAAAATTCTAAAAGATTACTTCAGAAGCAACTGATAAGTCTAAATTAAATTAAAAAGTTGATCAGTGTTATAAATTACCTAGTTAGCTATTTGTTTTCATTCTACCATGACGACTCCACAACAGCACAACAGAAGTAGTTTGTCACACTAATTATGATAAATTATAGGGTTAGGCAAGAATTCGAATGCCATCTCAATATTGTTCATATGGTGATTAGGAGTGCTTACATTCAAAACTACACAAAGTTTAAATAATAATCATTTTTACATGTTATTAGTTGTATCATTTTATATAGGCGTATAGCCGTTTCATAGGACACAACATTTGTGAGATTATTCTGTACATGTGCTATATTTGCTTTTAATATTAGGTATAAAACGACCTCTGACCAATAAAAATGTATACATATTTTAATTCAGTTTATTATTTTTGAAAAGCCCTGTATAATTCATATAAACGAAAGCAATGTACCTATATTTTCATTAAATTTTAAAGTGAAGAAAAATTGTAAAGGTATAAGGTTAATAATTCGTAAGTGTTCTGATCCATTCACCATATACAAATCTGTTGCTCTAAATAATTCTATTTGTATAAAAATAACGTAATTTTATTCAAAACTCGATATTTCCACATCGAAATTATACTACTTCCAATTATGAAATTAAATGTATAGCTGTAGGAGAAGGTTGCCTTAAAAAAAAAAAAAAAAATATAGAACCTAAAAATCTCTATGATAAAAGTTACAATCTATACACTTATCATCTATCATGATTTATTATTATTTATTGCAATTTTAAAGTAGGATGATAAAAAAGTAACATAGGTAGTATGAAATATCTTCACATTTGCTCATTTAATCTATATATTAGTCAGATTTTGTCAAATTTATCTAAATACTTCACTATAATCAAACTTTACAATAAAAAATTATCCAAACCAACTATCCGAATTTTAAAATGTATTATAATATTTATAAATAGCAAATAATATTAGTGACCTTGTATTTAAAAAGTATGAGTTTTCAAAAACTCAAATTGGAAATTTTGTAATGCATAAATATTATATAAGTAAAATGTATCGTTTTTCTTAGATCGTTTAGACGGGAGGTATTTAATAGTAAATAATGGTATCTATGTTATCCGTTATTATTAATCAACTATCTGAAAAATATTTCTGAAAGTCACATTAATCGAAAATTCGCTATGCTTACTGAGCTACTGATACTTCAAAAAATGACCCCCTTGAACTTTAAAGTAAATAAAACAACAAACGATTTCAAATTAATGAATTATATAAATATATAAAATATATTATATTCTTACATTTTTTTTTTGAATGCAAATTTTTTTCACAACTGTTAAAATAAATTGTTTCTGAAATTTGTATTTTGCAAGAGACTGCTGTGTATTTGCTATTTAATTTTTTTAACACTATTATTGAGCATACCTATTATTTAGACTTTAGAGTCTCATATTAATTGTCTATATTCTAAGGAGTTTTATGCAGGCAACATTTTTTGACTACGTGCAATTGTATTAGTATTCGTTGGGTAATAAATTCTTCAATATTTATTATAGTAGCTGAATTACCCGGCGTTGCCGGAAAAATTCTAATTGTTCAACTCCTTTTGGGTGTAACACACTGTAGAAGCAATGTCTTTTTAAACATACATGGTATTATATTTTAATGTATAATATGTTGTCTGTGAGGTTCGCAGCAATATATATTATCAGGTATAGGCAAACTATCATGCGGTAGATCGCGGACCCTGTGTGGTTTGTACGTAAGTGTATAATTTAACTATAGTGTCAAAGTTATACCAAGTTTGTCGTTTTTACTTAATTCAACCTACGGTGGATTAATACAATCAATCAAAATCCTAACCGTACTAAAATCCAGCGAATAAAAAGAAAACCAAACATTCGTATGTATAAATAAACAAGAAAATAAGAAAAAACAATGCAAACATTTGGTCCACCGAAACAGTGGTTCGAATTTGAGACATTCTGTACTAAAATAATTACCGCTTTGCAAATAATAACTATCATAAAAACTAATAGCAACCATTTAAAAAGATAAATTTCCATTGTAAATCTTATAATACCTGTTTGAGCACCTTCCCGGGTCGGAATTTACCCTATTAAAATTAGTCTGTCTTCTTCCCAGGGGTTTATCTATTTCTGTACCAAATTTTATCGCAATCGGTCCAGCCATTTAAGAATGCATAAAGACACCCATACACAAACATTCATTTTTATAAATATAGACTATTGTATATAGTATTAATAATAGAAAACAGTTTTTTTTTTATTTACATCATCGTTATTAAACAA
Source organism: Nasonovia ribisnigri (assembly GCA_027563435.1). Taxonomy (NCBI): domain Eukaryota; kingdom Metazoa; phylum Arthropoda; class Insecta; order Hemiptera; family Aphididae; genus Nasonovia; species Nasonovia ribisnigri. The sequence continues at coordinate 419,392 of JANEHU010000580.1, forward strand.
GGGTATGATTGCTGGGAATCAGAAGAAGCGCTAAATAAATAATTTTAGTATACTATCACTTTGTTCACTGTAACAGTGTATGCATGTTTGTAATTAATTATTAATTTATTGGCGTAATTAGGAATTTGTCCTGGGGTTATATCCATTTTTCACATCCAAAATACTGGCTTATATATATATTATAAAGGCTCTGAGGTGATCTATCCTCCTCACCCTCCCTCATAATTACGCCCCTCTATTAATTGTTCATTATGATAATAATAAATTTAAATATTGACTCTTAGTATGTATAAAAATGTTATTTATGGAACAGGAACCCATCAAACATTATTTACTTAGGGGGGGGGGAGAAATAAAAAGAAATATACGTTTGGTGGAAACGGCTGTCCGTAGATATATAGTTTTATAGACGAAAATCCAACTACCGTAAACGATTTTTAGCATTTTTAACATAATACACCAATATAATTTTAGATTGTCGAGAAGACGTTGTTTGCGGGCCTGCAGTAAGTATAAGGACTAAGGAGGGCGGTATAAGAACATGCCGTGAGTCCGGATTATAGCTTAACTTTTTAGCCAAACTCCATCTCGCGTATATTATATATTAGTAGGTACTAAGGTACCTATGTATTTTAAACTCGACGTATAATCACTCAAAAGCAAATAAAACCCGAAACGAAAGTCATTCTTGCGGAATTCTAGAATCAAAAGAAAACTCTAAATATTATTACGCAGACACGAGCCGATTAAAACTTCGGACCGTCGCGCGACGGCGACAGTGGGTGGTCTCAAGGTACGGCACAAAGGTTTAATCCCTATTTCACGTTTTTTTTTAACCGTCAACGAACGTCATAGTCGCGTGTCGCATTCGTCATTATGCGCATTATATGGCGGATCGAATCGATTTTTTTCAAACGGAACTTCTGTCAAAGCTCTACAATTATTTATTATTTTAAAGAGGATCACATGCATTATTATGCGTCGCGAAACTAATGTGTACAGTGTACATTATAATAAACCTAATACGTAATTATAAAACTATACATATATGTTATGACTCAATGCCCAGTGATGTTATCAGATTTTTTAATTAAAGAGGGGATAAATTATTTATTCATTAAATCTCAATAAACATTATATTTTTACTACGCCTCATATTTAAAAAAAATTTTAACTGTAATTTATTAAAGTACATATATATAATTAGGTGCCTCTATCAGTAGTTCATTTCATTTTTTACATGTTTACAATGTGGTGCGTATTTTTCATCTCCAGTAAATACTATATATTATGTAATAATAATTATAAATTATTTTTATCAATTCCAAACATTTCCATTTTATGGACACACCCTGCAGCAGTGTAATAACGGCTGTATTGTGGTTCGTGTGTGTATATAATATATTTTAATAACTGCATTATGAGTATATATAGGACGCGTGTGTATACCTATTAAAAAATATGTTATTAAAAAATATACGGCGTAATATGTATGCGTCCGAAGAGTACCACCGCTACCTCCATCCGATGAGGGTTGGGTCCTATATAGTCGCCACCGTATCAAATGACGGTTTTTTTGTCTCCATCAGATGGAAAAACCGTTCACGAGTATAACGTGAACGGACAGTCCCGCCGGGCGAGCACAGCCGCACAGGTATGATATCTCGTCGCTATCCGCCCGTCCACTGTCCACACACGTGGTATGAGCATATCGTGTATACGGTATACCTAGCTACAATGTATATATCATATACTCATATATGCGTATAATATGTATAATGCATGTGATGACGACGAAATAATATGATAATATAATATTGTGTATACCTATATCGTTTACGGTTTATACCTGCGACTATATAGAGTGTGGGGGATAAACAGCTATATGCACTGCAGCAGAGACGGCTTCCTGCAGCCACGTGGCATCATTTCGAACGGCTTTAGGTTTTGAAGTGTGAATGAATATGATGATTGGTGATTGTACCTACATGGTGACAAAAGAATATTAGTGGACAATTGGCACAAAATTGATTTCTACCAAAGACCACTGACAAAAAGGATTTTACCTATTCAGAGTGGTACGATAGTACCTGAAGATTTGTGGAGTAAACGACATGGGGTTCGAATTGTACCTATATGAGGCTAAAATGACAATTGAAAATGCAAGATGATGTTACTACTATAGTAGAAAAAATAAAATTGTGATTTACAAATCACTATGGCTGGAAAATTGATGGCCTAAAAATATAAAATACATAATTGACTAAATAAACAACTATAATTATGACAAAAAATGGCTTGGTGTTGTGCGGTGTCTGCATTCGGTCACGTAACATAAAAGTCGGTATACCCATTCAACAATAAACATTGTGAAACAGATTAATTACAAAATGAGCATCGTATATGTAAAGCTAAGAAAAATACAATATTTTTGTTTGAAATCACAGCCTGACTAATCAGTAACCACATATATTTAAAAATTAACATTGTAATAATCAGATACTTTTTGAATACCTTAGCGTCTATATATAGGTTGCATCGCAGGGTGAATCCTCGAAGACTGCGCGGCATGGCGGTACGGCTTTGCCCGTCGATATACAAAACTGCTATTATTGTAGTATACATCTCTACCTACTCGTGTTTTATGGACAATAAAACAGATTTTGATTTTACGCGGTCTTTGTGTCTGCATCTCCGCAGCCAGTTTATATTATATTACATGACAACTGCGCAGTTATACATACATATATATTATATAAATATAATATACATGTATGTATAAGCCGTCTTTGGCGGTTTTAACCGTTTATTACGACTGTATATAGATAATGTATTAACTATCTAAAAGTAATTTATTATGTACATCAATATATTCTAGACAGTCAACATTTTGTGTATGATTTTTAAGCTTAACATGTAGGTATTACATACTTTTATATATAGAGGTAGGTAGATACCAATATAATTATATGTTGTCCAATTTAAAAAAATTATAATAATCGATTTTTCTTATAATAATATAAATTTGATTATTGTTCGTAGAAAAACTTGTAAAATTACAGACTATTACTATGCAGATTTTGAATAGTCAGGCACTCACCTCACTACGGTTAAATGATGCAAGGTAGTGCAGGGTCATCACAACTATTGTGGGAACGCGGAAAGCGAAAATATTAAAATGATAATTCATCGAATTAAGACGAATTCGAAAAACGATTCTGAACTGCATCAATCGCAACTATTTATTGATAGTATTGTACCTTTATGGACACTATTTGAACTTATGAAGTAAAATTAATTTAATAAATACGCCCAGACAGTATTTTGTAATGATATTTGATAATATTAGTATAATTTAATAATAATATTTTTAGACAACAAATCGCTGTACAAATTGTATTAACATAGGTACGTAACATAGGTTAAAAGTAAGTACCTAGGTATGTATAATATAAATATTATTTTTTTATATAATTTGAACGATCAAATGTTATAACTCATGTAGGAAATAACATAATAGTATAAAAACTAAAAATCTTGATAGTCTATACACTACGAGTATATATAGGTATATACTATATGCGTCGAAAGATTATTCCTATATAGTAGATCAGTACATCACCATATTGTATTATGAGTCAGTATATAAACTGATGAAATGCACACACGCCACAGGTACCTCATATCCCTATACGTACATAATATAATACGCATATTGGTATATTGCGTTTCTCAAAGGATAGCTTAATTATCGTGCACATGGCGATGAAAGGAGGGAGACGACACGCTGCATTATGTCATATGCCAATATATGCACGCGCCGTGTGATACCTACCTGCTTTTAATCTAGTTCTAGTACAAAACCGAATCAAAAACAATACGTGTTTTATTAAACGACATTTACCTATATAAACACCCAGGTCACCCATTCGACCAATTCACGGCGTTTCGCGGATTGTTTCGCGGACTAATTTATTCTCGACGACTTCATAATATTTTATACACCTCAAAGATTTATCTGCTTTCATCATAATTCATAATATTTATATGGGCACTATAAACAATCAAGCCCGCTCGTGAAGATGGATTTGAGAGAGTTCAAACCCACATTGTACTTATATATTCTCATCATAGTAAAAATGTGCAGGAACTATTAAATTTAAATCGTATCTTTATAAAATACTATAGGTACAAGGTACACTTATAAGTTATAAGTTATAAGTTATAACTCATGTGGCATGAACTTATGACTTGCGTCTTGCAATCTATGTTATATAAAAAACTAATATAAAACAAAATTATCAATAATATTTGTATGAATTTTAAAAAAGATGTTATTTATCTTCATGAAATTTTGATTACATTATATATAGATGATCTATGCATAGATGCTGATAAATACATAAAAAATATATTTTTTATCTAGATATAGTTATTTTCCGTCTGAAAAATCAATTTACATCATAATCTATGTATAAATAAAAGAATGTGTGTCCTTTATGCATGGAATGCATTCCTAAACAGCTGGACTGATGGCGATGAAATTTTGTACAGAGGTAGATGGAAAGAAAATAGCCTAATTTAAAAAGGGCATATTCCAACTCGGGGAGATGCTCAAACAGGGATTAATGATTATAAGATTTACGATGGAAATTTTCGTTGCAAATGGTTGCTATTGGTTTTAGAAGAAATATATGGTAGAAATTAGTATGTTTTAATTATTATTGGTTATCATTGGTTATTAACCATTGTTATTACACAAACATTCATGTATAGATAGATATATACACAGATTAATACATCTTCCTAGCAAATTTAGTTTTGGAATTTAAAAATTAATATTTTAAAGATCTATTGTAAAAAATGAACAGTGACGTCATATTTTATGGACAACTTATAATAATTTTAAAAACATTTAAGAAAAATCTAACATTAAAAATAATAAAATCTCCTCATTATGTTATAATAACGATTTAAATATTATCAAGTGTTTAACATTTACTAGGGAAACCACAAAATAATAAATAATACAAAAATAGAAATAAAGGGGGGGGGATCCTTGAATGGTTTGGATTCACAATTCGACCCGCTAGGCCCTACTTGGAGTTGTGCTCAAACAGGAATTTTGAGATTTACGATGTACACTTTTGTTTTTAAATCGTTGCTATTGGTTATAGGAGAAATAATTAGTAGAAATTAGTATTTAATGTTTTATTGGTAGCCAAAGGTAAATCGGACAGATCAGGTACAAGAATGCATCCAATCGAATTTTTACACATATAGCCGCTCATCGGTGTTTTCCGAAATCCGACGCAGTTGCACTTACTGCAGCGAGTTATACACACAAAATGAGTTGAACAATCACAATTGTTAAGAGTTGTCATATTTTACGGAAAACGAAGTGCGCAGGATTAGGTAGTATTATATAAAAAGAGATTTTAGTTCTTTTAGTTTATTTCACAAATATATCTTCATTGGTGGACACTGGACATGTTGGTCGACGTCGTTTAGCCGTTGCCACGGAGAAACTAAACACAAGCCGAGCATAAAACTGATAAAACGCCCCTATAGTCGTAGCAATAGTTACTATATTATTATAAATTGTTGTCAGGTTCACGTTAGAACGCATCTTTGTGCATTTTTTATTGAAATGGTATTCGATTTCACCGTCAGAGTAGTAATATTGTTGTAAATTATAATAATATATGCATACTATATATGTGTATGCCGACTTGCATTTACATCTTATGGTATACATAGTATTAACGACTTACAACTGTCGGTAAATAAAAGATTTACGATTCATGCGTTATTCTGTATGCGTACATAATATATAGAACAATATGCATATAATAGAAAACGTATAATATAAACAGATCCCATAAATGTGAATGGCCTAAACAACGGTGTAAAAAAAAAAAATTATTCCGCGAAACACTATATTATATTATATTACCGCCACTGCAGCTGTATTTATATAGATCAAGATTTCTTAATCTTTTTAGGGTCACAGACCCATTTAAGATATTAATACCTGTAAAAAAAAAATAGCCGGAGACTCCGCTCAAAAGAACAATTTTTGTATTTAATTATTAAAACGAACGTAAATCAAAAAAAGTTATTCAAGATATGTGGTGCCTGAATATAATGGCCACACTTGTGCAACAATCGTTCTCAAACATATTTATATTTGATGTACATAAAATTCTCGATTCCCGGCAACGTTCGGATTCGCTGCGCCATGAGTTAAATGGTAACCTGAAGTTCGGTACATATAGGCAAGCCTGGGCATAAACTAGTTAAAAAGTTAGAGAGTTAATTTTTAATTTTTAATAAATTAACTTTTTAAAATTAAGTTTTTATCAACTTAATTTTTAACTTGATTGATTTTTATTGATATAAACTTTAATAAATAACGAGTTCATTTTAATCAAATCAAATTTGGATTATTAAACAAATCGTTTTTATTATTTTAAACCATACAATTGGCTATTTATATATTAAAAAAGTTTATTTAAATTAATTTAAGTCAATATAAGTTAATTGTAAGTTTTAATATAACTTTTAACTTAACTGAGCTTAAAAAAATTAAGATAACTATTAACTTCAAACTTTTTAAAATGTTTTCTATCATTTTAACTTAACTCAGTTAAAAATTATCGTTAACTTGCCCAGGCTTGCGATATAGGTACCTAATGTCCCTAATGCATCTTGATTAATGATAAAATTTTTGACACAATATGTGTATTGTGTGTGTTATAGTGTTGCGTACTAAAAATCTACTTAATATAATTTACCGCAATAGATTTTTCTCAAATGTACAATCCTTCAGTAGAAGTTAACCGGTTCTATATAATTTCAATATGTATATGTATACCCATTATTACTATGTCAAAATAGAATGATTTCTAAATTCTAGACGACAGTGACATAAATGATATACCTAATAATATTATATAGACTCTAATAATAGAGGTGGTGTGTACGAAACTGCCTACTCCTGCGGGAAACGTGGAAACAATAATATGGTAATAGTTATAAACTAAATTATTAAAATGACTTTGTGCATCCGTGACGTTTATACGCGTTGACTCACCGACCAGCGGGCAATCTTCTGGAACCGGATGGCACGAGTGTATCCGGTTTGGAAGTGATCGAGACTCGTTTCACCACTGCAAATGTGAACACGCGACCGTGAAAAACGAAAAACAAAACGGCGCACGATCCAGAATAGGACGGCGGGGACGGTCTCCGCAAAAAGGGCCGCGATGACTGAAAGACTGACGGAAAATATTGCGGTTACTCGCTCACCGCGAGTACTTATACCGCGGTAAACGATATGGTCGCTACGGCAGCGATGCTTACCGCAGTCGATACGCGCAGCTGATGTAGAACCTCGCGCTGGATTTGGCTGATAAATGTTTTGGTGCCAACTTTACGAACGCGCTCGCGCGAGTCCGCGAATTCCACAGTGAAGTTCTGTAAGCCTGCGTTAATTAATGAAAAAATACTATTCAAAGTAAGTCCAACCATTCAGGCAGTGAAACTATTGATGATCCTGGCCCAAGCACGTCACGTAGTTTGTGTCAACGAGAACATCATTATAAATAGTGTAATTGAATCATTAACAAGCATAAGAAGTGATACTTCATTCTCAGAATTGTGGTTGAAAATTGTAAAATGATATATCATTGGAAGTTTCTCAATGAGACTCTCATCCTGATATGTTTGATTTTTTGTTATAACTTATAGTTACCTACTGTAAATATTTAAAGCAAATAATTTAAAAAAATATTTATATTTATTAAAGGATCAAACGAGAAAGAACTCAGCCGAATAATTTGAGAAATGTTCATATGGAAACGATTACAGGCGCTAATTATAAAGAAGAAGAAGTATTAGAATCAGCTGAAGCCTATTGGAAACGCACTATTTATTTTCCAATTATTGATATTATTAATAATAAATTTAATGTTTAGCTTTTCAAATGAAAATCTTCAGATGGCCAAAGCCATTGATGCCATCTATGAATATAGATTATGAAAATAGTCAATATTTTATTCATCATTAAATAAGTTATTAAGTATCAAAACGTAATAAAATTATTACATTTTAGAAAAATTCTATAATACCTATTCAATAATATTCTATGATTTTAGGACATAATAAATTCAAACACAAAGTTCTTAAAAACAGAAATGCTTGTAGCAAGAAACTTTTAAAAAACAAGTTAATGCAGGTGACATTAATCATATCTTTCAGTTCTGCAACATGTGAACGAAGTTTATCTTCTATGAGGAGATTGAAAAATTGGCTGCGGGGCAGCATGTTACAGCAGAGCTTTACTAATTTAAGTATCATAAATATTGAGAGAAACCTAGCTAATGAGTAATGACATTGTACCTGAAGAAATATTAAATTCATTTGCAAGAATTGATAGAAAACTATGTTTGACACATTAAAATATAATATAATAAAAAAATAAAATGTGTTCAATTTATTTTCTATTAATGGTATAATTGTGAACAGTAGTATAATATAAATGATGATAATATGTATTGTTGGGGGGGGGGCTAAGCCCTCCACGGACCTGTGAGCGATTCATTATGATAGCACCCCCAAGATTTGAACCCTAGTTGCGCCACTGCTGCATTCTTCCGTACGCTGCAGGTGACCGTGGTAAGTTCAGCCAGTGGGCCACCTAGAGAAAATTCTATAGCGGTAAACATTGGAAACGTTTGATAACAGAGAAATTCAGACTGTCTGTTTGCCATACAATGAAGTAAACATTTGCAGACATTGCGAACGCCACGATCTAGCGTTATTTGTCTATTCAGTTCCAAATTCCAATAACCAATAGCTACCGTGGTTGAGTTTGTTTATACTTTTTCCGCTTTCTGCTTTTTAAGGTGAGTCTCACGGGCCCTCTAGTTATTCATCATAATATAATCAATACTTAATTTTACTTACTTTTCTATAATTTTTTGTTTTTACTTAAGTTTATTAATAAGAAGTACTTATATTGATTTTATTTAAAATTAAAACTGTTACCGCTATTATATCTTAAAACATATACCACGGTTAATTTACATACCGCGCCAAGCGCTTACGAATTTCAACCTTTTCAACGTTTGAAACGTTGGCGTTTGTACTGCAAAAAAATTGTCCACCATAGATATTCCTCCTATAGTGTCCTATATACATAGTCGTCCGTTATCCATATCATCGTGTTGGTACGGCCATAAACTCACGACGAGCGGATTACCACGAAATTTCTCGTTTAATCATCAGTGCTACAGCAAATGAATATCGGCAGTAAGTTTTTTCAGATTCGCGACGAACTTTTTTCGCGTATTCTAGCCGTCCACCAAGTACATAATATATAATAAAATAAATATGGCGATGTGCAGCGTGACGACATTATGGTGAAACGGGTCTTCCCGTGATGACTTAGCCATGAATAAATATTTCGGGGTATGTTTTAAATATTATAAATATATTATCATACAAAATCACCCATCACCACTTTCCGTTTTTGTTGAAGACATTTTGGGAGGGGAATTTGTAACTCTCTAACGCCAAACTAGTCATATACGGTACAACACAATAAGTTATCATCAATAATCTACGTATATTTGCGAGCCTCATCACTTCCGGTCCGTTATCGCATCTCACCTGCAGTTTCTCGAGGACGGACCATCAAGCTGTGTACACAACAATCATCAATGTACGATATATCAATATTATTCACAGGTTAGGACTTCAACCGTTGTCTCCAAATGTATTGTAATTAAATGTCATAATATGTACGATTGTATTAAATACATATATATTTTAAAATTTAAAAAAAATGCACTATATGTATTAATTATTAACACTATTACACAACATAATTAATTACTGTTATGTTCTGTATTATATTTTGTTAAAAATGTGTTTGGTATAAAATCTTATAAGCATCGGTATGTCAAATGTCAATTTGAGACTAATCAGGCTCAAACCAACGCGCAGTAAGTTGAGGCACCGGTTTCTCGTATATTAGAACATCACAATATAACATTTATGTTTGTATATTAATATATATTATGTACATATTATACATAAATTAGGTATACCTATAATATATTTAATACTCAATTGGACAAGACAATATAAAAAAAATAAAATAAAATACGTATCACAAGTAGTACATTTAATAATACAATAATATATATAAATAAATCAACAAATTACAATAATAATATTATATAATATATATAAAGAAGTATGATAATTTTGATTTTCTAAGTTAATATTACGTACACTCGCGGGGCACGTATGCGTACGAAACGTTTAATATTATCATATTAATAGTAGGTTTACAATATAATAATAATATAAATATAAGGAAAAGAAAACGATGAGATACGTCGGAATGCGTGCGTCGAGGAATAGTAGTTTGACGCGAGCCAATGGACGAATGAAAAAGGCGAACGATGAATTTAGAAACCGTTTCAGAGTTCGATTAAATAATACTTAATATGATAATAATATATTATAATCAGCTAATGGTGTATTGATTTGTGATCGTTCTTGAACCGTCATATAGTAATTATTATGACTATAAGGTATAAAATGATACAGGTAAAGGGATGTACTGAGGTACGATTGCAGTGAAAGACGTTAACGAGTGATTTTCTCCTTATACCTCGCTCGGAATTAATCGGAATTTTATATAATGATATGGATTTCATAATCATATTATGTTGACTTTTTGGCTCAAAAATACAAAAATCGAATCTACCTCTATACGGTATCTATTGCAATATATAATAGTCTATAATCGAGGAAGATGCTAAAATAACGGTCATGCATAATTATGTAGGTCTACAAGAATAAGTATACCTATAAGTCTGAGACTATTATGACGGGTTTCAGTGTTTATTCTGTAAAGCAACGGTAACCATCACTTTAAAATAGTTACAACTCTATAAATAGGTAAATCACTTTCCTCGATGACACTATATATTATGTTATATTTTTATCAAATTGATATAATATGTCAACTGCGGGCTAGGAGACAATTTGTTCACGAGAAGCCAAATGTACCAAAAACTTCCATTTAATAATTTTTAAATCATCTATTACAATATAATATGACATAATTTGAATATTACCACGGTTGATATTGTAAACCAATCAAATAGCTTCATTTAAAATTATAAGAAAATTTACCGTAAATCAAAACGAACGGGTTACTGCATGAGTTACCCACCCTATCACCAACACGCACCTTTGACGGCAGTTGTAGGCATGATACTATAGATGATGAAAATAAAAATGTAATAATACAAAAAACGATAGTGATAATAGTTTTAGCGCCACCACTGTAAAACGGTACGAAAAGACACAGTCAACGATATGATAATATAATAATAATTCACAATAGGACCTATGCGGCCACTACAGATTCACAGCGTCTCCGAGTGTTGCGCTTCATGCTGTTTAAGTGGCGACCCGTGTTGTCGTCGCGTGGTAGTCCTCCGTAATAGTAGTGATAAAATAATAATAGTTAATAAGTGGCCACGCAGCCGATCAGTAGGGCCTCCAGACGGCCAGGTCGGTGTGCTGTTGCTGCTGTTGCTGTCGGTCGCTGTACCGGCCGCCGATGGATATGATGTCGCCCGCCTGATGGTGTTCGTCGAGCGATACGGCGGGGGGTGGCGGTAACAGTCCGATTTCGATGCCACGCGCGTTCCCTCCGCCACTGCCGGCCGCGCTGATGGTCAACTGCGCGGCCGGATTGCCGGCAGCCGCGACCGCGGCCAACGCGGCCACATCGTCCACGACGTACTGATGGTGTTCGGCCGCGGACGGATCCTTGATGCTGTTGTTGTTGTTATTGTTGATGTGCAACTGCTGCAGTTGGTGTTCGGCAGTGGACGACGGCGCATGCAGGTGCAGGTGTATCTGGTTCTGGTTCACTGTCGAGTACAGGTGTGGGTACAGCACCATCGTGGTGGGCGGCGGCACGGACGGCGGTTCGGCGGTCAACTGCACCGGGTGGTGTGGTGGAGGCGGTGGAGGGGGTGGTGGTACCACTGCCGAATTGTACTGGTACGCAACCGCGGCTGGATGGTGATGGTGATGGTGGTACGACGATGGATGATGGTGATGGTGGTGTTCCGCGGTCGGCCAAGACGACGGATAATAGCCGCCGCCGACGCCTGTTTCCAAATCCTGGTGATGGAGCGCCGGTTTTAAGAGCTCCTGTTGGTGTTGTTGTTGGTGCTCATGTTGTTGTTGCTGTTGTTGTTGGTGGTGGTGATGTTGGTGTTGTTGGTGAGTGCCACAAAAATCTGCCATATGGTTGTTTTGCTGTACTTCCGGATGACCGCTTCCGTACACTGCGCACAAACGAACAAGAAAAAACGTGTTTCATTAGTAGGTGTAAATAACGAATACAATAAATATTTGTTTATTAAAAGTGTTTAAAATAATTGATCCAAAAAGCAATCGAATAATAGGCTTTATAATATTATGTATAATTTAAAACAATAAAAATATTATTTTATCATGTGTGTATGACATTAGAAAACACCTGCAGCAAGTGTAGCAAAAAACGATGTTCAAGTAAATAGGTATATATATTATGCAGATCAGAGAGTTCTGCAATAGTTTGAATAGAACACAGTTACAATATACATACTTGGAAGTTTCAGGGTGGTAGGCACAGAACTATATATTATATATTACTATAGGCAAAATGTCGACCACGGATTATGTAAAATGAACGAAGAGGGAAGATTAAGAAGAAGATTCCAGTATAAATGTCCAATATTGATATGTTGAGGCACTATTACCATTTTTTTTTGATAATTTTGATTTTTGAAAATCGACCGAATTTATGGATACGGGACTTTAAGTTTTATAGGTCATATATATGTTTTATTATTTTGATAGTTTTTAGAACTCTCAAAAAAGATCGAGTGTCGCAGTGTACATAAAAAAAAAACTCTTATAGATTTTGCAAACGAATTATAGGTATATCAGGTAGTATTTAAAGAACTTAGCTATTCACCAAAGAGTATAATTTGACAACCATACAGAGTGTCAAGTGTAATATATAGGTTGATAAACTAAGCGTGCTCACTTTCATTTTTTTTATTTAACAATGAATTCTTTCAATTTCTCATTTTTGGAATTTTTAGTATTCATAAGGACCATATTTTCAAAGCTCAATTTTTATCAACAATTAAGGAGTTACCCGAGGAATGAGGATGTACAAACGTCTTTCATTTTTAGAACATCGCCAATTCTATAGGTGATGAATTTTCGAAGAACAACGGTGCAAGGAGTGGGTATACGTCATCTCGTATTTATAAAAATAACTGATCTAAAGACATGGGTATAGGTATTATATCTCGTTAGAGAGCACATATGATATTATTTTATATAATAGATACGATCCGTCCGTCCATACCTTTAATAAATATATATAGTAATACCTTTTATATATTAAATATTATAGCTATACATGAGACGGGACCACAACATTTATTGCCCGTAATGACATATATACGACATACGTGTAGGTATATAACCCGCTCCTTTAGGCGAACGTATACTATTATATTATGGCGTCGACGTACTTATATTTTGTAAGTTACCTATATACTATATAAATATGATAAGGGGAGAAATTTAACGTACGTCTCTCGGCGAGTTTTAATTCCGTCACCGGTTACGTTTATTTTTTTTCTACATACAGGGACCTAAGTAACTATTAGGTACACGTGGGGATGTATAGATGCCGACTATATGACGACAGTCCCATTACCATTTACAGGGCGGTTTGTGTACAGACACACGTTACTCGCGGTCATGAAATAAAAGGCTCATACAGTTAATACGTATTATTATATCATACGAAAACGACGTAAAATATATTAATGACAGGTCTCCATAACATAACTACAATAGGAAGTTTCATTATATTATATTGCAGGTAGGTACCGATCGCGTAGGTAGTAGTACTGTCGTAATAATCCGACGGTCGAGGGTTGTGGTTATGTGATTTTTAACGTGAAATATTATAATATAAAATTCCGACTTCACCAGGGAAAAATTGAATTAACATCAAATACGTTGGAATAATACATTTTTGTTTCTCGGTTGTAGTGTAGCTCAATTCACGAGCAGTTCGACCGAAATGAGCAATCCTCCTGTGAATCAAAATAGGTCGAATATTTTTCGAGCCTATGAGCTACTAATATCAGGACATTGTATTTCGAAGTACCTACATTTTAATGACAAACAATTAATTTAATATTATTTTCTTTAATTTTAAAAAAATACGCATAACAACGCATGGAATATGTCGGCTAGTATAACTAAATAAATTTTGTTTAAATTTTTTTTTGTATCCAATAGTAACGTAAATAAATGTATAAACAAACAATTTATTCGATTTTCGTGAGTCAAAAGGAAATTCTTGTTAAAGCCATCCTATAACAATCTATAGGGGTTAAAATACAATAAGTACATTGATTTATTTTCTTAATTTCACATTCCTCTTTTCATTTATTCATTAATTTATAGATGGATATACAAACGCCACTAATATATTTATATATATACTCTGTACATCTATATAATACCTATAATTGGCGATTAACAGGGCTTTGGGTTTGGTATACGTAATATTATTAGAATTATAAGCTGATTTTTAAACTATAACATAATCACAATGAACGTCTCCTAAGCCTAACCTTAGGGCCGAGTCTAATTATTATAATATTATCTAAAGGTGATGTAATTATGTTAATACCGACGATTATACTTCTCGACTATGAAATAGGTGCTGATCAGTATAACATTTTCGTATTTTTTCGACGACAATCTAAAAAACACGCATATTATATGTATATTATACGTTTCTATACTACCAGATAACTCGAATGCTTATTACTGCCCAGCGCCTACGATGATGGATAGAACAAATAATAAACATTTGACAAGTCACGCATTGGGCACGTCTAAGTGTCGAAACCGTACCAACTATAGACCTTCGCCCAAATAATTCTTAACCTACCTATGCTTACATTGTTATTACAATCCATTCAAATCCATTCCACTGCTGCAAAAGTACCTATAATAGCTATTTATAACTGCTTTGTTACGATATTATACTCACTACAGGTTTGTGTGTGTGTGTAAGTGTTGGGCAAAAAATGTCTAAGATTAACCGATGGTTACAGTTTATATGGATTTTATCTATAACTATATTATCATGCATTTCATTATTTAATTAATTTTATCATGGAGACATTTTATTATTTTTAACATCAATAATACATCTTCTTAGTTCTTAAGTAATGACAAATTCAAATTCAATGAAATACATGCATATATTCTTTTATTGATAAAATCCATATAAACAATAATCATCGGTAAATAACCGTACACATTTTTGCCCAACACTGGTGTGTGTGTGTATGGGACGGGGAGCAGAGTAGGACATTATTCGAACACTTTTTTTTTAATAACCTAACCGGGGATCAAAAGTACCGAAATCGAATTTGATTTATTCGAATTTACACTAATTTCATAGGATATAAAAATGATAAAAACTCTGTATGATATAATATAATCATAAAGATTTGAAAAATTATGTGAATTTAATATATTTAACCGAAATAATTATGACTTGTTTTGCAATGAAAAAAATTAGGAAATTTATCTTAAAAACTATAGAAATAGGAATATTTGAATACCTAACAGATGTTTCAATAAGCTCAAATGGGTTTTTTGTATTTTTTTTTAACAATTTAATCATTAAAACTTTTAAAAAACACTTATAGAACGTTAAATGTCCAACCTTTCAAAGTTTGTAAATAAATAATTTATGTGTTTGTAAATGTATATTATGTAGCATGTTGTAATTTTACACTAAAATACTCAGTCGATTGCGATGTGTCGCCACGAATTTCGTGTATAGATTACAACCAATAGTCTACATTACAATGTAGGTACCTAACCTTATACCTATATATTATAACATATAAGTATATAACCCAATATTATATCATTTGATTCAAACGAATGAACCGGGTTTTGGGGTGAACTCTGAGGATTTTTGCAATTTGAGAGCTTCTGAAGATAATGTATATACCTATACGTGTGTATATTATATGAATATATAGGTATCTAATGTAGCTAATATACATATAGATGCGGATGCACGCGTAACCATCGCGTGACGAACACACACGACGTTGATCTTCCCCAAGTATATAATATAATAATAATAAATATGATCTGATCGAACGCTAATTCGCAGTAATCGATGCGCCCGTCCATATATTTTCATATATTGTTTATCATTATAATATATTATACACTGTGCATAATTATATTGTAGCGCATGTTTGCTGATCTCGTGCCTTCGTATACCTATAATAATATATAAGTACCCGCAGAAATATTATTTGTAATTTTTCCAAGTGAACGATAGCCGTAAAATATTATATAATACTACTGAAAATAATATATATTTTCCATAACATACTATAAATTCGTTGATCCAAACCGGTGTACAATTATCCAAACACTATCCCAATATCTCACACCGGGATAATGTACCGCCTTGTCAATGATATGGTGCAACCCACTCGGTTTTTTTTCACACCGGTTTGAGCGAGCGAATTTTTATATATTCTAACCTAACCTAACCTAACTAAAATATTATACTCCTGTACTTGGCCTATGTCTAGACTATTTGAGTATATTCAATTCAAATCAATAATTCAACTTTTAACATAATCTATTCACGCGCACGAATTATATAGTTTATATGTATACTAACCAGCTGCGTGTAAATTGATCATCTCAAATTGATTTTATAAAAAGTGAAAACTAAAATTGGCTGATATCATTTCGTGTAACTGTGACATGGTCTTATAATATTTTATTAAGTTATAAGTTATTCAAAAACGCGTAATGTATATACGCCAATTTACAAGGATATAGGTACCTATGATACTAAATTCATTATGTTTTGACGCGATCGTCCGGGTCAGGCGTGTATATAAAGCAGGTGATACCTACAGTGATTCAACCTAACCTAACCTACATTGATAGATGTGGTTTACTCATATGAGGTGCCTACTATCGATATTTTTGCGGTCGAATAACCGAAACTGCACAAACGCACCGCGAAAATGGAAACCTAACTTGCAAGTAGATAAAATAAATAAATATAATATTTGTTACTAGACAATATAATTATTAGTCCTTAGTATAATATATGTATATATAAAGTAGGATAACTTCAAAGTGTATTATAGACGTTCAGATTTTGATTGAAAAAACCAAACTTGCTTATAATATTATTCTGTGATGCCTTCATGTCGTAAAAAAACGGAATTTGAATAAATTTCAAATTTAAACGTGAAAATGGGGCGATCAATGACCGCTGTGCATAAATTATCGCCCTAAATGAACATTTTGTAAAGTTATTATCGCATATTATTCAATATTTTATACTCACTGGCTGAGGGAGCGTCCATTGCCATGGTTGCGGCAGGTCCGGTGGCGTCGGGATACGCTGCGTATGCAACTCCTCCGAGCGGCGCGGTACTTGGCGAATACGACGACGTCGAATAACCACACCAGTTGCTCGACTCAGGCACGCCGACGGGTATGTCGGAATGTTCGTCTGAAAAGTTTACCGAAAATTAAAACCGTATCCGAAGAGATAACGCTCGAACGCTCATCGATACATGAAAATAATTTATTTATATTAATTTATTAACAATAATTATGTTAAATATTAATTTAAATAAAAGTTAAATATTTATTATTATTCAAGCATCAATAATAATATTATCTCACCAATTGAAATCGCGGTAGTGCTGCGGGGGGTGGTTCTGTGACGAAGGTGCGTATACGATATCATAAATTTCATATTCATATTATTATATTGTGATGATTATAATGACGAAAACAGTATAAATATATAATTCACACGAAATGGTCGCATATAATATTATTATTACAATCGTACACGCGTTAAAAGAACGTCCCGGGGCCCGAAAGAGAAGACGGACGACAAATTGAACTAGACGCGGCGCGAGTACATTATTATTATTGTTAGTATTATTATTATTATTATTATTATTATTATTGTTATAATATGCAGTGCCCACTCGAAAACACAATTGTGATAAAGTCGTCGTCGTCGTCGGAGCGTGTGGCGACGGCGTCTACGGGGGCAGGGGAGAGGCTCGCGCGAGAGTATTAAAATATAGGTATTTGTAATAATATAATGGCTCATTAGTCATTGTCGTCAAATCGGAATGATGCGGAGAAGAAAAGAGAACATGTTAATAATAAAATATATTTTTATAAAAAATTAATATAATCACTGCTGCAACAGTAACAACGCGACGAGAACCCGTTGCAGACGGTACACACAGCCACACAGGTATGGTCCCATTCATTGTGTGCCATAATATAATATAATACGTATACGTATATGTATAGAACAAAGTATATAGGTACACGGGTATGGACCGCGTGTACGCGTGGTAGATACATTTTTTCGGCGGTAAATAATTAATGGCCGACTGCGCTAAGGACATGCGATATTTCACTCGTCGTATGGATGTTCGTCGTCGCCGTCGTCTCTTCGTATACATCGTGTGTCTGCGTCAGTTTATGTGTGCGCGCGCGCGCGTGAGGACAATGCCTCGGGGCGAAAACGAAACAATATAATAATAATTTTTATAATAATATAATAAAACGTTTGAAGAAATAACACGCACTCTTGTCGGCCGCTAGTGTACTTATTATTGTATTGAAGGCATACATATTATATATATATCGTATATATACCTAATATATTATAACTTATTACACAATATATAAAGTCGTTTTGGGAGGAAAAATAATTTACAAAAATAAATCCTAATATAATGGAAATCGTCGAGTTTGTGACCGACGGGCCCCGCGGAGATGTGCAACACGTACTGTTATATTGTTGTTGTACGTAGAATATGACGTGTGCGGTTGAAAAATCGATGGATATATACAATATATAGTACGCACTGCGATGCGATGATGATGAAGTCGTCGCGTCCGCATATAATAGAATACGACGTGTTATAGGTATATGGTATATACTATTATGCTATATATAATATGATATAATACAGGTATAATAAATATATATGCTTTTTTTTGAGTTAAAAGTGCGCGACCTGTGAACAGCCGTTTAATATTCACGAGTTGAAGACCCCTGACCCACGAGTGGTGTGTTACTGAGATTTATGATACCTCTTTCGGTTTTTCCATTGCTTAAAAAAAAATATTATATATATGTACCTACGCGTGGAAAACATTCGTCAAAAAGTATTCCGTATGCGTATTGATAATAATGTAGGTATAGGTGTACCAGGTGATCATTAATCGAAGTGCGAAAACGATATATTATTATATCGACTATTATCCTTTAAAATAATATTATATGTATGCATACCTTCATTGCACATAATATAATATATTTATATATACGAACAACACACACTATGCGCGTTCGATAATATATCGACTTTAACGCCTACGATTTGACTTCAATATAATTAATATCATAGTATGGTACATGTGCTTATGTGTTGATACATCTATAGCTACGTAGTTGAAAAATATGTAAGTACTTAAGTTTTGTTGTGATTGCTGGTTTAGTGGTTTACGATTTTTCAACGAGTTGGGTTCGTATTTCGCCGAGGTTCGGTCAAAATAAAGGAAAGGCACAGTGGTATGTTGAGTTTTTAGTGTTTTTACTATTTAAAATTACAATTTTCGAAACAATAGTTTAAAATGATAGAAAATTCTAATAACATTTTTTACTTAAAACGTCAAAAGACCAATACTTATTTGTAAGAAGTGATTGTAAAATTTTATTTCAAACATATAATATAATATTTCAGTTTAACAGATTTTAATGTATTTACATTATACAAATTAAAAACCATCCATCCCGCAACCTATATTAGATTGTTTAACACGAACTTATGCCATTTAAAGGGAAATTCGTGTATATACAATATGTATAATCTGTATTAAGAATTATGTTAGAATAATAATTTTTGTTTCTGAGCGGAGCGATGAATGAATTGATTTTACTATATGTGTATTTTTTAAAATTTTTATTTTAATTTTTGTGTCATCACCGTTTGGTGCAGTAAAACTGTTTAAATTTTTTTCCACAGTATCTTTTTCGTTGGGAAAGTGAATCTAGTTGGTGCATTGAGGAGTCACATATAGACACAATGTTTTTTTTATAAGCATTCAATGTTATCAAATTTAAAATTAACAAATGATTTTGTAGATAAAAACTTATTAAATATTAAACTTTTATAGCTTATTAGAATTGAAAATTTAAAA
The DNA here is from genome assembly GCA_027563435.1 of Nasonovia ribisnigri. NCBI lineage: Eukaryota > Metazoa > Arthropoda > Insecta > Hemiptera > Aphididae > Nasonovia > Nasonovia ribisnigri. Next base: position 439,819 of record JANEHU010000580.1, read on the forward strand.
CAAGGTTCCACGTAAGTGGTTATTCGGTAACCAACAAATATAAAACATAGGTAGTTTTTTTTATAGTTATTTTTCAAATTTAGACGAAGATATATATCAAATAACATTATACAGCGACCCACTTAATACCTACTATACAGCAGAGCGACATCCTCTTACTCGCTTTTTTTTAATATTAAAACCTAATTAATATATTTTAAAACTAGGTATATTCAAACGAAATCTTATTGAAAGTGCTATAATTGCATAAAAACCCAAATCAATCCAAGTAACACCGCAGTCCTCATTTAAAATAAACTTGATGAACCTAAAACTAACAAAAAACAACTATTACTCATTTGAATTCCAGGACACACCGAAATCAAACGTAATGAAACCAGGGACAAATATGCCAATCCCGCACAGACACAATCGTATTAGACCTAATCCCTGACGACGCTTCGAAATTCTGTTAAAACACACATATGAGAAAAATGAAAAATCTTCTGGATTTCTCATATCAAAAGAAGAACCCCAACATGCAAAGCTTGTGGTACACTATAGTACACTACTCACAGAAAAAAATATCCTAATGGGATGTCAACGATACGAACAGGAGCGATTAAACCTCAACATGTCTAAAACTCTCAAGCGTCTCTCTTGGACCCAACCCGGAAGAAAACAAGAAAGTCCTTAAATTTTTAAACTTTTAAAATTAACCAACACAATTGAATTGTAATATGGATGAAACATAATATTATTTTTGTTTTAAATAGTTGAGATTTAATACTAGTAATTAACACACTGTAACTAAATAAAGGACCTTGCTGCAGAGTTGTAATAAAAAACAATAAAAAAGAAATCGGCTATGAAACTGTACATTAAAAAGTTAAGACGCATATGTGACCTTAAAAAAATAAGAACCAGAACTATACTACCCGTACATTATAGTTTAATATATAAACCATGTAGTTAGCATGGGTTACATCTAGCCCGTAATTGGTCAGACGTGACGAACTGTATAATATGTGTAGTATTGCAAATAATACTTACACGAAAACCACAATAATATAATTATATGAGTTATGTATAACATATTAACATAATGTATTATAGTATATTTGTATTGTACGGCAAACAATAATTCCGCGTAAACAAAAATAATAATTTTTAATGTGTATTCAAGCTTATATCAATCGGTCTCATGTATAGTCATAATATTATATATAATAGGTAGGTAATATATTAAAATATATTGTGTTCGGTAGATGGTGTCCATTTATTTAGAACGGCTGATCAATTATACGATGATTAATCGTATTTTTTTTCTTACTCTTTATACCGCCAACGATATATTTAATTTTCACGAGAGTTTTGAGTTTAAAGATAAATAATACTATGGTATTTGTCACTCTACATTCCTTCGATCTACAATCGACTAATACAGGTAAATGCATTACAATAATTAATTATATTGAATAAAATGTTTGATATTCGTAAGTCGACACATCAAAGTAAAAATTAATGACCTTCCGTTGTATAATAGAAATCAAACGCAGTGAAAAAAATTAGGTGTACCTATACTTAGTATGCATTTTGTATGAACAATTTTTTTGCTTCGGTATCTCGTGGTATTTCATTATTACAGCGTTTTCGCAGCCCACCCAGCCCGTTGACTTACTCGTTATACTATACAGTATTATACATAGGTATAATAGGTATATAAGCCTACTATTAAGGTATATCAATATTATAAGGTATACGATTTTAATGCATCGAAAATAAAGACACCCGATAGTGCGGGTAAGGATAAAAAACGAAGTTTAAAAAAAAAAACGTCGCAGCATGCGCATAATATTTAGGTATTACCCGCCATATATTATAATATTGTATACGCCGTCTACGTTTGTCCGGAAATCGATCACAAGGGATGTGGTTTCTCGCGTGTGTTCATATTATATTTTATTCATATTATAATATTATAATACATTGTTGGGTTATTTAGGGTTATAATAATGTAGTCTACGTTTTATTTCTCGCAGCACCGACACGTCGCGCGTACCTCTGGGATGGGACCTATATTTTTTTCTTTTATCCACAATGCACCGGCGCGTGCATCGGGTGCATATTACCGCAAGAGTGCAGGACATATAATATACCTATATGCCATATAATATGCACACCGGTATGGCTATACATACCTGCAGGTGCACTTCACGGGTAGTATTTCATTAACCCGCGGCACAATACGATTAATACTATATATTATATTATTATTATATATACAACACAATAATATAATAAATCTATTGCACCTATATATATAATGTGCGTTTATTGCTTATGATTATTTCTCTAGTTATTCGATACAGTAGGTATATTGTATAATATATATCCATAGTCGCAATAATATGTAAGGGGGCTGAATAAGTCGTAAACTGAGGTTCATACAGGAGTATTGCACGTCATGTGACACGCTTAGATAAAATATGTCAAGGAGGCGAGGCCACGAGCATTTTATATATTGTTTTTTAAGGAATATCTTCATTATTACAATCATTACGTATAGGCTATAACAGTATAACGCCTAAAAGTACTTGAAAAACAATTTTTGTTGACTCTCATAATTTTTGAGTTACTTCACGACATATATTAAAAGAATACATTACACATATGCTACACAATTATGTACCCATAAATCATAGTAAGTAGTAAGAATCCCTCAATACTCTAGAATCCCAGGTTTACTTTTTAGGTAAATCTAAAAAGTGAGATACGGTGTGAAACTGAAAAGTGGATACTCTCCCGCCTATTTGCTCATACGAATGTAATGTTAACGCAAGATGGTAACTATCTTAAACTAACTATTTTAAATCTCTTAAAATAAAATATATATAATCGTACAATACTGTATTTATAACATATTATTGAATATAGATTATAGATTTATAACGATTAAAAGTATACGATTCTCGTAATAATATGTCAACTATTATTATATAATAATATTAGTAACCAACGTCGACGACTTGATTTTTAATAGAAAATATAATACAATGTTACCATATATATAATAATCGGAAAGTGTATAATATATTGCTCTTAAAGTAAGGTATATACTGTCTTATAGTATAATATGCATACATAATAATATATTTTATTTTACAGATGCATAAAACACCTGTAATCGATACGGTGCTGCAGTATTATAATATTATATAGGTACCTACTGCAGATGATAGTATTATATTTATACGCATTTGTGCGAATATAATAATAATAATATACAATATACTTAGACAACGCGTTTGTTTTTCTCTTGTGGTTGAGAATCGTTGATATATTAGCGTTAAAAAAATAACAAATAAATTCGATGGCTGTACTATAGGTATATATTAAATTTTAGTTATGAATATATTATGCAGTTCGTATAATATATAATATAATGTCATAGACATCGAATAATCGGGTAACGAGCATAATTATTATATTATTTTGCGCCCGACGACGCCTTCTACAGGGGAACACCTGTTACAATAATCATCATTATACCTATTGTTCTTAATCTCACGCGGGACTAGTTATTTGAAAAACGATAATGCCGAATATCATTCACTCCGTCAATTAGACGGCTCGTAACAATATATAATATATATGATATAAATAACACAGTTCGATGAATCACTATAAACCATGTATCATTTATTTTTTTATTTTCTTCCTTACAGTTCGGGACTTCGGGTAATTGGCCGCAGCTACGTATATAATAATATTTTGTCCGTGACCCGTAATTAACGAGGAAATTATACCTCGGACGAGAAACATAATATAATAGGATATACATAGGTACTGTACACGTTAATAAGAAAAAAATATGCATCTTAATACGTTATTTATAAAATGTAAAATGTTATTTTGGGCTGAACGTACAACAATTACGATTATACCCATACTTGTACCCAAAAACACTTGACACTAATTGGTAAAAATATACACTTATTATACGGTAGTAAAATATTAATGTAATATTATATAACAGTGTTCGACGTGTTTTAAACTTATTTGTGAAATTGCACATAATATAGGCTAAAAATTATATTTTATGATATACCTAGTTAACTACAAACCAACAACAGTCATCAATAACAGATAAATCAGTTTATTTCAAAAAAAGTTTGCAAAAATATTATACACACTATGACTAAATCATGACTTTTAAAAAGCGTTGGTATCGAAATTAAAAAGATCTCGTTCGATTGTTGAGCTTTTAAATTTTAAATAACGATAAAACAGTCTTTAATACCTAGGTAGGTACTATACCTACAATCTAGGTCCTAGATTGTAAGTTTCTAAAAATATATTTAGTGTGCGTTTAAGTTATAATATGTATTTATTTATTTTTATCCCGGCCTTATAACCATAGACCTTATACTAATAGACATGAATTGCCTATAATGCTAGCATTATGAGAAGCATGGAAACATGTCGCAGTGATGTAGCCCGTCTTGACAGCAGGCGTGTATATTTACAATTATTGTATACTGTAATAATATACAATATTATACTATAATATTATGTACAGCTACACTATAATATCGATTCCTGAGTACGGAATAATTATTAAAATATGTGATAACAAAATATTAAAATTTTATTCATATGATCAAAGATTACAATTAAAAATAATAACAAAATTAATTTATATCTGTTTTGAATACAGTAAAAAGAAAATCTTATAAATAATGTACAATTTTAACACTTATTAATATTATATCATTGCACACAGTATTTAACTATTATATAGGTACTTCCTCATTTCCAATTTTATTTTTAATCATTTGTTAATGTTATTAGTTTAGTAAACTTTTTTCTAATGCTAAGTCTTGGTGTCAGTTATTACTTATTACTTATTAAGTAGTAAAGTAAACTAAACTAAAACGAATTAATTTGTTTATTCAGTCCATCGTTGTAATGATAATACGCAGACACGAATTAAGATATCTTAATTCGCGAATTAAGATATCTTAATTCGTGTACGCAGACGCTGGTATCATATCAATGCGCTATACAGTGTACGGTACCGTACTACCGTATATACGAGTAAACGAGTAAAGAACGAGCGCCCTCTATATTGCCACGCTCCGCCGACACTAATCTCCTGTCTATTAGTATAAGGTCTATGCTTATAACATCTACGGCTTTATATAAAATATTAAGGATTATAAAAAAGTTTAAATTCAAAATGTTAGATAAGTTAATTTAAATGTATCGCGTGATTCGTGGATTCAGCTATCGCATCAGTACTATAAATTATTTCCTTTAAACTGCATTAGCATTTAAAATAATTTCTGATATTATATAAATATATTATACACGACAATACGACACACATATATAGGTGCATGGATATTTGGCTCCATATAAATAGGAGTGAAATAATATAATTTATAATACTATATAAGAAGTTGCTAAAATAGACAACAATTTATTGAGTTACTACATTATTCGTATCCCATTGGCATTATAATAATTAATATTTTATATTATAAGTCATAGCCTAGGTGTACACTTCACCTATACGCAAGAAAGAGCAAGACAATGAAACGTCGACTTAAAGTTTTGACTATTTATTTTAAAAAAAGTTTTTACTTGATACATGGGTAAGTGTATAACTATATAGTGTATAATTATAATTATTAAGTGTATTGTGTAAGACATAAGCACAATTGATTTCAATGAGTGTTGTTTGATGTTATTTTTGTTCAATTAATGAAATTTCCTTAGACCCTCAACTCTAAGGTTAAGATATAAACTGTTATTGTCTCATAATTTTATCTACACTCTCCAGTGTTTCAGTATTATAGGTTTTGGGGTATATTTTACAATAACACCTATTAACTAAAATAAAAATAATTATAAATTGTGTTACGAAGGATACCTACATTATATTGTATGTAACTATACCTAAAGTATAAACATATAAGTACCTACTATAAAAATTTAGCCTTTTTACCACGAATTTTTTCCCTTATTAGCCGATATTTCTCACTTGATATTTTGATTAAAAAACGATTCTGAAACGAGGTTCCCCAAATTTTATATTTGGCAATTTTATTTTATTTTATTATATTCAGACGTCGAGTTAATCACGTGCAGTACAGTCATACGAAACCATATTTACACATTTACATAAACTATATAATGTATTTAATTCTAAAATAAAAAAATATGTCATATAAGAATGGGAAAACGAATTTGTTTGACCAGAGTTCCGGAACAACACACGAGCGGTTGGTCAATATAAGATATAATATACAGGTGAATAGTAATATTACAAACGTGTGTACATGCGCAGCGGGTATATTACCATTCATTATTTCGTTGGACGGGTTTAAAAAAGAGACTGTCGTTTCATTATATTTTCTTCGATTCATTGGGTTTCAACCGAGTCCAAGCCTTGAATGAAAAAGTTTTAAACAAAAAAAATACCGTACACGCACACATGTCGATTGCTATGTATTTTACACCTCGCGCGCCGCAAAAATTGTCGTGCGCCTATATACAGTATACACATGTATATAGAAAGTCATCGCAAAATTGTTCAGATTTCGTAAACTTCCCCACCTCTTTAATACACACACACTCTGCGATTTACAACGATTACCTGCGTAGCCTACTTGCAATTCGCCGTATGTAAATATTCATTATATTCATTAGATATTATCCAGTTGGCGTACATGGTACATACCCGTATCCAGTATAATAATAATATGTGTGAACCGTTCTCATATTCCACGCGTGTCTGGCTCACTCCGTCTCTGCGGGACCGTAATACACTACCTATATACATAATAATATGGTTGTTTTTTTTTTCCACCATATTATAATAATATCAGATAATATTCCATCGCGTTAATTAATCCGTACGTTTCTCCAACGCGCTGGAAGTTGTGAGGGAGAGAGGACATTAAACGCGACGACGGTGGTCGTCGGAGACTGCGAGTGACTGCGGCGCGGACCAAGTGTGCGTATATAGTGCCTGTATAATATAATAAATACGCATGTATGTCGTATATATAAATAATACCTACTACACACCTACTGCGGGTTGCGTAACGTCCGCTTATGCATGTAAATGTATACACGACGATGATGATAATATAATATCATTATTATTATTGTGTGTAATATAGTCGTCAGCGCCGGGATGACTCAAAAACAAAACAAAATATCAAAACTGGTTTTATTTTTTATTTTTTTTTACGTCGCTCATTCATCCGTTTTGCGTGCAGCGGGGTTTTCGAGTGACGAAGGACTGAACGACCCTCATATTGACCTCAATGTAAAAATATTATGTGTATCCATTAAATATAAGTATACCGCGATGTAATATTATTATATAATAGGTATAGCACAAATCATGAACCATATAATATAGGTAGGTATATTATCTATGTGTATATTTGATATGGTATTAATTGCGTTAGACAGGAAATAACGATATTCACGTAATTAACGTTATTGACTAAATACTTAAAGTTAATTATCGTTATAACTTATAAGTTATAAACAATATCAACTAGATGTGGCCAAAATGAAATTGGTACATATTTCACACGCTTGACTCTAAGGGTTTAACGTTCACGGTTCTAATAAGCAGTACATAATATCTTCAGACACCTGCAGCACGGGACCCTGCAGTTACTCCAAGCTAAGGTTTTAAACAAAACGCAATTTTTCTGGTTCACCGAGGTCGTGGTGTAAAAGATTTGGAATACCAACACTTATACTTTCATGATTATAATATTATTGTATTTTTGTCCTCGAGGAATCCGTTTCGCCCAGGGCCTCGCAAAAACTTACAGCACCGGCACTGACTTCTAGGTGTAATGATGTCTGTTCATAAAACTATTATACAGCCATGGCATATGGAATTATGGGAGGTGTAGCAATGGCCATATAGGTGTATTCACTATATTATTCGATAGATATATAATATGCGCATGTATCATATATGTATTATAACACTATATACGCACAAGGCGTGTATATAATATATAATCGATTTCCGGTCGACAGACGTGTATATAATATCATTTCTGGTGCGCATTATTATTCCAACAGAAAAGAAATACAATAATACAAATTATTATCATTATACTTACTGCAGTATATAACCTATACCGTGTATTATACATATATTATAATATAGGTGAGGTAGTCTTACTACCAGCAGCTACTCTATACCCGTATACACGTATATATACCATATAATCGTATGCGTTATAACTTATAATACACCTAGTGTGATAATATAATAATAACAATAATAATATTGGAAGCAGTCGATTGGTCCGTTACGGCTGATGGGCGCCCAACCGCAATGTAAAGGGCCACTTTCTAGACGGAACGTGATCGTTCTGCCGGTGAACACGCCGGAAAACGCGACGACGGCAAACATAAATAATAATAACAATAATAATAATTATTGTACAATATACATATATATATATATATAAGTTTAATCATCAACTACCACTGATTTATATTATGCTGTGCGACGTGGTTGTTCGATCCCGGTGAAAAAAATATCGGCAACACGACGACCCTTATTCTTTTTATTTTCATATTAGGTATATGTAGGTACTATACGTATAACCTATATGAATGAAAACATTTTTCATGTACATGAACGATACCGGGGACCAACAACGAATTGGTATAAGTTAAAATGTCGTGCATGCTTATATAGATATCGAAAAATGAATTTATTGCCTTAACCCATTGACTTATTGACTTGACATAATACATTTAAATATAAACATTTAATATTGCGTGAAATTATCATACAAACGACTCACGGTAAGCATCGAATTAATTTACTACAATATAAATATGTGTGTTTATGTGCTATGGAAGTTGTATTGCAGTAGTTAATTTTAATTTTAATGACAAATAGGCGAGCGACTTTCGCCACGTCTATAATCACAAACAAAGAAATAATTTTTTTATGGTTTATAATAATTAATAATATACAGGTATATACTATATAGCTGTTGTTGTACAATAAAATTTTAATTTAAAAATATAAGCGTACAGATATTCCGTTTATAGCAGCGAGGATTATAATAATGATATCAATACAATTATAATGAAAATTAAAACGTTAAGTAATATGAGATACAAAAACGTATTTTTAACAAAATGTAATTAACTGCGGTCAAACTTGTTTCGTGTGTCCTATTCGGGATTATAATATAATATGCACAATATTGTACTTCTATGCGTAAAATAACGAATTTTCCGCGACATAACCATAAAAGCTATTACATAACGTTGGACATAAAATAAAAATAATGTTTAATGATATGCAAATTAGTTTGTAGTTGAAAATTGAAGGTTTAGTAATTAAGAATTGAAAATATAAAATAAAGTTTTTCATAAATAATAAAATCATTCTTACAGGGATTTAAAAATATCAATAATATCATTAATATTTATGAAATTAATTTTTCTATAAAAATGTTAAGTTGAAAATTGAACAAAATTGTATATTTTAACGAAAAATAATAAATCTATCATTAAATTATTTTAATTCATACTACATAATATATTAATAATGTGGGAAATTGCAATTTTTTTCCAGTGCCTACCTATGTAGGTAGGTATTCTAATATTTTCTACGGACAATGAAATCTTTAAAATATTTATACATTTTGAGACTTTGAGTAATTTACAGTTTTCACCACTATTTTATTAATGAAATTCTAAGGTACTTCGAAATTGAGTTAAAGTTAATTAATAACAATAAATAATATAGTATGATAAAATATTAAAATATAATGTTATGTTAATATATTATTGTAATAATTTATTATATAATTATAATGTATGCAATATTTTCTGGCTAAAATTACTTCAGTTTACCGTATTACTAATATAAAAATAAATTACTAATAGGAAGTTGTATAAATAAATGATAATATTTCCTTAGAAATTGAGGCTGACACAATATGTTTCCGCTCGTTTTTCGAATGCTATGTTTTATCATTGAAGTCAAATTCAATACCAATACGTCATTCATTAATGACAGTGTCCTACTTAAATACCCAATTATGACGACTGATGAGATACACTCTAAAGTGTCGAAACCTACTATACAGCAGAGCCAAGTTCTCCACTTATATTATATGAAGATATTTATTTATTGATATATCAAAATAAAAAAAAATGATTATACCCATGTAGGTACTCAGTGTTTATTCTTAAAAACGGTTCGGCGTCCATAATCAAGACATTTGATGGACATATTTTAATGATGATCATAGGTATAGGAATTAGAAATTAATAAAAATATGTGAATAAAAATAAATAAAAAAGTATAAATTTAAGCTAGTGCAATTATTATCTTATGTTTTATTTAACAATAATTAATAACACTACTTCTATCGCCAACGACCATACCACGTTGAATACACCAGTTCTCGTCCGATCACTGAAGTTAAGCAACGTCGGGCGTAGTTAGTACTTGGATGGGTGACCGCTTGGGAACACTACGTGCCGTTGGCATTTTTATTATTTTTTTTATTTATCACCTTTTAAACTTAAATTAATCATATCTTATAGAATCTTGGGTCCACGGGTAACGTAAAACCCATATGCTAAATTAATTTTACTTTACAGCACAGAGAATTTCCCGGTTTTTTTACTTGAAATCTATGAATAATATTGTAAATATATTTAAACAATACATGCAGAAAATCGTTATGTTATGTTAACTTTATTTTCACAGAACGGCAAATATTTATTATTGTATACATCTAATAATATTAATTTCCTGTAAGTTTAACTTGTGCTATTTAAAAATAGTTTTTAACGAGGTAATAGGTGTATACGTAGGTATAATTAATTCAATTATGTTATTCGTTGTATACTAATAATTCCGCGATTTTATTGTGCCATTATACCCCTTAATAGAATATATTTACAATGGTGTGGTACTAATAACGTGAAAGTGTAAAAACACTAAAAACATAATATTGTAATATACGAGTATAATGTATAGTCAGTTATATGCCTTACCATACCAAAGCACTAACAAACAACATTTAATGAACTCTGAACGACAAGCAATCAATCACTTTCTAAATAAATTACAGTAATAGTAGTAAACTAGTAACTTATCCTATCAAAATATATAGGTGTAAAACTTTTTAATAAAATTAAATATAGGTATTTAGTTCACATTGACTAAAAATATATTATATTTAAATAGGCAGTAATATTTTTTACATAAAATTATTGAATCGTTTAACGCGAGTTTTATAACATAAGTGATTCCGTATTAGTTATTATAACAATTACTAAAAACGTGTTTAGCCTATAAAAAAATTAGTTTTTATAAAATTATTTTTCAGTTAACACGTGTTCGGGTTGCTAGAAGGTGACGTTCTATTTTTTTTTTATTGGTTCTAATAGGAAAGTATTAGGTACTTAAAGGATGCAGCAAAATGTTAACACACCATTGGATTGGACTGGAGTTATGCTTACAAATCACTACACAGCAAATTCCGAAATCGGAGAAGTAAAGTGGTATAGGCAGCAAATTTTCAATACCACTTTGGTTTTAATATTTAATAAAACAGCAGAGGTCTGAAGAAAATAAAAAATATATACAGTTATTGATAAGCACAACACGTCGCAAATATTACACGTGACATCGGCACCGTATTAAGAGAAATGGCGCTAGGGGGTGGAGAGTGGTTTCTTTTTGGGTACATTTTGCCAAATTTTCTATTTGCGTGATATTCAATTTCAAAAACATCTATTGTTTCATTGTTTCGGTTTTTAAACGCCAGCATATACTACATGCAGTTTATATAAATGACTAAATGTGTAACAGCGTACATAGTGTGTACCTGCAAGTATCAGCTATAATTCACATTACTTATTCAAATGAAAACGCGTAAGTAGGTGTAAAATATACATAATATCGCGCGTGGGTCGTCCTATTTATAAAAATTTGTACAAGTAGCGCTCCTCGTATATATTATGAGTGATACGATTACATTTCACGATCCCGACGAAAGTTTAATACGACGTAAAAAACCGGAGGAACATTATAATATTAGGTACCTACCTACTATAATATTATGTTATTATTGAAATATTATTATTACGGCGAAAATCCAAAGTTTCAAAAACGCGAGCCCTTTTGACACTTCGGGGGACACCGCGCCCCCTATTAACCCGGCGGGCGGACCGGGCAAATCGAAAAGTTATTAATAAGTTTCGGTTGTTGACAGTGGTGTTAATTTACGCGACGCCGCCGTCGAAACGTCAGGAGCCGCACACGCACGCACACGTCATGACGTTACGTACGCGGCGGCGGCGGGCGATTGTCACAGGTTGCGCGCGACCATGTGATACGCGCGGCCACCGATTCTCGCAATAATTTCCATCCCCTAGGCCACCGCCGCCGCCGCGTAGCGATACTTCGCCATCACCCGCCCCCGACCGCCGCCCGCCACCGAAAGCCGAAAGGAGTATGTGTGTCTCTGACAACGTTATTAATTAATACTGCTCCGGCTACTATATCACATAATATATATATATATATATCAAAACCGTGTGATCCAGGACATCATATATATACATAATATATACCCCGACAACCCTTAGGCGTCCGTCCACCGTGTATATATATATATCATGCGATGTGACTGCACGCGTCACACAAACTGGTCACCGTTCGAACGCCCTTTAATTTTCTCGATATTATATTATATGTTATTATTTTTATTATTGTAGCCGTTTTCGAAACGCCCGATGACACCATACGCGACGATACGATATCGTAATATTATATGACGGAGACCCGTGCTATGTGCAGCGCTGCAGTTCGTATATGTCACATTATAATGATAGGTTGCGTGATAAATAATATTAGACTTGGTAATAGTATGATATGCGACAGTATACTAAACGTGTGTATGCCCGTGTTATAATAATATCGTATACTTGCAGTGCATGCGAAACGGACGAGCGTCCTGCTGTGACGGACCAACGGCGAGCAAATTCCAGGGAACCTGATGTATAGGTACTCAAAGGCGGATTTAAGGCACTGCGAACTATGTGGCTGCACAGGGTGGCAAATTTTTATTTGGAAAATCATAAAATCCACCCCTGTACGTACTTACTATGCATAGTATACCAAGCTGTAACCTATAATCGTATTGCATTCGTACCATCTGAAAACCGTTTCTGATATAAGATATAACGGAGAGTAGGTACCTATAATAGTACCTAGTGATAGTACTACTACAGTATATTATACTATATTATATAGATACTACTCATACTATTAGGTAGTACAAGTATAATTGAATTGAGAGATTGATGAATCGAGTCAGTAAGGGGACGGGGAGTCCCTATTCTTTTTAAACAATTTGTGCATAAATATTGTAATATTGTAACCCTTCTAATATCATTCATATATTTATATCCGAATCAATGAAACATATAAATATTTAGACACGCAAATTTCTTTTACAAGTATGAATTCACCTACCATTTTTTCCAATTCAAGCTCTGAACAGCATCTGAATTAACATTTAACCTGATTATAGTTATGTTTGAGTTCATGATTGAGTTTTTATATTGCAAATATTTTATTTGATACAACCCCAAAAGTGGCAGAACTTTTACTCACTGTCTATTAAATAATAAATAATAATATTTTATATTAGGTGCATATTATATCATCTCAATATTAGACTTTGTTATATTTTATATTTTTATGATATGAATATTTGTAAAAATAATCTTAGCATAGGTAATTTATTAAAATTGTAAATCAGGTCAAAAATTCGGATCTTACGATACCTATATTATGTAGAATAATGTTTATTTAATAAAATTATGTGAAAAAAAATATACATTAAATCATTTATTCGAAGAAATAGTCTCTATTTCCGTGCACGTGTTGGACTTATATTCAAAAGTTTTCACTGCTCCCGGGAATTTTCATCTAAATTCTAAATACATAGGGCAAATCCATTCAGTCTTATAATACCACTATGATTTGAATGTTATATAATATTATTATATTATTATAGGCACTCCTCCGAACAAAATAATAATTTTTACATTTTTCCTTTGATGCGTTTAAAATCTAACATATACTATATTCTCGATAATATACTATCTATATATGTAAATAATATGTGTGTATGTATTTAATTAATATAATTTAAAGGAAAATGAAGTTTTAAGAAACGCGGCATTAAGTGCTGTAAAAAATTATATTATACTATTTCTTAGTAATAGTGTAATACGTGTGGTATTTCTAACAGGTATGCAGTATAGTATAAATTATAATATACAAATATGTAAGCAATTGTACATAAAGAAATAATAAATAAAAATGTATGTATATTTTTTACACTATTCTCATATAACGATAATATCACTCAATAACGGAATTGTTTGTGGTCTGGCTAATTTAACTATAAATCCAGCGTAGAAGGTTTACATAAATACTCGGCGTAGTGAAAAGTCACTTTAGTGGTATAATATTAAATAGTATTTGTTAAAATGTGGTATTGTATTTCAGTATAAACTTACAAACTAAATGGTCTAATTAGTAATGAACACGTGTCTCTACCTCCTGTCTATAAGTGTACTGTAACAGTAAACAAAACGACTACTTAGGTATTAATAACTATTAATAGGACAGTTTTTTTTCATATTATTAAAAATCATTTGAATAATAACAAAATATCCAATGAAATGCCCATTTTCGATAACAAATTCTAATTTGTGTCGAAGCTCGAATTAATTTAAAAACAAAATACAATAGAAAAATCCTGACTTCTTTTAAAACGTTACCCATTTAAATATACAAACGTCCAATATGTCATCACTATCACACAGTGTCACAACATAAAATAGGTAACAAAAAAATAAATATTAAAAAACAAAAACGCACAGCACTGATGATAATTGGCAATCATAATTGTACATACAATTTCTATTGTATATGAACATCATGCTTATGAATAGTGTCATGGTGTCAAATTCACATATAGTTTAGGTTCAGAGATGACGAGTGGTGTCATGGGCGTAGATGTTACAATAATTAATATAATATACCACACACAGAAACAGTATAATTGTATACGGCTACATTTTTATTAAAATTTTCAATAAAGAAAATTTAAAAAAATGTGGCTACTGAAATATATGACTGTCGACGATATTCAAATAAAGTGATAGGAATAAAAAAATTACGATTTGCGCAAAATAAAATTACATCACAATAAATAATCTACTCTGTAAAGATAAATATATACTGTCACTGTAAACGATGATAGCTGACACTGTTCTATTGGCGTCATTTTGGACGATTATTATTTTAATTGGATTATACCTCGGTATAGTTTTATACCGTATCATCATCAGTTGCAATTCAGATCGATTTTATTCGACGATTGTCGTTAAATGAAACGTGGAAATTCTAGACATTTATTTTAATAATATCCTGTCGAGAGTTCATAAGACACCGTAATCAATGAAACATTTAAACGTCGTTTCTGTGAACGTTTCATGTATCAACCTATATCACATTGATGCTTGATGGTAATGAATCTAAATTTATAACAGTCCAGTAGAATATAGAATATCACTGTAATTTATTCTTATTTTCGTCCGTCAGTCGATAGTCGATACCCTTTATAGGAATACCACGGTTACGGTGAAATGACACCACTGACGGCGACGTTAATTATAGCTTGGAGACTTAAGCGACAATAATAATAACAACAATGTATCGTACAAGTGTACAACGAATATTAATTACTATACAATTTGTACTTTAACATATTTTTTATAGTTTTTCATTTTTTCGGATAAAAACATCGCGCATCGTGGGGATGAAATGTGAGAATGAACAAAAACGATTACAAGATGGCAAAATCCTAACTCAGAGGGGTCTTTGATGTGTGGTGGAAGAGTAAAGGTGATGGAGTATACGCTTGAAAGTAAAAGTAGTTCCATTCGGTAAAGTTGTATGGCTGCATAATGTAGAAAAAAGATATAATGGACTCGGTACGGTTTTTTTTAAACCGATAAACTATTGATATAAAATTATGTTTAAAATCAATAAAATCAAATAATTATCAAAAACAATGTTTGTATTAGCATATAAAGTATAACTGTTTCTGCAAATTTTTATCATCAAACATTATGAACTTTACCGTAATAATATAATATACGGCGCACGACTTAAAATACGGGAACGCGTATACGCGCATAAGACGTTTGGCCCGCTGTGTTTTGCTAGCTGATATATTGTTTATTAGCTGCGAATGTACGACGACGCAGCCTATATTATATGTACGTATAATACGCATTCCAGAGAAAATTATTATTATTTCCGGGGGCGTGCTAGCTGGGGGTTAAGTATTGCTGTACGGCGGAAAACGTTATTAAATCGGTGGAAAAGCATCAGCGTCCTCGCCCGGCCACCCACACCCGGCAATAACATATTATATTATATATACTCATCCCCTATTATATGTACAACCCTTCGCCGTGGACGAGTTGGCGTATGTATAAGACACGTCAACTTTTTGTCAAAGACACACTCGCGCGCGCAACAATTAATTGTTATTTAATTATATATTATACGGATCCTGCAGAGGTTTACTATTTGTATGGCAACGCCGCGTGTTTTCATTTATATATACGAAAATTCCACAAAGTTTTACAATAGGTTTATATCGTACGTAAATCAATGTTTTTACATTTTACCACTCATCAAATTACGAAGCGGATAATAAACCATAACAATCATACCTTACCTATAAAATATATTTTATCTTAAGAAGACGCTACAACCGCATGCTCTGTCTCCGTTTTATAATCGCGTAACATGGCAAATTGTACGTTCTGAGTAATCCGTTTAACCCTGTTATGATTAATATTGGAGAAAATCGACCAATTATCAAATTTAGAAGTAAGAATATTATCTAGTGAACCTCATAGGTTTTTTTTTTGTATTTTAATTTCGAAGCTAGTTATTACAATTTACAGTTTTAAAATACTCATAAATTGCTCTACAATTAAAATATAAACAACCTTTGAGGTTTACTAGATAATAGGTCTATTGGCTCTTAGCATACCTGAGTTAAATAGATTATTCAGAACATACAATATTGAATATTCTATGTTATGCGTTAGTATAAGATATAAAAATATTATTAATATTGTGGCATGTTCGAAGCATTGGAAACGTAATATTATTTTTTTTCTGTATAATATGTAGAGAACAACACGAATTTTATAATTCGGCGGGATTGAAAGAAAAACGTTTATTCAAAGGATTCGTTTAAAATAGGTTGAAGACAAGTAGGTACTTACCTATACTTTTTTAAAACTGTTATTATTTTGTAACTAGTTATTTTCATTATCCAAGTAAGGAGGTAATAATATTATGTAATATTTATATGCAAATGAAAAATTAAAATATTGACTCATTATGTCACTAATATATTTTGTAGACTGTTAACATTAAGTATACAGAGTGTCTCACCGTATTTGTAATCGTATACACATATCCGCCTCCTACCTACACTTTAAACCTTACATTATTATAGGTTATTATTTATATATGACTATTTAATGGGAATTCCGATTTCCGAATCCATAATTCAACGTTTGAAAGAAATTAACATAACATTTAGTCATATCTGATTATGAAAATATTTTGTTTTAATTAAACTACATAAGAAAAAAAGTAACAAATGGTGAAATACTCGTCATATTACACAATTTGGTCTTGTTATTTTAATGTATTTTTTTTTTCGTTCTGTAAGTACCCACCTAATTATTTAAAGTATTTTAAACTATTATGTTGAATCGAACTTAAAATAATACTAAAAATGTGTTAACAATATAATGTAGTAACAATATGCCATTGCTTATATTATTAAGTCATTTAAATTGTTTTGTTGTTAAAGATTATAATAATTGATCTTAACATTATATAATATATATCAAGCTTCTATCGCAATAAAAATATGTTCATGCAATAATAATGAAACATTAGTTAAATTAATCATGAACTCTGATTATTAAATTATTTATATACTTTCAAATTTGGGTGTTTAAAACTTTAAAACGAGTCTACAAATGTTTAAGTGTAAAAAAGCAGTGGTGTAGCGTGAAAATTGGTAGCCCTAGTGTGCTATAGGATGTGAATCCCTCCCCTCCCCCTTAAACACGGAAATTAAATTATTAAATAGTGATACTAAAAAAGGTAAATACTTCTAGTATTTAATAAAAAAAAATATATATAATAATAATATAATTGTTTTACTAATTAGTAATGTATATGTTACGGGTAATATTAACATTTGGATAAGGTCGACATTATAGCCGGATAATGTCAACATTAGCCATCCGTTTTGGCTAATGTGTAATTTTTTGTTTATAAACATGAAATATCAACATTATCTGGATAATGTTAACTTTAACCAGTTAATATTGGATAATGTTAAAAGTTATATATTAAATATAGTTTTTGTTAGCATTGTATACAATAATAAAGCGTTGGATTGCCAGAGTATAATATCTTAATTAACCTATAACCGAATAAGTCAGTTATCTCACCGATAAAGTGAACAATATGAAGGGCTTACTGAAAATGTGAATAATGTAATATATATGGGCTTAATATTTATCTTAATTGTATGACATTTTTATAAAAGGCGTTATTATACAAAAGGTGTTCATGTAAAGGGAAACGTAACACCAATCGATGTAAATGTAAATCATCTAGCATTTTTTTTTTTTAATGTGGTATCGGAGACCAGAGGAAGGACCGCGTTAGCATTACTTCTCTTCAAACATCTAGCATTTTGTGCAACTTAAAATGTCATGGAAGTGTGCCATGTTAATAAAGGATAACCCATTAACACTTTAATTCTTTATACTTAAAATAATATTTCAAAAAATAATTTAAAATATAAAATAAAATTTAAACTTGTATCATTAGTACTAAATATAAACTCATATTAATCATTTACGCATTTTATGGTAATTACTAATAGTCTTAAATATATTTAATATTGTTAATAATTTAAAATGATTTTATACATTTTTATGGTTGATAAAACATTATCCAAAAGTTCTTGGATGATATCATATATTATCCGGTGAATGTTAACATTAACAAACATTTAATAACATTCTTGGCGGGTAATGTTAAAAGTTGGCTAATGTTGTATTATCCGGCTAATGTCGACTTTATCCAAATGTTAACATTATCCGTAACATATACATTAATAACATACTAAAATAACATTTATATACTACAATAACGTTGTGTGAGTATACCTACTTAAAAATGAACTTTTGATAAAATCAAAAAATAATTTCTCAGAGGTTTTTTTTATGTCACGATAATAGTACTGTGGCCCTCCAACTTGAACGTACCTTAGCCTAAATAAGCCACTAAATAAAAGAGTACCTACGAAGTATAAAATATAACATAAATTTAAAATAATATTCTAATATAAGTATACGTATGTTTATCGTTTATGAAACAAATTAATTAATCTGTACTAGTGTACTCATGTACGCCACCTGTACGGCTGTACCTATCATCTATATAGGGTAATTCTGGTAGGTACTTAAGTCTTAAATAGTTAAATATATATTACCTATATATTTATATCATGATTCACAAGTTTAATGGAATTACCATATTAGTTTGTTGATATTGACTTCATACTTGTAATTTAAATTTTTTTAAGACTGCAATGTTTTTTTTTTAAATAACTAACCAAGCTAACCAAAAAACCATATTCAAGATTAAAAATTGTTTAACCAATAGTTCTCTTATTAGTATATTATTCCTACAATCGTCAAAATATACGAATAGAGGACACATTCTATAGACCAGAATATTATATTATTACCAATTACCATAACCACGACGACGGCGACAGTGTGCGCGTCAGAGTAGGTATGGCTTACCTATATATATATATATATTACAATATGATTTACACGGACGGTGGAGATTTGGAACGCGCAAACACCCTGCTGGCTGCAGTTTACCGTAGCCGGTGTATATGATATATTATTATAATAATAATGTGTACAGTTTACAGACTACGACGAGACGCATTGACGGAAGTGCCTACTTTACAGCCGGTCGGTGGAAGTCGAATCGACATTGGAAATGAAAAAAACCGAACGAATGAAAAAAAAAAAAAAAAAAAGACGCGTTTTGTTTCTGATAACCGTTGATCCGTAAACGAACGGTTAGGGAGGCGGGGAGGGGTGGGGAATCCATAACGCGTTCACGGTCCGCCGAGATCCATAGAAGCAAGACACCAAGAAATCACGGAGCAAAATTAGAAGACGAAGGAAAAAAAAACAACATCGAATGATAATAATACACCCAGTACACTGCTGCTGCTGCTGTTGCTGCAGTGTACGAGCAGGAGAAACAAAAACAAATCGGAGAGAGAGAGAGAGAGAGAGAGAGAGAGAGAGAGAGAGCAACTCGTCGAAGGTATACACACACACACGTATGATATATACTTAGGCGAGTATATATATCTATATACATAGATACATATTTATGCTGCAGGTACACCAGAGGTAACATGCGATGCTGCAGAAGACGTGCCCGCCGGATCTTATTAGACTACCATCGTCGAAACCGGCAATCACACACGAATCCCGGCGGACCATCGTCCGAGTCATTTGTACATACAATATACGAGATCACAAATTATCGCTACACATAATCACGCGTCTGTTATTTGAATATAATATAATATTATCATTATAATATGTACACGACGGATCGGCGTGTACGCGTATTATATTCGGACGCGGGGCAGACGTCGGATAGATATGGTATATATTGGTAACTGTAGGTACCTACCTGTACACGGCGCGCCGGTATTATAAGGCGCAATGACTCCTCTCCGCGCCGTTGATTGCTTCACGACTTCACGACCGAATATCACATTTATATAATATTACGTACCGTATATATATATATATATATAGAGAGAGAGGTACGGACGAATTATACGTTTCGAGGAAAACGATTTATGATTTCGTAAAAAAAAACACAAAGTATACAGGTAGTAATGTATAGTATTATACAGGTATACACACGCATACATATATAGGTACACGCGGACACGTGTGCGCTGCACGCTGCAATTTATCGAGCTCATTGCTGCAGTGCGTTATTGTATGTATATATATTATATATATGTATATAATGCACATATATATATTATATGTATAGGTATATAATGTACATATAATATATAAATATATATAATACTGCAGCTGGTATCGTATTTCATTATAATAGGTATATTTATATTATGTATATTATGTACACGTTGTTGTAAGTAGAATAGTATCGGCTCGTGGTACGAACACTGCCTAGCCACATCTGTACTGCGTACTACTCTGTAGGAGGTATAGGAATAGGTATACAATGCCATACTTATAGTATGAGTTTACATCCGAAACTAAGTATTACAACGACTTACAGTCGAGCCTTATCGCTGGAGGATTCAACCGAAAATCAGTGAAAATCGGACAAATCTCGTGCGTTGTGCATGTATGCGCATTGGGATTAAGTAGAAAGACGTACACTGTATATTATACACTAATGTCTACTATGGGTACAAATAAAATACACATTGATGTACTTACGCATTTTGAGTTTACCTGCGTGTACAAATAAACGTTTTGAAAAAACTAAATGTAATTTAGGTACACTGTCTTATGACTCTTATGTATATTATAATATTAAACTTAATTATTGAGTTAATTAATCACAATATTATTTAAAAGTTTGATGAATTGCTGCAAGAAATCTTTTTCTTATAATAAAGGTATATATTACGGTATTATATACCTCTTTTGTATTATTAATACCTAGTTCCATATATCAGTAGGTATATTATAGAAACCTACATAATAAATAATGTACCTAATATATTATAATATGATGTGTAAAGTTTGAGATAAAGTGTGAACAGTGTATAAGTGGTTGTGATTAGTATTATATATTGAAAAAAATATTAATATAATCTATCTAGAAAAATCCTAGTGGTAACCAATTTGAACGTTCATCGTATAAAATATCGGAAACCAATTCAATAATGTTGATTTTTTTTTAAGGTATGAGAACCATAAATCACAGATAGTGTTCAATACTTGATAGTCATAATATTATTATTATGCTATACGCTTCATGTGACATAGGAAAGTACACAGATTTACGTAACAATATTGTTGTAAACGAGTGTAGTAGTTTAAAAGTAAGTATTGTGCAAAAACGAAGAAATCCCGGTGAGTCGCTACACAGCGGAATCGAGAACTAGCGAGAAGGTTAATTTAAAATAAATGTTTTATCAAAAAGTATGTATAGTATGTACTTTCCCTCTCGCGGAGCTAGTACGTAAATTAAATAAACAAAAAAAATCTATAAATTATTAGATTTTTTTCGTCCTTACATACATCATGCTGCGCAACGACCTTGTGGTTCTTACCATTATAATAAACTCTATATTATAGTTTTAGCAAAAATAAAAAAAATGCTAAACAAAAAACACGAGTCCCTATAAACTATAATAAACATTAATAGTTTGATATCGGAACGCACACACGTTTTTATTTTTTATTTTACCGCGCCACTGCTGTGATAATGTGAATTAGATATATTATATGGATTAGAGAAACCGACCGCAAACGATTGCGCGAATGTTATATTTGTATATTAGCACGGCAAATAATAATGATAATAATCATAATAATGATAATAATAATATAAGTATGGCTACTGGACATGCACGAGATTTTTTTTTTTTTTTAGTATTGCCCAAAATTATATAAACGAGCTCAGTAGATATATAATAAATGCGTCCATGAATATATCATATCGAATATTATGTTTACGTGTCATTGCAGTTTTATTATTCTGCGCAAATACTCATTTCAATACCCAACATCGGCAACATCATACTTATAGCGTATAATTCAATATAATACATTTAAATTTCATATTTTTGTGGTCGTATATCTATTGTTTTGTAGTAGGTACTCTTGTATATTAATGTCATATCAAAATTTAATTCCAACATTTTAATATAAAAATATTTTAACTGAAGATGACTGTGAATTAGTTTTAATGGAATTCAGTGTAAATACCCTACCACCTACCGGTTTCATGAAGAACAGATGTATAAATATATATATAGATAGCCGATATAAGTATCTTATATTATATTAATAGAAGGGCTAAGATATTATTGATTAATTATAATATGCAGTTTACAGGATCGCATTTAAACAAGAATAATAATAACATTTTTGACCGAGAATGATAATTTACGTATTGTCAAAAAATATATATACAACAAATATAATATTATATATTGTAGTGCACTTATCAGCGATATTTTCGACGAATTACACAATTGAAGTTTACAAATAATTACCCAGGTAGAACGGCGACACGTAGATTTAACCACTTTTCACGGTTTATTTCATTTTATGCAGTTGAACAATATGGAAATTCATCCACGTGATAAAAAAAAAAATAACAATAATTTTGCTAACCCAGCTTTCATTT